>OX422140.1:85905356-86417951 GCA_949129095.1 Volucella bombylans
TCGTCCAAAGCGTGCCTCCCTTACCAGCCCATAAACCATCATGCCTTACACCTCCACCCCACAACATCCCTCTTACATTTTACTACCAGAATGTAAAAGGTCTTCGCTCTAAAACCAATGCTGTCTTACGTCAATCGCATGCTCTTCCCTTTGATATTTACGCCTTGACCGAAACCAATTTGATTCTCGACATAAAGAACCAGGAATTGTTCAGCCCTACTTTTAATGTTTTTCGCGACGACGATCCTACCCGCACAAATGATGATTCCCCCTGTCGACGCGTCCTACTGTCGATCGACAACAGCCTTAACTCTTCTCCCATTACAATTTCTTCATCCTCTAAAGCCGACTTTGTCGCTATAAAAATATCACTCCCGCTCAAGTCCCTTTACGTTATATGTTGCTACATCCTACCAGCTCAACCTATCGAATCTTACCAATTTGTTATTGGTGCGATCGACCGTTTAATTGACCTGTCAGACTCTATTGATGAAATCCTTATTTTCGTTGACTTTAATCTTCCTCAGCTACAGTGGACTCCATCAGATGATCAATCGTTTTTCATCGCTTCAAATGCCAAATCAGTTAAGGAATGTCTCTTCTTAGATCGCTTAACAGACTCAAGTCTATGCCAAGTCAGTGGTATATCCAATTATATGGGCAGGCAATTAGACCTTATTTTCACAACAGATCCAATTAATTCCTCAATCTCACATTGTCTACATTCATTTTTTCATAACTCCTCATTCCAGTCCACTCCCCCCACAACTTTCTCATCCCACGACTTTCATAAAGCAAACTTTCACAAAATCAGTGAATATCTCAGCAGATCCCTCTTTAACTTTCACAACCTAAGTATAAATGATTCCTTATCCATTTTTTATAAAGAAATATTTAATTCTTTTTCCCTTTACGTTCCGTTTTCCCGCCTTAAAACATCATCTACTAATCCTCCCTGGTATAATCGCAATCTTCGTTCCTTACGAAATAAGAGAAATAAGTTATGGGCTGTTTTCCTGCGTACCAGATCCTTTACCGACTATTCCAACTATCTTGGTACTTATCTTCATTTCACCGAACTTTACGATTCCCTTTACCAGCGCTACCTTAACAATGCGCAAGTCAACCTTATAAACGACCCTAAGACATTTTTCCAAAAAAAAGTCCGATGGTTACTCTCCTTCCTTCTCTTTCAACAACAGGTCAGCAACCGATCCACTCACCATTGCCAACCTATTTGCCACCTTTTTTAAACAATCCTTCACCAACGACTCCTTTGTACTTCTCCAATGGCCCACTTCTCTCTCATATTTTGGACCCATCTTATATCGAATATAAATTACACCACCTCAATGACGAATTCACTCCCGGCCTATATGGCTCCCTGCTATAATCCTTAAAAATGTTCTTCCTCTCTTTCCCTTGCCCTTTCTAATCTCTTTCGTCTATCCCTTTCACAAGGAGAATTTCCTCAGGCTTGGAAAACCTCCTTCATAACCCCGATCCACAAGAAAGGATCAAAGAATGAAATAACCAATTATCGTCCCATTGCTAAACTCTCCCATATACCCAAGCTCTTCGAAAGTATTTTGTATGAAGCTCTAAGCTTCCAATGCAAATCACTTATTTCCCCTAGACAACATGGCTTCCTAAAGGGTAGGTCAACCACCACAAATCTTTGCCCTCTCTGCCCTAGAGAATGGCAACGAAGTCAATGTAGTTGCAACCGATTTTAGCAAAGCCTTCGATAAAATTTCTCATCGATTAATAATCTTCAAATTGTCTTCCCTCAAATACTGTTAAAATGGATATCCTCTAAAGTGTTCGTTTTAGGTCAGCCCACTCGGCTCCATTTATGGCCACCTCTGGAGTTCCATAAGGCAGCCATCTCGGTCCCCTTCTTTTTATATTAACCATAAGTGATCTCGATATGATTATCAAACACTCGTGTGTCTCCCTTTATGTCGACGATACCAAATTTTTAAAAACCATTTCCCCTCCCCATGACTCTTTCCTCCTACAACAAGATCTTGACACTTTTTCGATTTGGTGCCTCAAAAATTCTTTGGAACTTAATATCGCCAAATGCCAATCCATCACCTTCTCACATAAGCGGAACTAATCTCCTCCCCGACTCTATCTTCTCCACAACCAACCTATCTCCTCCGTACAATCTCTTCGCGACCTCGGCATTTTGTGTGATAGAGAGCTCAACTTCGGTTTACATATGGCTGAGATAATCCTCAAAGCTAACTCTGCACTAAGTTTTGTAAAACGGTTGTTCAAAGAATTCACCAACCCATACGTGACCAGGTACGCCAGTCAAGTATGACGTTGGGGAGTGTTCATATCTCGAGAATTGAAAGCATCCAGCGCCGCGCCATTTTCTTCGATTTGCTCTTCGAGGTATGCCCTGAGACAATCCCTTTAATCTGCCCCCCTATCAAAACCGTCTCAACCTTATCAACTTAAACACCCTTGAAAATCGCAGAGATGCAGCAGACTTTCTCTTCATTCATCGACTCATTTCAGGTCACGTTGAATGCGCGTCCCTTCCCAACTCCATTTTCCTGAACACTAACCCTCGTAAGCTACGTACCCCTCTTCTATCTACCAACCCACCACACCTCCTTTGGCGCGAACGAGCCAATCTCCCGTATGCTACGAAAAATCAACTCAAACCCTACCGTCTTTGACTTCTACCGCACCACTTACTTACTCAAATCCGTTCTCCTTCACCATTCCAACCAACCTTCGTTTTAAGTTTTAGTTTAAGTTTAATTTTTAAGTTATAGTATGTAACATATTAAGCCGAATAAATGGGGGCATTCGCCCCCACCAAAATTAAATTAAGTATGTCTACAGGACATGTGGGAGGCGCAAGTAACAGAAGGCTGAATGCAAGACCACCCACTGAATGCCTACAGCCACTCATTCGTCCCGAAACTAAGAGAAACTCAACCTTTTAAATTAATGTGCCGAGAGAAAACCCAATTCAAAATCCAAATTTTAATCGAAAGTGTTGAGGCATTCGTGCTGACGGCTGCATGCCCTAAGTGGATAAATAGAATTGGTCGCAAACAGTCCTTTCCAATACCCAGGCAAGGTCGGTTGCGCCTTGTCCTAGTAAGACGGCCTTCCGGCCTCACTCGTGGGAACAAAAATTATAAAACTAAAATATGTATAGAAAAGAGATCATAAAACCTAATATACCAAAAGATCAGCCAAGACTGCCAGAGGTTTTCACTTCATCAGAGGACGGATTGCAAACTTTCAGTCGGGAGACAATGGACTGTCCACCAAGCGGCGAGAGTGCTTAGGCTGACACCACGACCACTAACCAGCCAACAACAGAAAATCATAAGCCCGCAGGTAAAGCTATGAAGCCAATATCGCCAAAGGTCTCTAGTAAAGACCCACCCACACCCAGCGCCGAAGAAAACCAATTTGGTTGCCAAAACCACAACCAAGCCAACCACGTCGTCGGCTAGAGCTGTTCAAAATGACTCTTCGATGAGCTCTCTGCAAGCGCGAAAGCCATTGACGAGGAGTAGGGACATGGTGATGGATCACTTTATCAACAACCAAGGGGGACCTCTGCCTAGCTTTGACTCAGCCGAGACGTTTAAGGAATTCCTTAGCGAATGCGTTACCTTTGGTTAGCAATGCCTAGAATGACTTGAAGCTCAAGCTTACTTCAGCATATAACATCCCAAGGAGACCCAGTGCCCGCATGAATAAAGATGGGCGAAGGCTCTTCCAAATCCCATAAGAGTACTATGTCCTTTCAGCTCCTCATCAGTAAAGAGTGCCCGCCAGCACTGGAGAAAGTAGACCACAATCTTAGGTTTGACATCAGGCACGCTTAAGGTTTTCCTATCAGTGGGTCCTAAGGACGATGTGTACATCGTTGAAACCGACAAGTTCTTGGATAACCTAGTGATCGCCGACAAAACGAATCATGCTGAAGGTCATATAGACTATTCTGAGGCACTCTAGATGTGCCTCTGATAATTTGCTGGACAAACAATACGACTTGCTCTACAAACATCAGGATGTCCATAAGCCCAGGACATGTATATTCCCGTTGTTAAATGGGAGTGTGCGAACCAAACAATACCTCTCATCAACAGTCAGAGTAAGTGGAGCGACTCCAGGCACCATAACAAAGAACACCAGCTTTCTAATGGCCTGCGACGCCAACGCGATGCGCATAATGTATGGGGAAGCACAGAAGGAGATGCTAATTTTACGAGCTGCAGGCTTATCAGCGTTTTCATGACCTGCGGAAGAAGGGATCTATAATGGGTCTGTAAAAAGAGAAAGAAAAAGGATCGCCTTTTTTTAGCGACGGGCTGGACAAATTTCGGAGAATACGAAAGTGGATTCGTCCCATTGAAGATTCGACACGGTTTCGTGTAGGTCCAGACATGACACAATCTGGTAGCGTATAACCTTTTTATAACTCGAGTCGTTACACACCTTCTCCTTTGGCTTCAACCCTATGAGAGACATGGGATCTTATTCCAAAGGCCTACCATACGCTTCTTTAAGGAATCTTTTCTCTAACTGTGTGATGGCTAGTGTACAAGAATATAGCAAGCAATGAGTCTAGGGGTAAAAAATCACATCAACGGTGTTCTTATCAGAATAAGTCCAGGATGTTGGCGGCACGACTATCAGTGTTAAGCATTCGTGTGGGCTCACTCAGCTTCTACAGCGAAGACCAGAACATACCGTGTCTCAGATGTTGTCTGTCCATAATGTCGAAGTCACCCAGAATTATGGTCGGGGATCTACCGGATTGTATGGCCCAATATCCTGAAGTCTAGGCTAAGTGAACTCTCTAGATAATACTGCCAGTATAGTGCAGTTTGAAGGTATCACAAAGGCGTTGGTAAAAAGCCTGCAGATTTGCGAATTAAAACATACGAAGGTGCCCTGAAGGCTTTGTTTCCCAAAATTTCTATTTCCGACACCGGCTGGACACAGGTTTAGCATTACGATATATGCATTCCTCGACGACTAAGTGGACGTAAGCTTTTGCAACCATAACAGGGGAGGAATACCCGTCATTATGCACACGAGTGTTTTTTTTTTTTGTTATCCAATGACAAGGATCTCACTTAAAAGAAGAATAAAACTCATCCTTCATGTATAATTCTACGATGTAATGCTATGACATATTCCACACTCAATTGAGCAGAAACAAATTCACTGAACACTAAGGGCTGCATCGGCTAATGCCCTACCCAGTGTGCTTGACTTTGTATGTTTTTTTTTGTGTTACAGAAAAAGGACGAAATAGAAAATCACAATGACTCTCTACTAAAAAAAATAAGTATAAAATGGAATGCAAAACCTATTTCTTTTTTCTTCTCTAGAGATTATCATATTGCATTGGCAACGGGGCAACATAATTAAAAACGAAGGACACACGGAAAGGATCTAAAAATATCAAGAGTACCATATTATGAGGATTTTATATTTAGGCCGGTAGGCTTTTTATATTAGTACGGCGTAGTTTTATCTAGTTTTACTCGTATGCCTTGGAATTTATGAATAAATGAACGCAGCTGGGTGTGTTCATTTCAGATCACAAAAAAAAGGACTACAACGATACCACTCTGTTTTTGTGTTGTGTCCTCTTTAATTTTTTTTTTTTTTGAATTTCATTATTTTATGGCAGCTTGGATGTGACAGCTTCTTGAGCTGTTAGTTGGTGATAGTTTAAAGTGTTTTGGAAGGCTGACATAAAAGAGCATTCCCTCCCACCCTTGGATCTGTTGGTAAATAGGAAAAACAAAAACACAAAAAAAAAAAACGACGAACTTGACTTTTTGTTAACACTTCTGCTACGTAGAAACCGTATTGTGTGTGCTTTCTTGTCAGGCATGTGCTTTTTCAGTCCAGTGAAGATGACACATAGCTCTATTTGTCTCCCCCTAATTTGAATCAATGCTAAGCTAATACTCGTATACTCGTAATGCTGACAGTAGAATGAAGACGAGTAAATGGTACCATTTGGAAATGACATGGACAGATTGGGGCTGATTACGTAAGAGACTTAAACTTCCCGAACTGACATATTTAATTGTCTTCATAAGTCGACTTATCCGAAAGTGGTATATACTATTAAATTTAATTGACAGGGGCCTATGGCCTACACAAAATTACTCTGAAGATATTTCTGTTAATGATACTTAATCTCTGGCATTTATTGGACAGAAAAACAAAACAAAGGAATCAGTTTGGTAAATGCCATAAGGAGGGTTTCACATTCATTAAGGATGGCCTATTGGCCCACAATAATCAATTCATTCAAATTGCTGGTTTTGTTTTAGAGTATGACAAATAAATGTTCTCATTCATTGTAAAATTATAATTTTCACCCCAGATACAAATACAAATAGAATAAATCCAAATTAAGATTTTTAATTATAAAAATCCTTCAACAAGAGCATAAGTCAATGTCATTGAGGAACGTAATCTCCAAAAACCGTCAAGGAACATGGAAATGTAGCTAAAATCAATAGTGGAATGGAGCGGTTATCATGATTGCACTAATAGAGTTGGAGCATATGAAAGTTGTTAGGGACCGTGTACCGAGGGCAAAATTAATGAGAAAGACAGGACTCACAGAAGTAGTGCTACGCGGTTTCATCCCCACTATTACAGTAAACGTCGCTGTATGTTGTGTCCAGCACAGTTAGTTGCTAACCAGAAGTGTAGTGATCCGTCAAAACAACCGGCAGTCTTTCCTTCTAATGGACAATAAAAATGCCGCTGAGCTTTAGGAGATGTCGGGAAGAATTTGTTTGGTCAAATTCAAATTTAAATCACATGAAACCCAACTGTCAGTTCAAATTCTGGCTCGAGGTCCAAAAAACTTTCTTCTGAGTCTTGACCAGCAAGTTCGTCGGCTATTTCATTTTCCCCGATTGTGACCAGGAACCCAAACACGACTCAGTGAATTCATCCTTCCTATTTAAAATTTTGGGAGTGTTCAACAAGGCTTTTCCCGCAGCTTAGCTGTCGCTACAGATGCGAATGCTCCTTTCCACCTAACGATTCTTCCCAATATAGGTCATTGCCACCAAAAGTGGAGGCTTGGAAGAAAGGTGCAAGTTTTGCCAATGAGAAGTGAAATCTAACGTTGTCTCTCTTTAAAAAGACACCGAAACTACTCCTGAGCACAGAAAAGCCGATGTCGTATTTACTTATCAACAGGAGTTTCAGTGTCATTGCGTCAGACTGCATGTCCATAAGAGCAAAGTGAAAAGACAGTTGGCGGACAAGCTCTTCAAAACTACAGTGCATGTTGTACCAGAAACAACTTATTCTTAAACCGAAGATGGCTGATGATGCAGCCCACTATAGGAATATCACATGCATCCACGCAGCTGGAACAGATCGTTTTTTAAAATCTAGTAAAATCAGTTGTGAGCTATTTTCGTCAAAGATTCTTCCGCCAGACACCAGACGCATAGAATAAAATTGGATTTATTATTGCCGTGTTGATCCAAAGGACCCTTCTCGGCGATAAGCACCAACCTTACATCCATCCTTACACTGCCCAAAGGCCGACAGTGCATTGGAGGTTTTCGACGTAACATATTGTGTCCAAAGAAATTTGTAATTCAAGATGACGGCCTAATACTTAGCTTTGTTAGAGAAATGGATGGTACTAGTTGAGTCAGCTTCCTCCTTCTAGTAAAGAGAACAGCCTCGTAAAGAGAACAAGCCGCATTTAAATTCCATTTCTAGTACAGAAAACGTCGACAACGTCGATAGTCGCTAGGCTTGATCCAACAGATAGTTAAAATCACATCATCTGCATATGCCAGAGCTTAGACGTCAGAACTGTGAGCGTTAAGCAGTGAGCCGATCAAGATGACATCAGTCATAGGCCGCAGTCACATCCGCCATCAGGGTACTATTCACCAGTATTGCTCTTATCCACAAAACCGCTGATTCATCTACGCCATGTTGTGTGCCCGTCAAAAGTTGCGTTATCGAGAGTACCATCAATGTCGATGAGAATGCCTAGCACACTTCGTTCTTGTCGAGTGTCTTCAATTTTGCTCACCAGATTTTAAAGCGCGATCTCGTAATGTAGTGCATAGCAGCTTATTGTATTTTGTGACGCCAGGAAAATAGAGCTTATGATACGAATATCTTGCGATGCTAATACTCAAAACACTTTTCGGCGCAGTAGCAAATGCAGTGCGAGAAGCAATCATCTGCTGGGCTTCATACTATCTTCTGACTTGGTTATCAACAATGTTGTGTCTCAACATTTGTTACAATAGGAAGACAGCTACGTTAAGGAGATTAGTAGCTCGAAAATGTTCCATATCGGGGCATAGGTACATCAAATTCGAATCGGATGGACATTTTTGAACAAGAAGAATCTGGTAAAAGTCAACTAGAGGATCTTCCATCTAACAGAGAAGAAGGTAGAGAAAACCATTCAACCAGCACTTTGTCTTTACTAAATGTTTTGAACTCTCATGTCTTGCCAATCAGAACCTCTGTAGATCGCTCGTTTGATGGTGCAACACAGAATTAAATGCGAATACCTAAGGAACTAGATTACTTTATACAAAACATTAAAGGCTAATTTGAAGGAAGATGGGAATCTCCACAGATCCGAAAAAAGATAATACTGATCTCGAAGTATGCCTCCTATCAAGATATTTGCAAAGAAAATCGATTCGCCTGGTGAAATGCACTATTCAAATGCCGCAAAAGAGGCAAATTAGCCAGACTGGCAACACTGGGAAAAACTGCTTGAAGCTTACTTCTTAGGTTACCAGATCAGAATCGGCTAAAAATCAGTTGCTATCAGTGGAAGTACAAGTGAGCTGAATAAAACTTCTCGCCGCAGTTGATGTATTTAATTGGTTATGGCGACAATGAGGCCACAAAATATGCAGAAGTTCTTTCGAAAGGGGAATTTAAATTCACCAACTATACTTTTGACGTCATCGTCAGCCAAGAGGGTTGAGAGGCTTTCACTACAGCCAGTGTGTGATTAGGAGAGCGAACAAGGCTTCCCACAGGGCTGCTTGGCATTTTGTTTCCTCTGATGTGATGCGTATTAGTAGATTATCTGCGTGACGCTCTAAAAAGTGCTAACGTATAGCCTCAGGAAAATGGAGATTACACACTATATCGTTTGTCGAATAATGCATTCCAATTGTTTGCTCTAAAGCGGAGGCCGAATTAAGTATAGTCAACTAGGTTCACTAGAAATGGGTTTTAGTCAATCCTCTACAAATCGAGTATGAAAAGTACTAAACTCAAAGGTCTGACTTATCTAGTGGTAAAACGCGTCATCATCTATTTTTCAGTTAATTTTTGCGTTTGATACTGCATACCAAACTGTCTAAACCTGTCGCATCGAACGCTTCTAAGGCGCTGTTGCTGAGTAGGCTCATTTGGATTCACACGATTATGAGGAAACCAATTTTATCCATAAAATCGTTGACAAACTTGGCGGAACAGAGGACCTGAGCATGCGTCAATTACTCATCGCCAGTTTCGCTTTCCACTTAAATAGCACTATCATAGTTGATATGAATTTTCAGGTAACAGACAGACCCTGCGAATACAACCTATCGTCTCTAAGAAGTCAAAGGTATTACTGCTGTTTCTCTTCAAGATAGATATTCAGCTGCTAAATGGCATCATACTCGTAACCGACAACTACGCTTTTGTTAATTTTCAAGTGTGCTAAGCAAAAGCGGCACTACCAACTGTCACTCTTGCTGTGATATTTTTGATGTGTAACCACGGAATGCTTTTTCTGTATTTCTCCGGTTTATTCTCGCATTTCGTGGTAAGTACTTTATCACTAAAGAGATAACTCATCTTTCTACAAAAAAAATGAGAAGGCTTTTGGAAGAAGGTTAGCTAGGGTAAGAGTGGACTCATTTCATGTGCGCTCAATAGCATCTGAGTATGGCGCACAATAGTACTCTGGCTACTTCTGTAACCAAAGAAATTTATTGAGGAATTTTTCAGGGTCGTTGATTTATAGCAATCTGGACGCCTTATAGGACACGACCTTCGAATATCTATGTGGACTGTTCTGACCCTTAACAGGTCATGTGCGGCCGAGCAATTAGCAGAGGCTCCTGCCTCCTATCATGCAGGTATAATCGCCATACATGAAGTGCGATGGGATGGACCGAACATAAGGAGCATGAAGAACTGTGATATGTAATAAGGAGATTGCTATAGTAAAAAGAAGCAGCGCTTATTCAGATGCGAATTTGCCATATGCGGCAGACTAAGGCAAGAAGTCTTGGGCTTCCGACACATGAGCGAGCATCTTATAACATAAGCCTAATATGCGCCCATGCTCCTACGGCTGACAAGGACGACGCCACCAAATAATGTTTCAACGAGCTCTTCGATAAGAAATATGAGCAATGTTCGAAGCATGACGTTAAAATCATACTAGGCGATTTCACCGCTAAGATATGGAAAGGTAGGATATTTAGTAAGCACAGCTTATACTGCCCTTGAGGCGGGATGAAATATTACTATAGCAAACACACGGTGTCCTCATGTCAATATACACAAGATGAGATGGCGGTCTTCCGATCATGAAACGCTAAATCAAACTGTGAGCAACTGCGATCTCCAAAAGACACACCTCCAGTATACTGGACGTTTGAACGTTTCGTTCAGCCAACATTGACTCGGATCATCACCTTGATACAGCCAAGGCACGAATACATATTACCAAGCGGCACTATGAATAAAAACTACAATACTATGAGAAGATACAACGTAGAATAGCTGCAATCGCAACAAAATGCCAAAATTTTCGCTGAACGCGTGTCCCGAAATCCCTCAAGAACTACTATTCCGCCAGAATCAAGAACAGTGGCAACGCTGCCAAAGTGCCATCAGAGACGACGCAACTGATGAGCTGGCATTCACCCGACCACGACAAGAAATTCCAGGTTTGATGAAGAATGCCAGCAATGCATGCTGTAGTGAAGGACGAGAGCTGTTCATGAGCTCTACAAGCAGAAAAGATGGGAAGAACATCGGCTTCTCCAGAAGAAGAAAAAAGAGCACGAAAATAGCGCAATCGGAGATACTGAGGAGTCGTACACCAGGAATAACTAATAGATATAGAAGTCTGCGGATGCAAGATCTTATCTGCCATATTGTGTGAATGTGTGACACCCTTCGCAAACAAACTGGTTGTTCCCTATCAGTGGGGTTTCAGATACAGAAAGTCGACAATCATATGTCTTGTTTTGTCATCCCTGCCAACCTCGTCCGTCTGTGCAGAATGGCAACTGGGAACCTTCGCTGCTCCGTTAAGTTTAGTAACGACATAGCCGATACTATTGATGTCAAAAATAGTTTGCAAAAAGGTAAAGGGCTGTCATACTTGAAAGAATTGTTCGGAACTCACAAGTGTACACTGGAGGTACGAGTATAATCTTTCAAAAGTCTGTGCAACTATTATACTAGGGTACGCCGATGATACCGATATAATTAGTAGAACTCAGCAGGCTTCGCTGGTATTGAAACGGTAGATGCCAAAATCTGTGTATCGGTAAATGAGAGCAAAACGAAGAAGGGGCACATAGCATCGACCAACTGGATAGAACATCACAACCGGCAGCTTTAATTTCGAGGTATTAAAGGACTTTTTCTACCTTGGCCCTGCTATGAATTCTGGCAACAAAACATCTACAGAAATAAAACGAGGAATCACTCTTCCCATTCGCTGTTTCTTTGACCTAATAAGCCAATTAAGTACTAAGGTGCTATCCCGAAAAACTAAGAAGATTCTACATAAGGCCTTGATCGTTCTACTTTATGGGACTGAAGCATGACCCGGTCTCTTTTCCAATGATGCATATCTTGATTATTCATTTAAAGAAGACCTGCTTTGTTTTGGTCGGCTAGATTGACGCCAAGGCATATCAGAGAGGAGAGTACACTTAAAGCTGATACATACAGTGATATCATTTGTGTAAGCTACCACACCACATTCTGTATCCTTTAATTTAATAAGCATCGAGGTAGTACATCACAGTTTGTGTTTGATTAAATGTGATGATCGGTTAATTATTAACTTTATTACATTTCCTCGATATAAGGATATGTCACTATGGTATACTCAAGACAAAAGTTAAAATTATAAATTCTATAGTAGTGAAACTTAGCCTTAATGTACTCTTACTTCGTAATCTCAGCGACCCCGACGTTTCTAGACTAGACTTGGTCACGGCTAAGTAGGCCATCTCTCTTGTGGCAACTTATAGGGCCCATAAACTACGCAGACACGTCTGCACAGACCAAGAAAAATTCAAAATATTTTGTATTTGCTCAAGCCATCGTTGCAAACAGACATGGATACACCTACACAGACAGTCAGTACAGACATTTTTGCAACAACAAAATATATATGTCTGCTGCGACAGTTTGTGTAGTGTATGGGCCCTATTAGAAGGGGAGCCTTCGAGGCTAAATTAAGTTGCTGCTCGAGCGGAGGAGCAAAAAAATATATTTTTATTTATTAAATAGTATTACAACAACGATCTGCGTGTGTGTTTGACAACGGAATGTATCGCTGAACCTTTCCACAGGTAGAAGGGAATGGGGCGTTTTGCTAATTGCTAATTAACCACAGATGCTATAGGTTACATGTAGATATTGCACGCCGAAGGAAAAAATCTAACCATTTTTCCATTCAATAGGACGTACCCATACGTCCCAGTTCGATCGAACTAGAGTGAATCATACTCAGACATAATGATACTCTTAATTGTTTTGTATTATCAAGTTGCGTGTTCTGTTTGTTGGATAGAAGTTTTCCCGTTTTCGCAACGTAATTTTTTTAAATCAAATTTGACTGCTGATAATAAACATTACATTTGAGAACCGTAGGAAGGTCAAAGCAGAAGGCTCTCTTTTTAACGTTGTATTTATTGAATAGTTGTTTTACGTTTTTTTTCAGATAAAATTTGAATTTTTTGATTTTTGGATGCTATGGTTTTTTCTATCTTCCACGAATAATGCTTATGTAATAGAACGAGGAGAGCAAAGTATAAAAGGTCCTTGCGATGCTCATAGCAAAGACTTTTTTCATCAAACCATTTCGGATCTCTAGTATTTGTTATCTTTATGCTTTCCAAGTCCATTCTCTCTCTTATATTTCTTTCTTGTGGACGTTCTTTGAAAATTCTATTAAATATATACTTTGAAGTGAACTTTACAAACGTTAAAAAATTCATTAGTTGGTGCCTTCAGACTTGCAAAGTCATTTCTTTGAGAATAATTTTTTGCAAAGATGAAAAATTCCGAAGGACATGTTATTTTTTCATCAGTTTTTAATAAAATAGTTTGGAACAATTTAAACATTTGTTCCTTAAAAGCATTTTAAAAGCAAGACATCCAGTAAAATATCGCATTGCTGTTATTTCTAATGTGATTTTCGTTTCGATTGCCATATCACAAATGACTTTTTCGTACAGAGTTTCGTCGCATATGATTTTCTTACGATCCTTAAGCAATGAAGAAGTTTTTGGAATATTACGAGTAGTTTGAGTTGGGGATAAGTCTACGTTTAAAAATTCTACATCATCATCATCACAGTTACTGAAAGAAGAAAAATTAATAAGATTTGGCGAGAGATTTTTCGACATCAAAGCATTAAATTCGTAAACAGACGGATTTTTGTTGTAACCACCTTTGATGCGAATAATAGAAAATAAATTGTCTCATACGTCTTGATGAATTCTCTTTGTTAGTAAATAATCCACGTTCTCATATAGGCCATTGCTTGTATCATAAAAAAGTAATAAGACCCCGTTTATAGTTTGTTCCATTCCTTTTAAACAAAAGTTTCTTGGAAGGTTAACGGATTTTTGTATATCTTTTAAGTAAGACAAAAATTGTTTCAACTCATTATAAGCTAGATTCTTTAGCTCAACTCCCCGCCTTAAAACATTCTTGTCATAATGTGAACCACTATCCATGCAGTCAAATACCTTCCAATGAAGGGGACCTACCCCCGTTCATTTCAAAGGAAGAATTCCACGAGATCTTCGACACAATAAGAAGTAAAAAATCAATGGGAATAGATGGAATACCGAACATTGTGCTTCGACATATCCCTCTAGAAGCGGTAGACATTTACACCACCCTGTTTAACAATGCATTGAATAATGTACATTATCCAGAGCATTGGAAAACTGCGGTGGTTTATCCCATCCCTAAAAGAGGTAAAGATACATCCAATGCGACGAATCTCCGGTCGATAAGTCTCCTTCCGAATATCAGTAAGGTGTTCGAAAAGGTAATCAATAGAGGCCTGACTAAGTGGGTTGAGGACAAAAATATAGTTCCGGACAATCAATTCGGTTTCAAGGCGGGGCATGATGTCATACATGCCGCGTCTAAGCTGGTGTCAGATATCCAATGGAATAAAAGCAAAAACCAGTGTACTGGGGCCTGTCTGGTTGACTTGGAAAAGGCCTTCGACACCGTATGGTTAGAGGGGCTTTTCTACAGGCTGGCCAGACTGGGCATCAGTAAACCACTTTTGTATATTCTTCATAATATGCTCAGCAACAGACAGTTCATCGTGCAAAATGGTGATGCGACTTCTGTTGGGACATTTCACATTAAAAACGGTCTGCAACAAGGTGCGGTTAATTCGCCGATCTTATTCAACATTTACACAAGCGATTTGATAGGTTCACTTCCCCATAGCATAGCGTATGCAGATGACTTGATAGCGTACAGAACAGGTCCAAAGGTTGAGGTCATTAACATGCTTTTGCAACGTGACTTCGAGCTAATTAGGCGATTTTGCGATGACTGGAAGTTGAAAATCAACTTTCAGAAGTCGGAAACCATTCTATTTAGAACGCCGTTGTCTGGTGCCTCTAGGGACACCAGAAAGAATTGGAGAAAATTCTCGATAATTGGACAACACGGCCAGCCACTTGCTTGTCGAAATTTAGTCAGATACCTTGGGATCTGGCTAGACCAATATCTATATTTTAACAAGAATGTAGATGCTGCTCTGGCCAGGGCCAAAGTTGCTTTTGCCCTTACAAGGAGGCTATTTTATAGCAGCCAACTCGATGCGAGGGTGAAAGTTATCTGCTACATGGCCCTCATCCGGCCCATGCTGATATATGGGTGTCCCGTGTGGTTCAACGTGAGAGCGAGCTTAATGGAAAAGATTCGGGTGTTTGAGAGGGCTTGCCTTAGGGTTTGTCTTCACCTTTACAGAACACCAGAATCGGAGTACATAAAATTCTATCCCAATGAGGTTCTATACAACAGGGCGAATCTAATAAGAGTGGTCAACTTCGCTATTAAGTTGACTCGAGGGCATATTGCGAGAGCAATGAAGTCGTCCAATAACCAGATATCTGTGGCCTACTACCTCAACTACTTATATCATGAGAGTGTGCGCTTGAAAGGCTTCGTGAACTCTGAAGCGTTCCGCTGTTTAGACATGAAAGGGCTGATCCAGTATAGGTTTGCGGTGCCGCTAATTTTCCACGTAGCTCGTGCAGTGGGTGAGGGGCGACTCAACTACAACAGAGACGTCGCACACCGTAGTACTGAACGTCTTAGGTTTAGCAGGGCGGTTTCAAAACGCGATAAAAAAGATGTTGTGTTGCAGCACCAAAATATTTGGTGGTTGAATGAAGAAGACCCGATTTCTTCGTCGTTTCCTTCAAGTCCAGGTTAGCCTAGTCAGAAGGCAAAGTGGGCCATATTTCCCTTACTATGTTTAGAAAATCGCCGGCTTACATAGGTTAGGGTAGTTTTAAGGTAAGATTGGCAACCTTGGGTTAGCTAGCTGTTAGGTTAGCAACTTGAAGTTTGCTAACAATTAGGTTAGATTAGATTGTATATTCAGACTAAGTAGTTTAAGGTTTAGTATAAGTTAGCAAAAATAGTTAGTTTAAGTAGTTTAAGTATTTATACCTCTAGTATAAGTTTTATGTAAATACAAAAAAAATGCTCAGTTTCTAAGTTTTTTCTTAAACAATTAATTTTTTCTTAGTCTAACTATAATAGATGTTAATCAACAGTAATTAAGATTGAAAATTGCAAATTAGAAGTCGAAAGACATAAAATAAAAATATATTATAGTTTAGTTTAGAGCGCCCGTCTTTTGGGCCAGTAAGTTAGAATAAGTTAATTAAGTTATAATAAGCTAGCATTTAAGCATTTTTTTCTGTTAGCATGTAAGTTCAGTAAATTTAAGATGAATAAAATAAAATGCATTAAAAACAAAACGAAAACGAGTCAAATACCTTGTTCACTTTTAGTACGAACTCTTTCGTTGCTACAGCTTTATTAGAGCTTCCTTTTAAGCAATTAAGCTCAAAAGCAGTTTGAATCGATGCCGCAGTTGTCCGGCTAAATATTTTCGTTACAAGGTGCACATGCATTTTTTCGAAGGCAACTTCTAAATTTTAAACATATTTTAAACATGTCTTAGCTACGTTGTCAACTTCCAAATTGTATATTTCTCTGATAACATCAAAAGACACTTTGCCATCTGGAGTTTGTAGATCTGATTTCAATAAAACATTACGAAGTGATTTTAACAAATGAGGGAAATCATAAAAACAAAATGTTTTTTCATCATTAAAAATTATAGATGGGTTTTCTTCAGAAACACCTAACATTTTATAAGCTTTTCTATTATTGGCCCCTTGGTCGCAAACAATAACACATACCTTTAGACCAGTTTCTTGACACAAAATATTTGAAAACACTTTTCCAACTATCAAACAAACCATTTAGCATGAAAACACATATTTCATTAGCAAACAATCTACTTATTTCTACATCAAGGTCTTCGAAACCATCTATTAAATTATTTTTTATATTATATGTGAGGTTTTTACGAATCCTAATTTCATCAAATATCAGGACAACACAACGTTCTCGATGGTTTAATAAAGCGAACTTTGACTTAAGATACGAATGAGCATTGTTTTCATATCCTGGTTGTAATCCTTTTACAGGAGCCCATCTACAAAAAGAGGAAATGTGAGGAAGTTTAAAGCCAAGTCTATCTCTCAAAAATTTATAGGCGCTTTGTGATCTGTAATAAATATTTTGGGAAAGTTATTTTTCGTGGCTGTTGTATTCTGTAGTCTTTGATCCTTTCAGAAGCATTTTACAAAATGTTTTTGAATGGTCTGAAATATTGAGCCTTTCGATTTGAGACATTCGTAGATATTTTTTTTTTATTAAAAATTTTTATGGCAGTATGCGCTCTGTTTTTTTTATAACGTTTTATTTTTAAATTTCTTAATTTAAGTTTGTAACTTAACAATATTTTTTTTAAAGTTGTATTTTTTTTCTCCTCTTTTGCACAAATTTCCAATAACTGATCGCACCTTGCACACGAAATGCTGCACCTGCTCGACGTTCTTCTTCGTTTAGTTAAAAGAAACTTCAGATCTTCTAAATTCAAGTTTGAATCCAAATCATAATTTAAATTTAAGGAAGGAACAGCATCCGCCTTAAGATATTACTTTCCTACAAACTCGGGACAAAAATGATCTCCACAAACAAAGTATTTGCCTTCATTTTTAAAAACACATGCCTTCATTTCATTTTTTTCCCTAGAAAGACATTTAAAAATGTTCAAGTCAGGGTAATTCCTTTTAGTTTGCCAGCAAACAGAACAAGAAACTCCAGATAATCTCTTGTCGCCCATTGCTATCGAAAAATAAACTGCAAAATATTATATCCCTGAAAAAGTACAGCTGACAAAATTTACTAAGAAAAACACCCAAATCGGTCGTGAGTCGACGGCGAATGAGGTAAAGCCACTACACAGCCAGCGAGCGCGTCGCGCAGCTCCGTGAACTGTGGTTGTTTTATGTATGAAGATAAAGCGCCCTGTAGACGCTAAAACATGGTACTAGTAAACATGGTACCACCAACTAAGTTTTAGCTGATGTTGATCGTCTGCGGGCTGGTACGCGTACCAATTTTTTGGTCTCACCAACATCAGAATTTGGTCTCACTAAAATCAAAACTGGTTTGATTTTTGTCGATGTTTGTGGGCGGAGTTTTGTGTTACTGATACTATGTTTCAGTGTCTGCGCTCTCATCTCTCAACATTTACTCGAGCAAGCTATTTTATCACTGAATTCCGTCGTGCGAACATACAAAATAATCGGAAAAAAATGGAGAATATTCCAAATTCTGATGCTTGGGAAGAAATTTTCGAGTGTTTTCACAGCCTACCATCTTTGTCGAGAGATGTGTTCTATTATGTTGGAGTGAATTGGTCTCAGCGTCTGCGGGTTTTAGTATTACCATGTTTACTAGTACCAGGTTTTAGCGTCTACAGGGCGCTTAAGGGTTGAAAACAGAAACCACAGACACATCTGCACGGCGCGGCACATTCCTGCTCGTCGGCTGTACACACAATACAACACATACGATCCCAAGAATTGACTTCGGTTTTATAATACATTTTGTTCATACAAATTGTTCAGAACTTGAAGTTCGAAGTAAAAACAGACAATTAAAAACTGTTTTTTTTTCCTTTGGTGTGCCATATCTATGTAAACTATAGCATCTGTGCTTTAACTTTTATTTAATTGTTTTTATTTTTAAAAATAAAACAAATATTATAGGAGCAATTCCAACATTTATATATTCGTGCGATTTTATCCTTGAGATAATAAGTTCAATTAATTTACGGTTTCCAATATTATTGAGGTGAATTGCCTCTGTGGAAAAGTTCATCACAATTTTATTAATTGTAATATTATTAAAATTAGGTATTACAAAAGTTATCATATTCGATAAAATTTTCGAATCTTACATAAATTTATTTCTATTTTACAATTTTCAAATCTTATTAGGTTATTTCCCATAACATTAAAAGTAAAATGGAATATGGAATATTTTTGGTAATAACAATATTATCGTGTATTTGTTATTTGTATTTGTACATATGGGATTTTTATTAAATATCGCAGATATACCATTGTTTATATCGTTTATAATTTTTAAATCTTTAAGTTTCATAGGTGTCTGATCCATACATCTATGGAGTTATTAATTCTAAATTGTTTTTGTTAGACATTGGTTCCAAAGGTATTTTAAAAAAATTTATGTTTGAATAAATTGGGATAAGTAAAACAAAAATTACTTTATCGTCGTGTATAATAACACTGCTTTTAATATCTTTTAGCTTGCTTATTGTTATATTAAAAGTAGATATTTCATTTGGTGAGAGAATATCTTTACCTAAAACTCCTAATTTGCTAACAAGTAAATGTTCCTTAACTTTTCTAACTTGTTCTCTCAGTAACTGTATATCATATTGGATTTGAAATATATAGTATGTTGCATATGAGCTATTTCAGAAAACTCTTGATTAATTACATTTCCTAGTGTAGCTAGTTGTTGTTTTTTTATTTCTAGCTGTTGTCTATTGATGTGTTTTGTAATGTTATATATAACTTCGTTAAAGTGATTAGTAACTTGTACTTGGTCATTTAGTCCTTCAATTAGTTTGTTCGTTAGTTTCTAAACTTCTTTTAATTTGTTGTTCGTCGTCATAGTCTATAGTCCCTGTAAGGTATTTGAGTCCTTTTCCAACTATATTTATTAGTCCTCTTTTGACTTTGTAATGCTGATGTCCTAAAAGGATTTCTATCTCTTCGGTTAATAAATTGAAGCTTTGTACTATTGTGGGATATTTGTTCTTATAATTAAGTCTATTTATATTATGTTCGATAATTTCTAAACATTAACACATGGTAACGGTTGTGTTAATGTTGTAAAGAATTTTATTATATCCGGTAATAATTTGTAGTTGTTCGTCCTTGTCCATTGTTTAGGTCTCGAACGTCAATTCGTTGTGTCCATGTAATAGTAATGGTCAATGTCAACATCAAAATCTGAAATTAATTGTCTTCGTATTTGTAAATTCTTTTAACTTGGCTCTTATGAAACTTGCTTCTTTTTTCATATTTTACATGATCTTTATTAATTACTTAATTACTTCATTATCTGATTTCTTATATAAAGGCTTCATTTTATTGTTATTTCTATTTTTTAAGTATAAATGTTTATATTTTGTAAGGTCTATACTCTTTCTATTTTTGTTAGGTTTATCTATATATTTCTGCTTGTAATTCTACAATTTCAGCATAATCCTCACTATTTAGAGTTCCATTAAGAAAGTCGATTGGTCTTTTCTTTGTGGTTGAGTGATTTGTCTTATTATATATTGTTACTGCTTTTAAATCTTTATCTCGTAAAGTATCTTTGTTTTCCTCATCAGCGGTGAATGTGCGAATATATTCATTCAAAGTGCAGTGAAATCTCTCGATATCTGCGTTACCTGTCTTCATATAAGGGGTAGTAATGTGAAGTTCGACATTGTTTTTTTTACAGAAATTCTTTGATTAGAATTGATGAGAAACCAGAGTCGCCGTTTGTAACTACGAGTATTTTGTTGGGAGTGCCAAACGATGAGAACCTATTATTAAGTGTATTAAGTAAGCTTATACACGCTCTATATTTAATTTTTTCTACTGTTACATGTTTAGTAAATTTATCGATTATAGTTACATACATAAGGTTTATGTTTGCACACCATATATATATTATGATAACCACTTAAATGTTAGCAGCAACATCTAGATTCACAGAACAGAAAATGTCGATACTAGAATAACAAAGTCCCGACTGGAGAGTGGAATCGAATTTTCTAGCAAATTGGAAATTGTATGGGACGCTGGATGGCGAGGATTGTTCTCGAAGTATGTCATTCGAGTATAAATACCAGCATCCCAAAGGTATGCAAATGAGTTCTAAAGTGTAATTTGAAGTGTTAATTAGGAGAAGTGATTAAGTGGTTTAAGTAAAAGATAAGAAAGGTATAAGTGGTTGAGAAATTGAATTGTACTGAGAGAAAGAATTAAATAGTGAATTGTAACTGTACTGAATAAAGGGATTTGTATTGAAAAGAATAAGTTCTATTATTTGTACCCACACAAACATTTTACATTGGTGTCAGAAGTGGGATGGGACTTATTGTGTGTAAAAAAAAAAAAAAAGTGTTTTCTGACTATTTGAAAAAGCTAGAATGGGTCGAAAACTATTGCAGTTGACCCTCGTCCAACTCAAATCCGAGTTGAACAAGAGAAGCCTCAGCGCCAGTGGAGGAAAAAGTGACCTGGTGCTCAGACTTCAGGAGGCTTTGAACAACGAGGGTCATGATCCTGATGCATATTCCTTTGATGTTGACGAGGAAGAACAAAAGAATAGCCTTGAACAAAAGCGGTCTTCAACAGAAAATGGAAGAACAAAAGAACATTCTCCAGCAAAAGTTCGAAGAAATCGATGACAAATTTGAAAGAATAGAGAAGAACGTTGATAACAAATTTGATACAATAGAGAAGAATGTTGGCGAAAAATTCGAAGAAATGTACAGCAAAGTTCAGCAACTGGCAAAAGAGCTCGACACAGTGTGAAAACAGAAACTGCGAGAATGTTCTTTAAGCGGTCCAAGGAGAAAAGAGTTGAAGCCTCCATCATTCCATGGCCAGACCTCATGGTCTACTTATAAGAAGCAGTTTGAAATGGCTGCCTGTGCAAACGACTGGGACAATGAGGAAAAGCGCTTTGTCCTAACAATGGCCTTGCACGGTCCTGCAGCAGAATTGTTGCAAACAGTAGACATCGAAAAGTATAAAGATTATGTGACGTTAGTACAGGCTATCGAGAAACGGAGGTCTACAAGGTCCAATTGTAAAGCCGAACGCAGCAAAGAGGAGAAACACTGCAGCAGCTCCAAGCAGACATGAGTAGACTTGCACATCTGGCATACCCCACCGCAGGCCAGGAAATTATCGACGAAATGGCAAAAGATGCATTTATCAGGGGAATTGCAGATTCGAAGCTACAGTCAGCAGTAAGGATGGCCGGGAAAAGAACCCTTGCTGAAGCACTTGCCTTCGCTCTGGCGATGGAAGCAGCCAATCAGGCTTCCAGGGGAACACATTTCGTCAAGGAAGTAACATCTATCGAATGCTCCTGCACAGGAATTAGTGCCGAGGAACGAGATACTCGACGGGATAGACGGATAATGCGCTGCTGGAATTGCAATAAAATAGGACACCTTCAAAGGCAGTGTAAAGAACCGATGCGACAAAAGGACTGCCCTCACTGTGGTGACAAGCAAATAGAGGAAGAAACCAGCAGAAACAGCTATCAAGAAGCCGGTCAACCTTCCCGAAGGTAGCAACCACAATTTACTGGTTGTGGCCAACCTGACCGTAAGTTGTGAGGTATTGGACCGCCCGAAGGTGCACGTATCCACGTGTCATATTTGATTTGGTTTATCGGGAGTATCGGTAACTTTAAAAGGAATCTTATTTTATCGTATTTTGCTTTGTTACAAATTTCGCAGTTATTAATTAATTAACTGTTGAATTTTTTCTTTTAATTTTGGAGCATAATAAATATCATTGAGTTCTAAATAGGTTTCATTAATGCCTCTATAGTTTAATAAAATATGGGTTTTAACAATAAGTTCCGCTAACCTATTTCTACTAAATTATTTAATGTAAACATCTTGGAATTCTGCAAACATATGGTCGTGTATAGAGTAAATAGCCACTATACTTTTTTTTGGAAATATTTTTTCACCAAGTCTAAAATAAATTCTTCTTTAAACTCTTTCACTTCGATAACAATTCTTCGTTAACCAAATTCGTAATATACTTTGTGATAGCTTATAGCGTTTGTGGAATTTAAAATCATTTATATTTTGTATAAGTTAACAGGAGAGTTAACAATATGAATATGGTAACTGCTGTCTTCCTTTGCGCTGTGAACAGTAGCTATCCATGTATTATCCATGGTATTTTCATTTACATATTCGCTGTAGTGAATTTCCATTCTGGATAAACCGTCTGCTACCTGGTTATAAATCAAAGTTGCATTCCTCGAACTTAATTTTCCACCTTTGGAGTTTGGCGTTCGGTTCTTTTAATGAGCTTAACCAAATTAAAGGCCGATGGTTAGTCCTTATCATAAATTTTCTTCTATACAAATAGTGTCTATAATACTTTGTCGCCCACACAATGGCCAATAACTCTTTCTCAATAGTAGAGTAACGAGTGCGTGGTCGTTAAGGGTACGACTGCCATAGCACATCGGATGGTTGTCTTGTGATAAGACCACACCTAATGCGTAATTAAAATCATCCATGGTGTTATATATTTCCTTTTGTCAACTTAAGCGACCTCTGTAGTTTTGCAAAAGTTCATTTTTTATAAAAATGGTGTAGTTGGCAGGACTTGAAGAGGGTCCGCCATATTTTCCGGCACTTTTGTAAGATAAAGCGAAGAGAAAAGGAATAAGCAGAAAAAACAAAAAAATAAAATCCGCTGTTTTCTTTAAAATCAAACACCAGTTTACAATTCACAAAATTAAAACTCGCGAAATAATATATATTTAAAAAAAAAAACAAACTTAAATTCGTCACAATGAGCCGACGATTAATCCGGCAGGTAATAGTTGATGCCCTTCTGGCAGCAAACATTGATTTCCCGCAAAACGCCACGCTTACGCAATTACGAAGGCTGCATAATGAATTGTCGACTAGTGTTGACTGCGGTGAGTATATCCGATGACTTCGAGGACGATGATTTTGCAGCTGTTGAGACACATGTTGCTACTAAAGATGTCGGGGTTAATTTCGTTGACGATGAAGAGCCCGCTGTTACGCCTGATGCTATCCCTGCTAAGTCCGCTGTCGAAACTGCTGCCAATCCCGCTGCTAAATCTGCTGCCAAACCCGCTGTAATTCTTGTTCAATCTGCTGCCACAATCGCTGCTCAACCTTCTGCTACTACCATGTCCGCTGCCAAATCTGCCGCTGTCCCTGCTGTCAAACCCGCTGTCATGGATACTACAAGTACCACATAGTGCCGAAATATGCAAGTTACAAGAGCAACTAGATATATTGCGAATGCGTCGTGAAGTACTCGAGTTAGAAACACAAATTCAGCTTATGGAAGGAACTCAAGTGACTGCAAGACAACGTGTGCACTTCGAAGAACTAGATGCCTGAGTCCTAATGTTTTCTAGCGACGATCACCATGATATTATCAAGTGGTTTGCTCAGTTTGAGGATCATGCCTCTGCACCAACATGGGGTTGGTCGATTACGATATCATGAAAGTTGGCTTGGTTAAGATGTTTAAGCGAACTGTAACGCGGCAGGAAATCTATCGGCAATTGAGAGCGCGCACACTAAAGCAGTAGGAGTCTTGTTTAAGCTATGTGGTAACCATGCAGTCGATCGCAGCAAAATCTAACATAGAGATGGGATTCCTGACAATACCAATAACTTCACCCTGTTATATGGAGCGAACACCATAGATGACTTGATTCACCGAATGGACCGATATGAGCAACGCCGTGCAAACAATAGAAAGCTAAATGGCAGTATTAGTGCTCCGAGGCCGAGGACCGCCGCTGTTGCTTCTGGAAAAGAAGCAATCCATGTTTTAATTGTTCCCAGTTTGGGCATTTTCAAAGTTCCTGTCCGAAGCCACAAAGGCCTCCTGAGTCCTGTTTTACTTGCCACCAGATGGTTCATCAACAGGAGTAAATTCCAACGATAATGTTGACGAAGATGTTTCAGGAGCTTTCAATTATAATTATCAAAGCTCTTGTAAAGACAGATGCACCAAGTTCATATATTACTTTTCTCTCATTGACTCCGGTAGTCCGATTAGTTTAATTCAACAATCAAATGTCCCAGGATTTGTTAAATTGTCAGACGTTTTGATGCCAACTAATTTCCTCGGTCTTGGCAAAGATATATACATACGGTACTATTTCATGCTTAGTCAACTTCCGATATGAATCGAAAATTATTTCTTTTGTAGTTATACCTAATGAAGTGATGACAATCCCGGTAATCCTGGGACGAGACTTCATGAAAAAATTTAATATTTGTTTAACTCAAAGAAAAAATGTATTTCAACACAAACTGAATTCAAATAAATTTAAAAGACATATATGTCCTAATTCCTCTCAGTCTATTAAGTTAAGAAAAGAAATTAGTGATTTTAGCAAACAAGTGTGCCAATCACCTGCTGCGAAGAAACCAGTCGGGGTTGATTCAACTGATAGGAAAACGCGAGTCTCTGTGCCACTGCCTGGGTGTGCCTTGGGTGCTGATTGTGTCGAGGATTTTGTTAGGAGTTTATGTGCTATTGACATAGATAGACCAACACAGATTGATATTTGCCCGCGATTGGATAAATACCATTCTGAGGTGTTAACTAAAATTATAACAGATTCTTATTTAAAACCAAAGAAAATTATTCAAACACTATACGATTATAAAATGAAGATAAGATTAACTGATGATACCCCATTTCACTGCAGTCATCGACGCCTTTCATTTCACGACAGATCAGAGGTTCAGAAAATAACTGATGACTTAATTGCTAGAAAAATTATACGGCCAAGCCAATCGCCTTATGCGTCCGCTACCGTTTTAGTAAAGAAAAAAGATGGCAGAACACGAATGTGTGTTGATTACCGAGCACTAAACAAAAAGACTATTCGTGATAATTTTCCGCTGCCAATGATAGAGGACTGCATCTAGTACATGGCTAATAAATGTTGGTTCACTTTAATTGATTTGAAAGACGGATTTAATTAACTTCTTTCGTTACGCCTCGTGGCCAATTTGAGTACTTAAAGATGCCCTTTGGATTAAAAAATGCACCTTCAAACTTTCAGCGTTTTCTTTATAACATTTTTCGTGATTTGATTGATGCAGGCAAAATTATAATTTACATTGATGACATTTTGATTGCGTCCGTTGATTTTGAATCACATGTACGGGTAGTTGCAGAGGTATTGCAAAGAACTTATAAGAGGGATCTAGAAGTAAAATTAAGTAAATGTAAATTTGGTTATGACGAAATTGAATATTTAGGTTATTTGGTGAACCGGTGGGGAATTCAACTAAGCGACGCCCATATTAAAGATATTAAACATTATCCGATTCGAAAGAACCAAAAGGAACTGCACTCTTGTATAGGTCTGTTTTCGTATTTTAGAAGGTTTTTCCAAAATCACTAGACCACTATCTGCTTCTGAAACTTTCAATGAATTGCGAAATAGATTGGTGGTCGCACCGGTCCTTGCAATTTACTCCCCGAAACGTGCGACAGAACTTCACTACGATGCCAGTAGTCACGGATTTGGTGCAGCATTTATACAGTGATAGGATGATGGAAAATTGAATCCGATTGCATACTTTTCGAAATCTACATCCGCAGCTGAATTGAGTTTTGAGTTAGAGACCCTTTCCATTATCTATGCACTTCAACGATTTCGTGTGTACTTGAAGGGAATTCCTTACACTTACAATGACTTTGAGTAAAAAACAAGTTAACCCGAGAATTGCTCGATGGGCGCTAGAATTAGAAAACTTTAATTATTCAATTCAGCATCGAAGTGGAATATCTATGGGACGCGTCGATGCATTGAGTCGGTGTCATCCGAAGCAACCTTTGTGTTAGGATGCTCTTGACCACGATAAAGATAAAATCGATTGCCAAATTATTGCTGCTGTAGACAGTGACGAATTGGACTTTCACATACAGGTGACACAAAATCGTGATGACAGAATAAGGGGAATACGAGAGAAGCTAGAGTTTGGTGTTGTTGCTGGATTCGAGTTGCATGATGGGTTGGTTTTTAGAAGATGTGGCTCCGATTTTTTATTATATGTGCCACACGAAATGGAAAAGAGAATGTCATCCGAATGATACATGAAAAGATAGGGCATTTGGGTATCGATAAATGATCAAATTCGAAAGAATTATTGGCTTGCTAACATGAAAGATAAAATTAGTCAGTTTATACGAAATTGTATAAAATGTATCCTAAATTCTGCACCAGCTCGCAATCAACGAGCATAACTCGTTTAATATACCTAAAAACCCAATTCCCTTTGATACAGTTCGTGTAGATCACTTTGGCCCCCTGCGTTCAATCATTTCGAAACGTAAACATGTTCTTGTCGTTATTAATGCATTTACAAAGTTTGTTCGCTTATATCCAGTTAATTTGACAAGCACTAAGGAAGTGTGTTGCGCACTGCAAAAATACTTCAGTTACTATAGTTACTATAGGCGACCCCGACGCGTGATTTCTGACCGCGGTTCTTGTTTTACTTCTAACGAGTTTTCTACTTAAGAATAATGTTGACCATGTCAAAGTCGCAGTGGCTTCCCCTCAGGCCAATGGCCAAGTGGAACGGGTGAATCGTGTCCTTAGAGCAATGCTTAGTAAGCTAACGGAGTCGGTTCAACACGTAGACTGGGTATGAAAATTGGATCAGATTGAATACGCGTTAAACAACACAGTACATAGTACAACGGAAGAGACACCCAGTCAATTGTTGTTAGGAATAAATCAAAGGGGTAAAATTGTTGATGAAAGTCCCAAGATTATAGTTTGCGATATTTCATAAAGCACAGCCGGCCAGCAGGGCAATATTCAGTTGGCGACTATGTTGTCATAAGACATATTGATACAACCGTAGGGCAAAACAAGAAGTTTGTACCGAAATACCGCGGCCCGTATGTAATTCATAAGGTATAACCTAACGACCGGTATGTGGTTAGAGACGTGCAAAACTGTCAGTTGACTCAGCTTCCATATGATGGTGTTGTGGAAGCTAATAAAATACGTAAATGGTTATAACCAAAGGGATCACCGAATGCTGAAATCATTAATATCTGTCAGCCACCTGACACCGAATTAACGTAAATGTCAGAGGAGCAACTAAATCATCTATTTTAAATTATCTTGATCGAGGTCAATCAAGTGTTAGATTGGCCGAACTGTTATATATTTCCTTTTGTCAACTTAAGCGACCTCTGTAGTTTTGCAAAAGTTCATTTTTTATAAAAATGGTGTAGTTGGCAAGACTTGAAGAGGGTCCGCCCTATTTTCCGGCACTTTTGTAAGATAAAGCGAAGTAAAAACGAATAAACAGAAAAAACAAAAAAATAAAATCCGCTGTTTTCTTTCAAATCAAACAATTGGTGTTACTACAGTGGTAAGAGTAAATTTTTTTTGAAAATCATTATATTTAAGGATTGGTTCTGAAGTTATTAAGTTTTTCAAAGTTTCGAAGCATTCGATGTAATTGGTATTTTTTAGATCAATTTTGGTGTTTTTCTTAAGAAACATAGTCATAGGTTTTGCTACATAGTCCTTGATGAACTTTCTATAGTATCCTGTGACACCTAGAAATGCCTTGATTTGTTTTGCTGTCTTTGGTAATTTGTAATTATTAATAGCCAGTACTTTGTTTGGGTTAGGTTTAATACCTGTTGTTGTTACGATGTGACCTAGATTCTTTTCAGAAATTCGCTTTTGTCAAGCTGAATTTTTAGATTCACTAGTTTCTTAAAGATTTTCCCTAAAGATAATAAATATTCTTCCAGACTAGTCGAAAACACAATTATGCCGTCCATTTAGACGAGAAATATTTTTCCTATGAATTCGGTTAGAACAGAGTTCATCAGTCGCTGAAACGTTGAAGGGGCGTTCTTCAAACCAAATGGCATACGAACAAATTCGTAATGCCCATCATTTGTTGAATGATCCAATTGTCAACGATATCCTCTATGTTCGGAATGGGAAATTTGTCATCGATCGAAACTTGATTTAAGTTCCGATAGTCGATAACCATTCTCCATTTCTGTGTTCCAGAAGCATCCCTCTTCTTAGGGATGATCCAAATAGTTGCTGAATATGGTGAATTACTGGGACGAATTATGCCTTGTTTCAGTATTTTGTATGTTTGTTTTTTCACCTTGGCCTTATGTACTTCGGACTATGTGAACGATAGATCACTTCCTTCTTGGTAGAATATTGAAGAGTATTGGGAAATTAATTCCACAATTTTTGCTTTTTCCTCGTCGTTTAAGTGATGGAGTCTTACTTGGTCGGGGATGGGATCTGTATTGATTTCCGTATGGTAAATTTCCAGTTGTGGAACCACTTTCTTGTAGTTTTCCATCGTGATAGTTGCTCCTTCATTTTCATTGAAAAAGATCGGAAGTAGAGGAAACTAATACTATCAATAGTTTTTCCTTGTAATTGATTATGGCGTTCATTGAAAGAAGGACATTATTGCCAATTAGTCCATCGAAAGTATTGTGAAATTCAAGGAATTCAGCAGTTTTGTTAAGCTGACCGAATTCTTTGAACAATGGGATTCTTACTTTTTTATTTGCGTAAATAATAGAACTTGTAGTCTTAGCTTCTATAGGTGATGTTAGATGTATTTGCCATTTTGGATGGCATATACCGGGATTGAGAATGCTCGTTTCTTACCTGGTGTCAATGAGTATTCTTAATTTATATTTGTCATTTTTAGTTTTAATGACTATAAAGGGAAGTCTGCCGGAAGGCTTCCCTCGCAAAAATCCGGGTTGCTCCCTATAGTATTTACTTATCTTTGGTAAGATGCGGACAATGTGTCCATTAGTTCGATTTGGTTATTGTCATTAGACCTAAAATTTCCTGAATTATTATCATTTCTATTTGAATTATTGCTAAATGTCCCTGATCTGTTACTATTATTTCTGAATTTCCCTGAATTATTTCCTGAATTCTTGTTTCTAAATGTGCCTTATCTATTGCTTCTAGGCTAGCTTCGCAATTACTAGAATTATTTTTGCGGTTTCTTTTATCTGGTTCCTGCCTATGTGAGTTATCATCTGATTGGTTAGAATGGTTGCTATTTTGATTTTGGTAAGACTTTTTATAAGCATATCATCCTGTCTCATGCAAGATTTGGATAGCTGGTTCCAGGTTTTCGGAGTTTTTGCAATGAAGAAGTCCCCTCATAGTCTTAAAGCCATTTTACAATTTTGTTCCAGTCCTAGTGAATCAATCACTGCCTTTTCCTATTCTAGTTTTGTTATTTAATCTCCTAAGTATGCGCTTTGTACTATCACAAAACTCCTGACACGTACTTTTGTACTGCAGACCTCTAAGATCGTCATGTATTTAGTTGTTCTACGGATTTAAAGTCACCAAAAAGTATTGAAAAAAAAATTCTTTTCACATCATCCCAATTTTTCACCACAATAATTCCTACAGCCTCTCGGGCTTTTCCAACTAATCTATTTTTCAATACATCAAATAATAATTTTTGGCTAACCTGGTCATATTCTTCCAGTGTTGGACAGATTCTATCCACTAAATCTAGGAAATTACATAAGTCGTCTCTACTGCCATCGTATGTAAACAGAGAAAAAGCCGCACTTTTAGACATCAGCACTGGGACCGCTTAGAAACGTTTTGGAGTAAACATATCAGCACTGACACGTAGATTTGGCTGTTGTAGAGTTTCAAGCACAGAAAAAAATACTGTGAATTATACCTCGAATCACTCTGAGTGAAGAAAAAACTCTCCGTCGTATTCGGTCTCCTATTCTTGGAGGTCATATTGTTGCAAATTAACCGAAACCTCTGAGACATTGTGACCCAAAAACATCCTCTCTACGAATCGTACCATGCGCAGCAGTTTGAAAAAAACCGATGGGTCTTAGACGAGCTCAAGTCATGAATCACTCCACCTGCTACTGGACATCCACTTTCCCTTGTCGTGAAGGGAAGTTAATGTAGTTTTCATTTCCAAAGCCCGAAAATACTTTCATGTTTTTCCAACTGACCTCAGACCCATAAGTCTATCATCTTTCCTTCTCAAAACACTAAGACGACCGATTGATATTGATATACGATATAGGATTGATCCACGACTTTTGTCTATGGCATTCCTATTGTAAAGCAAAGTCGTTGCAAATGGAAACCTTCCTGGACATAGGAGGTGCCTTTAACAATGTCAACACATCCGCGACCGCACTGCACCGTCAATTCTGAAGGTAGACAACTCACTTGGGGAGTTGATCAGTCTCATACTAAATAGCAGGCTTATCAACTCTAAATTAAGTGGGGCTTGTGCTAAAAGATGTTCTTTGGAACATAGTGGTCTATGAACTGCTGTTATACCTAGAAGCAGATGGTAGCAGGGTGGTTGCTTATGCGAATGACGATGCTATAAACGTCTCAGGAAAGCATCTCAATACCATTAAAGTACTCTTACAACAATCTTAACAAATTAATACGTTTGGCGAATCATTTCAGGAAATAAAAAATTCCAATCATAGACCCAATATCCAATCATAGTCCCTCCTCTAATGTTTAGAACCCACGCAAACGATTAAAAGACAAGACCCTTAATAGACCACGTACAGCCGAATAACTAGCGGAGGCAGTGCGATGAAATAGGCCGGACAAAAAGAGGATGAAAAACTGCGACATCTACTACGGCATCTATTGACGGCAAAAGCAGCGCTTATTTGGATGCAGATTTGTTGTCGAAGGCAGACTAAGACAAGAAGTCCTGAGCTTCCGGCATGTGAGCAAGCACCTCGTAGCGATCCGCATCAAGGCTAGATTCGCCAGAGGAGAAAGATGACGACACCAAGTATGCCTTCTATGAGCTCCCTAACAAGACCTACGAGCAATGCCCTAGCTATGATATTAAAATTGTCTTCGGTGATTTTAATGCAAAGCTAGGAAGAGAGGGCATCTTTTTTGAAACGATCGGAAAATATGCCTGCAAGACATCACCTCCGATAACGGATTCAGGCTAATCGACTTTGCGGCGGGGCGAAACATTGTCGTAGCTAGCACGCGGTTCCCACATCTCGATATACATAAGAGGACTTGAAGAACTCCTGATCAATCAACAGTCAACCAGATTGATCACATTGCGATCGACGCAAGACACTCCTCCAGTATTATGGATGTCCGTACGTTCCGAGGAGTCAACATCGACTCATACCATTACCTTGTTGTAGCCAAGGTACGGTTGTGATATCAAAAACTACGCCAAGACAAACTAATACTGTGAGGAAATTCGACGTCAGACGGCTACAATCGCAAGAGATATCACAGTCCTTTTCCGATCGAGTGTCTCTTAATCTCTTAAGATGTCCAATACCGCCAAGACCACAGGAAACACTGCCAAAACGCCATCAGAGGTGCCGCTTTTGATGTGCTGGGTTTCACTCGTCCACCACAATGAAACGTCTGGTTCAATGATGAATGACGGTAAGCACATGCAGCTAAGCAAGATACATATAATGCGGCGCTGCATAGGACTAGAGCTGCTCATGAGCTCTATGAGTGGAAGAGGAATGACGAACACTGGCTTCTGAGGCGGAAGAAGAAAGAGCATGAGAAGCGCGCGGTCGAGGGAATTGAGAGATAATACTGCAGGAATGAAGTTCGGAATTTTTACCAAAAGGTAAAAATAACATGCCACGGAAACAAAACCCGAATTGAAGCTTGTAGAGATGAACAAGGAAACATCGTGGTAGAATTCCAGTCGATGCTGCGGATTTGGAAAGACCATTTCTGCAGACTGTATAACGGCGATGACGAACCAAATGCCGTTGTCAGGCAGAATCAACCTTTCAACCTGGACGATGATGACCAACAATTCCGTTCACCCGACCTGGACGAAGTGAAGATAGTTATATCTAAACTTAAATCCAATGAAGCTGCTGGAGCGGACGGCCTTACTGCCGAGCTCTTCAAAGTGGCAGGCAATGACTTGGTAAGGAGCATACACCAACTCATCTGTAAAATATGTTATGGTCGGATGAAAGTATGCCCAATGTATGGAACCTCAGCATTGTTTGTCCGATTCTCAAGAAAGGAAACCCTCTGAACTGCTCCAATTACAGAGGCATCAGTCTCCTTAGCATCGTATACAAGATCTTATCTGCTGTATTGTATGAACGCCTGAAGCCGTTCTTCAACAACCTAATAGATCCATATCAGTGTGGCTTCAGGCCAGGAAAGTCCACCATCGACCAAATACTCACACTACGGCAGATCTTGGAGAAGACCCATGAGCTTCAGATCGATACATACCACCTATTCATCGACTTCAAGGCCGCGTATGACAGCATCTATAGAGACAAGCTATACAGAGCAATGTCTAGTTTCGGCATCCCTGCCAAACTCGTCCGTCTGTGAAGGATGACGATGGAGAATGCACGCTGCTCCATCGGTAAAGATCTTTCAAAAGTCCGTCCAACTACTCGCATACGCGGGCAAGACCAAATATATGCTGTCAAGCAAAAAGGACAACCAACACCGACGTCTCGGGCAGAACATCACCCTCGACAGGTATAACTTTGAGGTAGTTAAGGACTTTGTCTACCTAGGCTCCACTATAACGACACCAGCGCTGAGATCAAACGAAGAATAACTCTTGCCAACCGCTGTTTCTTTGGGCTAAGAAGACAATTGAGTAGCAAAGTCTCTCGGACAGAAAAAGTCACCCTTTATAAGACTTTAATAATCCCGGTCCTGCTCTATGGCGCAGAGGCATGGACATTATCAAAAATGGATGAGGGTGTTTTTGGTTGCTTCGAGAGAAAAATTCTTTGGGCGATCTTCGGTCCCGTCTGCATTGACGGTGAATGGAGGAGAAAATACAACAATGAACTCTACGAACTGTACAGCGACATCGACCTAACTAGAAGAGTGAAGATGGCTGGGTCATGTAGAGCGTATGGACACCAATGTTCCGGTCCGAAAAGTCTTCGAATCCGCTCCGGAGGGACAGCGTAGTAGAGGAAGGCCAAGACTCAGGTGGCGCAAGCAAGTGGAAGGGGGCTAAACTGGAGGCAGCTAGTTAGGGATCGAGCTGGCTGGAGAAGCTTGTTGACTGAGGCCCACGTCTAGCCCGGACTGTAGCGCCACTTAAATTAACTAAGTAAGACCCTCCCTCAATCAATGTTACCAGTTTAGTCTTTTCCGATACAGCGAACTATATGGGGCTTATATTTGACAGGGAACTAAACTGGAAACCTAATATTCAAGAAAGAGTTTGGAAAACTACAGTACGTCTCAGTTATAAGACAGATATTCACCTATCGGGTAGTTGTCTGGTGGACAAAGCAGTCAACTGCACCAAACTAAGCTAAGTCCAAAGCACCCTGAATAAGCGGAGCCTTGCGTACTACTACCTCCGCGGCACTGAATATTCTCTTTCACTTGATATCCCTAGATACATATTTTCAGCAGAAAAGTGGCTGCTGAACTCTAACCTATGGTATAATCGTTAAAAGACTATGGAAGGGTGGTAAAACAGAGCATAAAAGTGCTCGAGAAGAACAACCTTATTGTCCCAGTAGTTATTTTTAGGACTGGACACATTTTTGGTATCGCCAATTTCAACTACATATCTATTGTAGAAACACTGTAGCAGACGTTAAACATTTTTAAAATGGGGTAATCTTCAAATGACGGTAAAATAATAGAATTACCAAGTTACCAATCCTTGCCAAATCCCTGATTCCAAAACATATCCACGAGAGATACAACTGAATGCAAATTTATTGTATATTTTAATTCTCAACAAAATGACCCAAAATGTATACTTTCCATGCCAGTGCATCCTTTTGAGTATAACTTAAAAGAACTTAAAGTTGGAGTTTGCATATCTACTCTACGGATTAGAACATATAGTATATAAAAAAAAAACTACACGTCTACAAAAATTCTGCCATCCTACTCGTAAAAAAAAAATACAAATACAGAATGAGCTGCATTTTTTTTAAAACAATTTTCTATTACTCAAAACATGCACCGACCATTGGGTGAAAGTTTCCACTTTCCGGACACCCTGTTAAGCTTCTTAGGGTTGAACAAGTTTTATGTGGTTTCATTTGGTTTGTTTTGGAAAGTTGCCCATTAAAAAAGTTTCTTTAAACTCTTGGTAGAATCTTCTCGTACCAGTACAAGATACAATACTTCTGAATAAATGCTCTCAAGGCTATTACAGTTGAGGATTCTATTCATAAGTATAAAATAAATTATGTGTATATGAGTATGCGTGTTAGTGTTATAGAGAGAGGAAGAGGAAAATGACATCCTTTTTGAAGCGATTACACCCTCATGAACCATTTGAAAAAGGAACCGAATGAAATCGTTTAATCAATTTTATTGATTACATGATCCTTGCTATCGAAGATGCTTCTTTTCCGCTTTTCTTTCCGATACAGACTGACTGAACACCTTTAATGGTGATAGGGGAGAATTATTTTGAATTGATCCATAATTTTCCCAAGGGGAAGCATGACATCAAACCCTTCCGAGGACCATTATTATGGATATTTTTCCCCAGCAAATTGCTATTCATTAAGTGGGTAGATATAAAAAAAAAACATTATAGACGCGTAGAGTCGAAATGTTTACGAGAGCAGTTTCTGAAATCCTTAATCAAATTGGTAGGAAAGCAATTGAATATTATGGGAATGAGTTAAATTTTTTAAACACGAGGAGGGTCATTATGAATCGATAAGCTTGACGATGTCAATGAGTCTACGGTGTTACTCAACAAATTAAACGACAACATTTTCAGGTTATAACTTTTAAGACGTAAGTCAATAGTACCTCATCAGTTTTACGTCCAATGTGGGGCTTAAGTTATCTTGATCGGTAAACGTTCCCACCCAGACGGTGATGATTAGCGTCACTTATCGATGATATATAGCATACGAGTACATTGTGTATTTGCTCTGATGGATTTCGAGAATTACTTGATAATTCGGCTTCATTCTTACGAAGAGAGCTCCAATCGAAGTTTCAAAGTTTACAGGATGAGCCACCCAATGTCTACGACTACGACATCGATCTAAATTCGGCGTTAAGCAGCGATTATGTTGTGTTCAGTACATGACTGTTTATGTAATATTGTAATATCCGCAAAAAGTATTGTATCTTGACTAAGCCAATCAGCCGGGCAAGGTGTTACAGTAGAGGGAGGTTTGGTATATGCAGACGTCTTGACAGAAGATATCCTCGCCATCGCCTTATTATATTGGATGTAGGAAGACTAGGTCTTACTTCTCTAGTGCGGACCACCAGACAGCTCTGATACAAATATAAATTCGTCTAACGACTGTAGTGTTGATGCAAGCATGACTTTGCTATATACTCCACTTTAGCCTACATCACGAGTAAATGGTAACTAGAACGTTTTCTCTTCTGCAGTACTTTCTTTCCACCTCAGCTTGCTATTCTAGGTGCCTGACACTCTTCGAGATCCTCATGAATACGCCACTTCTTCATGTGAAGAAGACAAACTCACTTTTGGGCAGCCAAATTGACGCTCCCAGCAACTACAGCTGGGAGTCCAAGAGAAGAGTATACTTAAGGCACACACTAGAGGCATCCATTGTCTGCAATTGCACAATCTTTTCAAATATTATTCGGCATAGCGCAGTGGTTAAGTTCGTTTACTGTAATACCAGAGGGTCTTGGTCCGATTCCTGTGCTATATATCAGAAAATGTATAAAATATTTTGTGAGATTACCACCCTTTCGGTAGGCAATGGCAATACTACGTGACCACACGCAGTCGGCGAAAAATTGTATTTCCTTCCTCTAGCACACAAAGATACGAATACATTGAATGGGGTCCCACAGACGAAACTGAGAATGCCATCAATCAATATTTTTAAAACCTCTTCCGCAAAACCTAGGAGCTTTTGTATGCCTTAAGTGTGATATCAAAATCGTTTTAGGTGAAATCGGAGCAAAGAACAATTAGAAAAAGAGCACAGTTGAAAGTGTTAGGCCTAACGAGACCACGCATGCACATTCAAAATCGATCAATATATGAGAGATGTAGATCACTACCTAAAAGTGCGATCAGACGGTCATCCAAACTTGTCATCCGGATGACATCCTAACGTCACTATGACGTAAAATTTGTCCCAAAGTGGTCATCCCGGATGACATGCCAGATGACTCGATTTCTATGTCATCCAGATGAGTGATTTGAATAACCGTGTGATCGCTTGCCCTCGCTATTGGGACTGGATGACCAAATTTTTTTGAAAGCGTGTCATCCGAATGACAAGGTCCCATGGATGACATTACTTGATTTTTCACATCTTCACATCGGATGACACGTTTGAATCGTTGAAATAGTTAGAAGTTAATTTTCGTTTTGTTTCTGTGATATAAAATGAGTGACAACGACGGTGAAATCGATATTTAGGCCAAAAATAAAACACCCACGGTTTCAGGAAAAAGAGGAGCAGAAAAATATTATTTTCCTGGGACCGTCAAACAGAGTCTGCTTTAATTGAATCTGTTTAGATAAATCCTGTCCTTTGGGATAGTGGGCGGAAGGATTGCAAAACTACAAACTCCAAAATTGATTCCTTGAAACAGGTGACGGTCAATTTAAATATTGAGGGTGTTGACGATGTCGGGGCGCGGCTTAAATAGCAATCACTTCGCAGCCATTTTAAAGCCCATTTGGGCAAATTCCGAGCCAGAAAATCAGGCCAAGGTACAAGCGAAATTGCGAAAGCATCGTGGCCTCATCTAAGTGAAATGACATTTTTGGAGTCTTCCGAAGTGACACAATCGTGTGCATCGACGTTCACATTAGAATTGGTAGGTACTCGTACTTCAATTGATCTGCTCTCATATATGTATACATTCACACATTACTATATTCGTTTGTTGTTTTTCAGGAGGGTGCGTACGATGATTACTCAATTTTAAATGAATTGACGCGGTTGTCAAACGCTGAACCGTCCCCCGAAGCTGCCCAACCAACACCAGTGCCCGAATAAAAGGCAAAAAAAAAGGAACAACATCATCCTCGTTGTCCTCGAATTCGGAATTTGGCAGGTGAAGTATTGGGAAATATAGCACGTAGGCAAGTCGATCGGTATTGTGTGTTCGGTGAACTGATCGCATCACATTTGCGAAGACTTCCAGAAGGCCACGCCTTCAATTTGGAGGGTCGAATCAAGTAATTGATTTACTCTCAGTCGGCGCCTTTACGCACCAATGTCATCGACCCAAACACCATGACGACTACTTCTATTTCGCCACCGCAGATTGACTCCACACTGAATCAGTAGCGGTTTTCTCGGACACTTTTTCTGTTGTTTTATTTTTATTTTACTGATGTTTTCGTTTTCCGCAAACAACAAATAACAAATTTTCATCAGTGTCATTAGTGTCATCCGTGCCATTAGTGTCATCTCATGTGATCGCCTGTCATCAGGCTATGCTCCAGGCATGTCAACCGGATGGCAAAGCAAGCATGTCAATCATTTTGGGACAAAATTACACTCGGATGACCGAACGGATGACACTGTGTGATCGGGTGTCATCACGCTCGCAGATGACAACCGAATTACGAAAGTTCTCTGAAGTCAGCATGTCATCCGGATGACAAATTTTGATGGCCGTCTGATCGTACCTTAAGTACGAGTACGAATGCCTCGGGAGCCACAACAACGTCAATGCCCTTGTTACCTACTTTAAGTTCACACATGGATGTCAATAAGTTATCGTGTCATATACTGCAAAGCAACATGAAGAATATAGCAAAGCAATATGAAGTTGAACTACAAAGATGAACAGGAGCAGTTCCTCCAAAGAGGAGAGAATAACATTGGCTTTTCTAAGAAAAAAAGGAGCATTAGAAGCGAGCGATCGAGCAAAGGGAGAGGTGCTACTCTAGAAATAACGTTCAGAAGTTTAATCAAAGTAAAAAAAAGAATGCATCGAACGAACAAGACCCAAACAGAAATCTGTAGGAATAAGCCAGGACATTTAATATTAGATTCACAGCCGGTGCAGGGGCTTTTAATAAAGCTACTTCAGCTGACTGTTACATAAATGACAGACAACCCAAAGAATGGCTCAACTTCGGCAATAAAAGCCCAAGTTGACTAAAGTAAACGACATGAAAATGATTGTCAGTGGGGTTTCAGACCGAGTAAATTCACAATTCTCCTACATGAATATACACATTGTCACCGTGTAGAGGTTCAGTGGAGGTCAACGATTCTCGGGATTATTATTATTATTTCGCAGATGAGACACGAGGCCAAGTTATAGTCAACCCTTCCTATCCTCTCCACTTCTCCCTTCCACTGACCTGGATTAACGTGCCATATGACCCTTGCGAATAATCGGTCTTGCTGAAGGCTCAGTAAAAGTAACTCAGTTATGAACCGAGTATCCATCTACCCACCGACCTTCGAATCAGCTAGCCTTATCTGTATGTAGAAGATCTCTGTGCAGATAAATCTTCCCTTTTCCGCCACTCGCGGGATCAATTATGAAATCTAAAACTGCAACTGCAAATCCTCGAAGAAATAAATAAAAGTTCAATTCTGAGGCCGGCGCCGGATAAAGGTAAGGCATCTCAGTCTTCCACAGCTCCAAAATCGCTAGTATCAGGCCCTTTAGCCATCTCCAGTCACTGCAAAAATAGTCGATTGGAGCCAGGATTGGACCAGCTCGGTCTCCTCCCGGCTTAAGCCATCCTTAAATGACGCTAACCCACCTTCCAAAATCCTTTATGGCAGGGGGTAAAACGCACTCCGGATATTGAACTGTTTTGGCAAGGTTTCAGAAGAGAATAGATCAGCTAGACTGAAGTTCTCTCTCGCATGGGCGGCCAGGATCGCTGCGGAAAGCAAAGTCCGCTCGCAGAAGGGGCCGAGAACTGCAGCTGCCCACTGATCCTCATAAACACTTCATCTAAGTTGTAAAAATCAGTCTAATTATGGCTGTTATTGGCAAGAGTAGAGTAGTAACACTCCAGATAAGTGGCAGAAGGCGGAAGCTAAGCTGGCAGTTAATTTCCTCCAAATTCTGTGCAACAACCCAGGCCCCACTCCCTCTAGTCGTGATGGTAGGTTGTCATAGAAATCATGTCAAACTTTTCTTCTTTTCGTACAAGAGATCAATAAATTTAAAGCAGCCCAGTTTTAGCCAGGACCGCAACTGTAAGTTATTTCTACCGACCAGATTCCAAATCACCAAGGATCCCAGCAGAACCTTCCGATCTGGATATAATACGGGAAATTATTAGAGGCAATCCTTCGTTCCCAACCCAAGACCGGAAGATCGCCAAGCTGGAGGAACCTAAAGGGGATTCTATCATAGATTCTCCTTCTTTTGAGCGGTAATCTTGTATCACTCAGCTCAATGAATAAATTTGAACTCACCTTGTTTGAATGAGGACGACCTTTTAGCATCTGACCAGAAGGACGGCAATACGATAGAAGTTGAGACATTCACCGATAGCTCTGGTGCTGCGTCTAATACAAATTAACCTCCATCACTCCAAATCGGCATCCGCCACTATTCTTCTTTACTTCTGCAACAGCGATGAAAATATTGGCCTGATTCAAGGACCTTAGCTTCTTGACGACCTAACACTTGGATTTACATCTAGAGCCTGTATTCTTGCGAAGAGCTATCTTAAAATGTTTCTTCTCTCTAATCACAGTGATCGAGAGGCAATCGTGGTAAAACTAGAGCACGGATCCAAGAGCTACTGGATAGCATTGCTTTATTTGGTTCATGCACATTGGGTCAATCCTTTTTTGTTGTGACGCAAATGCATATTACTCAATCTGGGGCAGCTCTTATATCAACGAAAGAGATAAGTCATTTTTTTCAATATATTCTCAACACTTATATACCTCCTCATTTGTAACGTCGATTGTAAACTCACATTCATCACAAGCTATAGACAGAAAGTCTTAGATCTAATCCTCGTCTCCATAAACTTTTCATGTAAAATCACTCGCTGGCGGCTATTTGATGATCACACATTGCTACATTGTTTTCGGCATTAATAATCGCATTCTTGACCAATCAACCTACAGAAACTATAGGACAACTGTCTGGTCTATCTACAAAAAGAAACTTCACCCTCCCATCCTAAAACTGTTTATCACTTAAAGAATCTCGTTACCCAACTAACAGAGAAAAAAAACGACCCTAATGGTGGAGCGACATCACAGCACTTTGGGCTGATTCCAGACGTCTTTTTAACAGAGCCGAACGAGGAAAGCCCATGATTGGCATTTATACAGAGAATACTTAAATTCCTGAAAGAAGGAACTCAGGAAAGCCAAACGCAAATCTTAGAGGCTCTTATGTAACTAAAGAGAGGAGTGTTCGGAGGCACCTAGGCTCAGGATCTTCACTAGCCCAACCATTTCTAAATATCTTCAAAGAATGGTTCGGGGTTCTTCTCAACATAAACTTTCTCGGTCCTACTAAAGAACACCCGAATACTACTATAGACGGGCACATATCCTCTCAAAATCCCGATAGAATCATAAACGCATTTCGGCTCATCAGGGCCATACACAGCTTCAAACTCTGTAAAGCATCCGGACCGGATGGAATTATCCCGGCCGAAATATAAAAAACCTATAACAACACTTTCCCATGTTTGGTAATCCTCTATAGCGGCTGCATAAAACTCATCTACATTTCTAGGAAGAAGCACGCACGTATGGTCCAAAGACTTCACACCTGTCAGCTTGTCGTCTTTCCTCTTAAAAATCTTCGATAGACTGATTGACATTGACGTGGTGTAAATCATCTACATTGTACGTCTGCATATGCATACTGTAAAGGGGAATCCGTTGACACGGCATTACTCTCATTAGTATGCTCCATTAAAAAATCTCTTGCTTCTAAGGGATATTGTCTGGTAGTCTTTCTTGATATTGTTGGAACTTTCAACAACAGCGAACTAGGGGCGATCACTATCGCACTTTACAATCTTGTGGTCGAGGCCTCGATCGGCTGCTATATCGCAGGACTATCACCACTGCACTGTGCGGGAACTCGGCCAGAAGATTTAATCCCAGGGGCACCCCTCATGGTGGTCTTCTGCCTACCTTTTCCTAGAACTTAGTAGAAAATGAACTACTTAAAGCCCTTGAGAGGGAAGGTTGCAGCGTGATTGCGAATATATTCTGAACTATCCGCAACACTCCAAGCTCTTAAAACCGAACGAAGGGAAAGGAGATTCCTCACTTCGACCCACCTAAAATGCATGTTACATGTATTTCCATTGTGGTATGTGCAAAATACCTTGGTTCCATTTTAGATAGGAAGCTAGCTTGTATTCAATGCTGGACAACTAATTGTTCATATAGAGCTATCTTTTTTTCTAGGCCTTGGTCAAAAGAGGCAAATGTCCTAAATCTGAGTTCTAATCACCATTGTATCAAAAGTTGGCTAAGAGCCAACATTGTTGATAGCCAGGTCAGACGATAGTATGAAATCCAGGAGATGATTACCTCTCACAGTGCACTTGCTACTGCCCCAAAAAGTGTTCTGAGCATTACCATCGCAGCATATGATAGGTCCCATCTTCCTGGAATCACAATACCCAATGAGTTCTGCTACCACCTTAGGTGATGGCGGCACTAACGAACTATTGGGAAAATAAGCAGACGCAACGACGAATGTGTAACATTCTCCATTCGTTATCAACCTTGTTGAAGAGGAGGTATCCCCATAAAACCAACTGGACACGATTTAAAGAGAAGCTCGACATTGAAAATAGTGCTCCCGCTTAGCTCAGGACAAAACAAAAGTTTGAGGAAGATGTTCAGAACATGAACGGCACCCTCACCAAGTGCTCCGGAATGGCATATCCAGCGAGTAAGCAATCCTGCAGATCGGCTGTTCCTTGGTGGAACGCAGACCTGCAGCATCCTCGTAAAGAATCCAGAAGACTTCTGAATAGTCACTTAAGATTAGTTTGGAGGAAGATTGGATTTTAAGACGCTTATTCGGAGTTTGAAGAACGCCTCTTACGAAGTTTTTAGTGCGAAAAGGTCGAAAATGTTGGTAAAACCAGGCTGGAACCACTCAGAAAATCTAACGATATCTATACTGAGTCGAAAGCAGAGACTCTCCGTCTCATGCTTGAGTCTCACTTCACAGGTAACCTAATCGAAACAAGCTCCCAACTAGCTCCTATCAACGAAGCTAGTAGTGAGCTGAACAACACAACACGCCATAGCTGGTTTATCTCATCGGTTATGGTGAGGGATGAGGAAATCAAACATAATGATGGCCTTCAAGTCACCGGGCACCGATGGAATCTATCCAGTTATGTTACAAAAAGATTTAAACCAGCTGCTGGCAATTGACAATTTTTTGAAGACAATTTTCACTGCTAGCCTGGTACTACCATACATACCGAATCCCTGACGAACAGTGAGAGTGGCCTTTATACTGAAAATCGGAAAGGAGGACTACTCGCTCGACAAGAGCTTCAGACCCATAATTATGACTTCTTTCATGCTGAAAACCATAGGGAGAATGGTTGAGATCCATGTGCGCAAAACCGCCTTGCGAATGCATCCTCTGTCGGGGATCCAACACGCCTACCAACGCAGAAGATCATGCGAGAGTGTGCTTCAGAGTCTGGTAGGCAGAATTGAAAGCGCACTTGACAAGAAGGAATACGCCTTGGTCATTTTGATCGACGTGTGCGTGCTTTCGACAACGCAACTTTTTTGCGCATGTATAACATAACTCGGCCAGACAACACGGCGTAGACAAATCACTAGTTTTGTTTATAAAAGTTGGTGAATAGGACATTGATTGCGAATGCGGGCCGCGGCCAATGTTATGTGGCGGGTGTAAATAGGGGTGCCCGCAAGGTGGCGTTCTGTGTCCACTGCATACGCGGATGATGTAGAAGTATGGACAAGCCGTCCGATGCAATGATATCAGAACTCCTGTTGCGGAAAAAATACGAAATTGATTTTCCTTGTTCCCAGGACTGGTTTCGTCCAGAATATGAGCCAGGGAAGGAATGCAGTCGGGACATTACGGACGGATCAAAAACTAATCTAGGATGTATCTTTCTGGAGGATGACAGTAGATTTCACTTCACTTTAGGAAAGCTTTCTGTCATCCAAGGGGAGATTTACACAATCCTGACGGTAGCGAACTATATTGCGGAAAACCGGTGGAGCGGCGAAGCATTTCCATTTGTAGCGACATCCTAGGTGCGCTTAGAGCCTTGCTGAACCCTCTTACGACTTCCAAGCTAGTTCAAGAATACAAGAGATCACTGGAAGCAGTTGGAAGGTTATTTTCAGTGAACCTTTTCTGGGTCCCAAAAACAATGGCATCACGGGAAATGAAATCGCCAATGAACTTGCCAGACAAGGTTCAGAGGAGATTTTTGAGGATCCGAACCTACGTTGAGTCTGCCTGCGCCCTCGGTTAAGGCTTCTATTGACAGTTTGGTCCCATATGAGCACAACGCAGATGACATAGCTCCCCGGGATGTAGGCAAACCAAACGAATTCTTCCTGACGTCTCTAGAAGATCAGCGGCCTTTCTGCTGTCCCTCAGCAGGAAAGACTGAATATTGATTACTGGCGTCGTGACAGCTCATTATACTTTTGCAAAACACTTAAATGTGCTGGGCATAAGTGACACAACATCCTGCGATGCTTACTGTGAAAGTGATAACGATACTGCGGAGCACTATCTCTTTGAATGTCAGGCTTACGCTCGCATCATGCTGCAGGTACTCTGCCCTGACGTGGTGGGTGCTGGTACTGTAGGCACCTTATCACTGAAGCACTTACTCATCTTTCTTCGTAAGACTGAAAGATTTCATTAAAAGGAACTTTACAAAGAATACAATGGACTAGTTCTTTGTCTGAGTGCCTTAGTAGGTGTTCTAAGGCAAAGTTGGATAAAATTGTCTCGGTTTTTTCCCCAATAATTTCGGTTGAAAGGTGAACGATTCCCTAGAGTAGAGAGCCTAATCTAGTTACCCTCAAGTGAGTAGTCAAAAAGTTTTGTTTTACAGATAAAAATGCCGTCAGAACGTTGATAAGCATTTAATCTACAGCCAGACTATTGTTCCGTACAAGACCTGAAACTCATTTTTAGGACTTTGCATATTGTGAATTTTTGTTTCTTCCAGATGAGTTGGTTGTCTAAGTACATACTTGACTGTTAAGGGTGTCATGTTATGGAACTGAATTTAGTCGTTTATCTTTTCCTCGTTTTCTTGTGAGACCTCACACATTCCTAAGTTTTTATCAGCTCTCTGTGCGATGCTACAAATGGTTTTCCATTTCTATAGTAATGCACCGATAGCTATATTTCGGAATCATTTTCCTATCACTTCCTTCCTTCTTTAGATTATGGCTTCCTTTGGTAGAGTCTCGAAGACTTTTCAGGACAATAAACCTAATGAGTCTATATTTCAATATCTCCAGATATGTTGTCGTGAAAGTGAAATTAGATAATTGAGGAACTAAAGATACCAGAATCCTTACAACGTAAAAAAGTCAACAGATGATAGGAAGGAAAGTGAATCAACTCATTTGGAAGAATGCTTTTATTTAGCAAGTTAAACAAATCTGTAGATAAATAAATCACTGTCCCAAGCTTCATTTCATGAAGGAAACCAATTCAAATATTAAATTAAAATAAAAATGCAACACATTCGTACGTACCTACAAGTTTTCAATTTGACAAACTCGTACACACATCTAGTACATCTGAGAGGTCCTCGTTCTAAATTTCAATTAAAATTCCATTCCCATATTTGAAATCCATCCTTTCTCTCCTTCTTTGGGAACATTCGACTCGACTTGATGCCGATTGCAATTTACTAGAAGTCCATGGAACGCGTTAAGCTCGAAATACCCGTATGTACCTCTAGACTTATAAATTATTTTTCATCTGCAAATCCACAAATAGCACACACCCTTTCATAAAAAATACATACATACACCCCCAGCCCAGAGGCGATATATTTTACGAGACTAGGTCGATTACGATCCTTAAGCAGTCAAACTCCTTTCGAACCTTTGGTTTTACAATATATAGGTACACTCACCCACCGCATACTTTCAATGAAACCTAATGATATACGAGAGTCAGAGTAGGAGTAGCAGAGTATAAAATCATACATATGGACTATAAATCGAAAAATCCCTTTTGAGCCCTCCAAGCCAACGCGTATCCATAAGGAATAAAATGTTCGTTGCTATCAAAGTAAAGCTGAAAAGAAAAATGCAACCATAAAATGAGGAGACAAATAATCCCTGAACCATAAATTCCTTAAAAAGCAATTCCACATGAAAATGCACTCCTTCCTGTTATTTGCATAGAACATCTGATGAATGCAGTAAAGTCAAGTCACCACAGGACTCTTTAATGAGATGCAAATGACCGAAATATCACAGTACACAGGGCAAATTCGAAGGAAAACTGCCGACAGGAATCCACTCCTCTGTCGGATGTCGGATGTCCTATTCGTATGTCTTTTAAATGTGAACTGAGTCAAACAAAGTTGAAAGGAAGTCGTACCTTAAAAAAAGCAATTGCCAACGATCAGTAGGGGGTTGGGGTCTCCTTTTCATCATCTGTATGTGGTGCTTTCATCAAACCAAACTACTTAAGAATGCTACTCGTATGTGAGTAATATTGCAGTTTACCCTGCAGACGTTAGAAAACTTAAGTCAAAGGTTGCCAGTTCTTAGTTTGTAAAATACATTATTTTCAAAAAAAATATTCTTTCTGGACATCGAGGGTGGCTTTGGGAACCAACATAGGCCAAAATGTTGTTGGAAAGGGGATGATGATAAGAATTGTTTTCCTTATGTACATGGAAGTAGAAAGTAAAACGAAAGAGCTGATTGAAATACATTCGAGTATACCATATAGATAGTACGACAGCGGAGCGTAACTAATTTTCCGCTCTGGTTAATGGCTTCAAACAGAATTCGGGGGATTCTGAGTTTCGAATTCTTTTTAACATGCTGATCGCTGCGCCTTAGAAATGAGCAATAGTTCTGATAAGGATGAATTGCATCGTTTTATTAGTTACTCTTGCACCTGGATGCACGTCAAAAATTAAACACGGAAAGATTATGATGAAAGGTCTTTGAGGAGCATGAAAAGCGTCTTTCTGAGAATTGCAGAAGGCGTACGAAGTGATTGTCCTAACCACGGTCTGAAAAACCGAGTTCTTCCACCCAATTCCAACTTAGATACGATGCAGAGTATTGAAGAAATATGGAGAAATATGCAAAATATTGTCATCACGAGGGAACTTTCCTCGTTCATTTAGTGGACATTTTTGCGCATTTGTAGTTTGTATGCATTTTGGCTTTGAATATGTCGATTGCTTGGGAAGCGCATGACGGCCTAAAGTGAAAAAGTCACACATCTCATGATCTCGGAGCTCAATTTCATTCACCATACTAAAAAATAATTCAGCCAGGATGCTTTTCTTGAAAAAGATTGTGAGGTAGCTCACAATCGCTACCTCCAAGGTTCGGTTAAAGAAATTCACTGATCATTGTTCGATAGCACAGTGCAATGACGCGTCCTTTTCGCGCGTTGTACATAGAAGGGTTTTTGAATAATCATTTTCATATTTTCTAAGCCCCACAGACGCGGAAATTTAGCTTTTTAACGAAACCTTGAAAATGAAAATTTCCCTCTTATCTCAAAATAATTTTTCGATTGTTCTTCACAAATTCAAGCATTGTCAATAGTCAACTGGTAAACTTGGTTGGAAAGCTTAAGTTCTTACATCAGTTGAACTTGGAAATTTATAGGCTGTACCATATGCAAAATTCTGTGCAATCTCTTTTATGATTTGCCCATTTTCTGAGATCGACAAATCTGAATTTTTGATCATACCTTCGAGATACAGAGGCAATATTCCAGTAGTCCTTCCGCGACGATTAATGATTTTGGTTCTTATTTACCTGTCTCAACTGAAACCGTGATTGAAGCATGGAAATGACAAGTTCCAAAAAGTGAAATTGAATTGGAATTGCTATTTCCTATGCAACGAGGGCAGTTCGAGGCGATGTTTACGTACTCACCGCTCAGAGAATCTTAAGCATTAGCGCTGGAGGAAATCAATAGGAGCAAAAAAAATACGGTGTGGTCTGTAATTTATTGTTTACGCCTCATACCAATCAATGTGGTAACGGCGGCATGAATATCCATAATTTTTCTAGCTCTATTTAGGTTTAGGAATAGGTTACAATACTAATTATCCGCAAGTGAAGTTAGGGTAAATGGCGACAGTGTTCTCTGATACATCCATAAAACCATCTACGTAGTTACGAGTACCGGTTTTTGGCGTGTTTTACCCGTACATGCTTTACGTACTTGTTGTTTAATTTCAGTATTTTACTTGGCCCTAGGATGCTGCCAAGAGTTTTTGTTAGTTAACGCTTGATGATGGTGGTGGATAGGCTCTTATTGGACCAATAGAAGCGCTCACTTCTGCGAAAGGGTTACATGCTTCGGTCTAGCCTACCCCTCGTCCTCGGGGTATCTACAATGAAACTGGCCTGTTGACAACCCATGCAAATGAAACAAGGACAACGAAATTCATATCTGCACGTGGAATGTTAGATCCCTTAAGAGGCCACGTGCAGCCAAATAACTAGCGGAGGCCCTGGACTGCTAGAAAGTAGATATTACCACCATCCAAGAAATGCGATGGGATGGGCCGGGCAATAAGATGATGAAAAACTACGACATCTACTAGGGCACTTGTTATCGACAAAAACAGCGCCTATGTGTTGTTAGAGGCAGACTTGGGCAAGAAGTCTTGAGTTTCCGGCATCTGAACGAGTGCCTCGCATTAATACGTATTACGCTTAAATTTGCCCGTATTAGCCCTATATGCGCGTACACCCCGACAGAAGAGAAAAATGACAACATCGAAGATAGCTTCTACGAGCTTTTGGAAAAGACCTACCAGCAGAGCCCTAGCTATGAAATTAAAATTGAACTCGGCGACTTTAATGCAAAACTAAGCAGAAAGGGCATCTTCGGTAGAACTTTCAGAAAACATAGCCTGAATGACACCACCTCCAACATTGTCGTAGCTAGCATACGGTTAACACATCTCGACATTCACAAGGGGACTTGTAGAACTCTTGATCAATAAACTGTCAACCAGATTGACCACGTTCCGATCGATGCAAGGTACTCTTCCAGTATTACGTATGTCCGAACTTTGTTAGGGGTCAATATTGACACAGACCATTACCTTGTTGTAGCCAAGGTACAGTTGCGGATATCCAGAACATCACAAAGGGAACGTAAAACCGTGACGAAGTTGAACGCCGGACGGCTACAATCGCAAGAGATCGCTAAATCCTTTTCCAACCGAGTCTCCCTTAATCTCTTAAGAGGTCCTATGACGCCAGCATCAAGTATCGAAGATCAATGGAAGCATTGCTAAAAAGCCATCAGAGATGCTGCATCTAATGTGCTAGGTTTCACTCGGCCACCACAACGAAATCCCTGGTTTAATGATGGGTGCCGGAAAGTACCTGCAGCTAAGCAAGATGCATACAAATTGGCATTTCATAGAAGAACTAGACCTGTTTACTAGCTCCACGAGCAAGAGAGGGGAGACGAACACCGGCTTCGCAGGAGGAAAAATAAAGTAGCATAAGAAGTGCGCTGTCGAGGAAATTGAGAGAATGAAAGTCGGAAGTAAAAAGGTAAAAAAGCATGCCACTGATACAAATCCCGAACCGAAGCTCATAGAGATGAACGAACATCGCTGTAGCGATGCTGAGGATTTGGAAAAAACATTTCTGTAGACTGTATAACGGCGATGACGAACCAAATACTGCTGGACGATGTAGACCAACAATTCTGTCCTCCCGACCCGGGAGTGAAGTGAAGATAGCCATATGTAAGCTTAAGTCTAACAAAGCTTCTGGAGCGGACGTGATGTCCTGTAAAATATGGTCAGACGAAAATATGCCGATGAATGGAATCTCAGCACTGTTTGTCCGATCCTCAAAAAATGAGACCCTTTGAACTGCAACAATTAAAGAGGCCTAAGTGGTCCATATCCGCGTGGCAGCAAGCCAGGTAATGCAGATCTTAGAAAAGGCCATGAGCTCCAAATCAGTACACACCACCTATTCATCGGTTTTGACATCCCTGCTAAAGTCGTCCGTTTATGCAGGATGATGATGCAGAATGCACGTTGCTCCATCAAGGTAAGGAACCCACCGATACCCTTGATGTCAAAGAAGGATTTAGACAAGGCGATGTGCTGTTATGCAGTTTCTTCAACATCATTCCTTGAAGAATAGTACAAAACTCACGCGCCAACACAAGAGTGATGATATAGACATATTTGGAAGAAAGCAGCTGATGTCAAAGCAGAAAGTTGATGTCAATGGCTCTTTCGTTAGTACTGAGATGGAAGCAGCGAAATTGGGTTTAACGGTCAACGAAGCCAACACAAGTACGAGTACATACAGCTGTCAACCAGAAAGAACATCCAACACTTTTGACAGATATAACTTTGAGGTAGTCCGCTACTAATTCCGACAACGACACCAGTGCCAAAATCAAATGGAAAATGACTCTTGCTAAGCGCTGTTTCTTTGGGCTAAGAAGAAAATTGACTAACAAAGCCGTCTCTCGAACAACAAACGTGACCCTATACAAGACCTTAATAATCCTAGTCCTGCTCTATTGCGTAGATGCATGCACTTTATCAAAAATGGATGAGGGTGTTCCTGGTTGCTTTAAGAGGAAAATTCTTCGGGCGATTTTCGGTACCCTCTGCATAGACGGTGAGTGGAGTAGGAGGTACAACGACGAACTGTACAGACTATACAGCGACATCGACTTAGCCAGAAGAGCGAATATTAAATGATTGAGGTGGCTGGATCATACAGAGCTCTGAACCCGCCCCCGAGGGACAGCACAGTAGAGGAAGACAAGTGGCACACCCAAGTCGAAACGGAACTCAGCCAACTTAACGTGCGAAACTGGAGGCAGTAGCCTCCAGATCCAGATCGAGCTGGCTGGACATGATAGTTGGTTGAGGCCCAGGTCCACACCGAACTGTAGCGTCATCTTTAGTAAGTAAATAAGCAACGCTTGATGAGGCCTGAAAGAGGTCTGTACTAGTTCCGTAACCCATAACTTTTCAGGAGGTTTTTAAGGCTCTTAGTCGACTGAAAAATGGCTAAGCAGCAATGTCGGACGGGATCCCCTTTGAATTATAAAAGTACGGCATCAATGAGCTTAAAAACAGACTAACTTACCTGCTCACTGACATCATGGATGATGGAATAGTACTACATTGGTTTAAAGAAGCGCTTATATTTCCAATCTATAAAAAGGGTTGTAAGATGGACCCAGCAAATTACCGAAGTATTACCTTTACGGTGGTATTACGCTTTCGACTTACAGCATGGATAGACGCAAATAAGCTGCTGAAAGAACACCAGGTCGGGTTCTTCAATTGTTTACCATGTCTTTGACGGAAGGACTGTTGTAGATGTAGATTAATTTCTACTGAGGAAAAAGAAACTGTATGCACTCTTTGCGGATTTTAAGGCAGAGCCTTCAACTCAGTGGGCCGGAACGCGTTACTCTATAAGCTTTACTGCAATACATGGGTATGTCATATAAGTTTGGTCGGGCTATACAAAGCCTATATGCTGATATCAAAGCTGGTGTATGAAATAGTGATGTCTCATGGAAATGGTTCCAATCGTAGTCTGGAGTAAGGCAAGGATATGGTATACTTTGAGCCCGAGTTTATTTATTCTATTCACTGAAGATATGGTAGATTTTCTGTCTGGAGGTGTAGAGTATGATTATGACCAATCGTTTAGATGACTACTATCAAATGCGGAATCTGGTGGTTAATTTGACTGCAATTAATGACATTCAAAAGCGGAGAGGCAGAATCTGTTCAAACTATAAATGACACTTAAATGGAGAAGTAATTGCAGTAAGATAGGTGTATAACCACCTCAGGGGTGTAACTTACTAGAAACCTTATTATGGACAGACATTTTAAGGAAAAACTAGAGAACTTAAAAATAGCCATCAATACAGTAGAGAGAAGATCCTTCGTGGACAAAAGCATTGCCCATATTAGCAAGTATAAAGTGTGGAATGTACTCTTTTATACGCGGCACCAGACTGGGCATACAGACAATACGAGACCATGCGGAAGCTACTTCGGTACTATCTAAAGAGATTTTTTCATGTTCCACCTAACACGCCAAACTATATGCTCATCTTGGAAAGAGGACTATCATCACTTTTTGTGAAAACGTTAAAACTATTACGTGCTCAAAGCTCTAAACATGCTAGACTATTGACTACCAAAAATAAGCAACTCTACACACAATACGGCATAAAACGGGATGGTACAAGGAATGGATAGAGCTAGCTACTGAATGTGGAGTTGAGCTAAATTTCGAAAATATTGTGGACTGGAAGCCCTGACTATACCAGCTTAACGCAGGTGTAGATGAACAGGCCAGAGCAGGATTGTGGAGAGTCCATCAGTGTCGCAGCATAGAATGATTTATAGCCGTAAGTCTGTGCCACAATTTGCAGCAAAATAACTATTTCCATGATGAGCATAGTATTGTTGAAATAGCGACTGTGCTGAAGCTACATGGGGAGCTCTTGCAATTGAATTATATACCAAACAGGGAAGTACTACCGATATGGGGATACATCTATGAAAGGGATACCTTATCGGAAAATGAAGTCTGGAGGGTTCTTAATGAAATAAACGTTCCGGAATTAATCAGTTATTGCAAGCTTTCATTACAGTATCGAGAACGGGTTCTACACGGAAGCTTCTAATAAGTTAATATATAATATTTGAGTCTATTTCAATTTATTTTGTATTAAGTCTTTGAACGAAGTTGTCAACGAGGCAGACGGCAGACAGAAATGAAAAAATAAAAAATCCTTCTAATTGAATCTACAATGCAAATGCCATTCACGTATAATAGATGGACAGCAGACATCTTTGCATTTTGGAAGGCTTAAATTGTATTTGTCTGGTGGTTCTCTTTTTAGTTACGCCGTAAATATCGGAATTTGTATGAGCTTAACATGCGTTGCCGTTCCCTTCAAAAAGCGGGGCCGTGATTCAGAAAAGTAATATGAAAAGCAGAGTGAGTAAAGGAATATACAGAATGTCCCAGTTTAGGTTTTCGTCCTGAAATAGCTGAAGATTCCTGAAGTTATGGCAAACAAAACATTGTATTACAGGGGGGGTCTATTTTCACCCTTTCTTTTATAGCTCCCAAGGGAACAAATTCATTGGCGTTAGGTCAGGAGATCTTGGTGGCCAAGGAAAAGGACCAAATCGGCCAACCCACCAACCATTAAAAAGGAAGTTACATTATTGCTACAATGGCAAGGAGCTCCATCGTGTTGGAAAACCGTTCTTTGCCTCTGAGCAAGTGGAACATTTTCCAGGAGTTCCGGCAACTGGTCTCTCTAAATAGAATATTGAATTTAGGACATGTGGAAGTATGAATGGCCCGATTAAAGTGCTACCCAATATGCTGGTCCAGATATTCACGCTAATCCTTCTGTAAAATGGTATACAGTTAAGAAAAACATTTGCATTTCAACTGAATGTTTACGTTTGGGAAGATGTTGTTCCTGTTAAGTGAGGATTAGACACTGCCCAATAGTGGGAATTTCGTTAGTTGTTAATGCCCATTCTCGTAAACTGGGCTTCGTCAGTCCATCAATTTTTTAAAATAAACTGCTCATTCTCATCTTGTTGATGCAGCAGCCATTGGCAAAATTCAATCGTTTTTTGAAAGTCCCCTGGCAAAAGTTCCTGTACGGGTGTATAGTGACGCTGTTGGCTTGAAGAACTCTATGGATTGTAGTTCCTGGAGCATGGCGGCATTCTTACAGCATTTAAAATTCTTTCTTTGCTAAACACTTTACTCGTTCACTCTTAATCAGTAAATAAAGTAACATCGGCACATTTCAAAAGTTGTCACCGAATTAAACAAAAACATTACATAAAATAGCGGAAAATTTACCGTTGGCTTAATTCTTCAACTTTGTTTTACTTGTTAACTGACAGCTTTTAGTAATTTTTTTTTTATTTGAAAACAGTATTTATTTTGTGACCCATTTGCCAGAATAAAATAGTGGTTTACCGTAGCATCCGTTTTTCGTAGGTGGAAAATTCATACATAAAAATCATAGATAACAAAGAGAAGACAAAAGTTTTGATAAAAAAAAAACCTAAAAGTTGAAAATTTCGAGATAAACGCATTTTTCTCATGAAAAATGGTCCAACGATTTTTCAAATGTTAGCTTTAAAATGCCATAATTTCGGCTGGTGTTCATCGAACTCGACGAAATTTTACTATTTTATGTACACTGAAATTCTCTTTGAAAAATGTGCACAACGGTTTCTTAAGCTAAATACGTTAGAAAGGTACGGGCTTTTAAGAAGTTTTACCTCGAAATCAGAGTTTCCACACTTTAAAGGCCTATAACTTGGAGGGGGGTGAAAATATCGCCATAACTTCAGGAATCTTCAGCTATCACGACGAAAACCTAAACTGTGACACCCTGCTTTGTATAGTTGTCTTGTCTTGAAGTATTACATAAACCAACAGTTTATCAGTGTTTTCATATCCTTGGCAAAAAGGAACTTAAGTGCCATGGATCTAAGGGCAAAGAAAGGAAAACATTCGCCTTTTTTATCAACCGATTCGACAAATGGGGTTTACAGTCTTCTCGAAAAGAATCTTGAGAGCAAACTTTATGAAAAACCTCAACCAGTGGTGCCGGAAAAGCAAGGCATATACCATCTGCGCTACTGGGTACTCTTACAACTATACAAGTGCGAACATAGATTAGTCCCATTGTATTTACATTCGACGACTATACTTGAGGGGCGGAAACATGGCATACCTGGTAGCCTTGATCTCACTGGAAGGTGTGCAGTTAGCAGATTGGCCTTCTCCATAGCATTAAAAATGGGCGTTAAGAGAGAAAATGAGACAGAATTTCTAATGTTTTTAACGAACTACCAACAACTTTAACTAATCTAGGTACACTGCAACATTGTTTGCCTCGCGTTTAGGTTGTTTTGGGATTTCCCGCGCTTAAGAAACGGATTTCAGTCATTCCTGGGCCGTTTTTACATTTGCGATTCTCCTCTGTGGAACTGGCCTTGTAATATTAAAAAACAAGTTGTCTAATCCTGACAGCCTCCTTACAGTCGTACTTGAGTCGGATCATGCCTTTCCTTTTGATTTGATATCTTTTAGCCGATGGCGGTTTGGCTGATTATTAGTATTATCAGCTGCAATAGCTCGAATAGTAATTCTCGTATTGTCTTTTTCATTTCATTTAAGAATTTTTTCTCTAGCGGTGAGAAAGTCAAAAGTCCAGGGTAACACCAGGTATTTGTGTGGACTCCTTTATTTGCCTGAGTCGAGCTCTTTCCCACAGTAAATTCTCAACACACCGCTCATCGAGCGTTTTGTGTGCAAAATGTCGAAGCGTTTTCACGCATTTCTCGGCAGGGATTAAGCTGTTAACACAGATTGCTGTCAAATGTGACAACCTTTTTGAAGAAAATATAAATTCAAAGGACTCAAAAGTAAACTCAATTGAGAAACGAACACCATAGCTGAATTTTTAATTTAAAAAATCAGAAAAAGTACAAGTCAGCAGACCTCGATTCACAATGGCCTTAACTTAAATACCAACACTTTTTGCTGCGAAGTTTATTCCAAGGCCAGCAAATGAATATTGCATTTATAGTAAATTCTAATAAAAACAAATCTAAAAACCTAATAAACGAAAATGTAACTGCAAAAAGTTTTTCTTACATCTCCTCCAACCACAATCAAAGTTATGTTATTTACTCACTTAAAGAGCAGCTGACAAAATATTTCAAAATTCACGGCCTTTTCCGTAAAAGGCGCCATATAACCCAGCTATCCAGTCATTCGAAAAAAAAATGAAAAAAAATAATAATAATAGAGAAAGATAGAGAAACTGTCCCCCCTCGTAGTTTATTGAGCCATCAGGCACATCAACATAGATAAAGGAAAACTTTTGAAAAATGGGGAGAATCGAGTGCCGAAAAAATGTTGATCCTTGATTCAAGCAAGACGAAGACTGTTAGCCAAATGCATTTAAAGGGGACTCATTGCTGAGGTACGGCACAGTGCGAGGATTCCATTTTTAATGAATTTTCTGTGGTACACCATGGTTGACATGTACTCCGCAGGTGGTGCCAACTGTCACCACATTCAGAGAAGACAATAAATAAAAAACGAACCTAAAAACCAACCCCCGCAATCTCCTTAAAATTCAATACTTGAAAATTCCAATTATGGTCTTTTGAAAAACCGCTCCATCCCCTTCAATCGTGTTCAAATACCGAGGCAAGGTTCGTTTCAAACCATTTAATTTCCATCCATGGCGTCGTCATCGTCATCGTCATCGTAGTCGTCGTCGTCGTCGTCGTCGTCGTCGTCGTCGTTGTCCCTTCTATAGTCATGTATTTAGTAATAAAACCAACACCACCACCATCAACAATGCCGAGCCGTCGAGCACAAAATTGGTATTTTTAACCTCGCAAAGGTGGTGCTGGCACACGTCATAGTGTACTCGTATCTATAATACATGAAGATGTGTCATAGCCCCAACCGACCCCATTTTATTGCCTTGCCCAATCTCTATCTCTTCCGGGGGGTAAATTGTAAAACGACTCTTGAACAATTGACATAGTTTCCTCCGTTTTATTATCTCTGCACAGGATCATATCCGTCCGTACTCCCATATCATCATGACGGACAAAAGGTTGTAAAGACCTGCATTTACGGGCACAAAATAAAAAATTAATAAACATTGCCTCGAAATAAATTCATCACACAGGGTGTCAATAAAAATAAATAAAAAAATATAAAATCAGCTTAAAAAATAATTTTTTATTTACAAATGCGATGCGTTGGCGTTTTGTGATTTGTCTGTCACTTTGACGCTTCAGCTTCAGTTGACTCGTACACATTAGTGCTCACGTCAAGTGTGCAGTAATGAGAAGTTCTGGCTGCCTTAAGTGGTGCATGAGAGCGTATACGGGGTGAATATTAAGTAGTGACGCTGCATACTCGTATATTGTAAATTGTGCGCATTCGTTACGGAAATTTATTCATGAATTCAGTGACCTGCAATGGAAGTGAGTGTCATCCTGAAGGCTTTTCAAGTATGCAACAAAAGAGCCCATAAACAATTAAACGATGGGATAGTGTAAAATATCTGTGGATCCTTTCTGTCCTTATGACCCGCTGTCAGGATGGGAGTATAGCATTCGCATACATGTACAGAAATTTTGCTGAGATACTTAAAACAAATCGTTCAGTCTGCTGAATATCTGAAATTCCAGAGCAATTTGTTTTACCATTCATTCTTGGGTTGAAAAAGTCCGGAAATTTGCAATAATATTTTTAAATAAAATTTTTAATAACCACAAATGCATTCATCCGCTGGATAGGACAGCAAGAATTACTTCATGACATGAATGTCAATGTTGACATTATGAAAAGTAACCAATTGCAACAAAAAAATTAACTTTGCAGTGAAATGGCGTTTTATCGAAATAACACAACTGATGTATCAGTGACTTCCTTAAAATTTTCAAATCACAGCTGCTTAAAAAAGCCGCGCAACCAATTACCATACAGCAGTAGCCCCGTTTTAAGGAGTTTCACAGACGAACCCATAAAGTACAGCCTCGAGTAGCTTTAAAATCAGCTGAAAATATATACGAGTATACATATTCTAAACTGTTCAATCTACAGTTCTTCAATACAGGCTGGACTGTAGAGTACAAGTCTTTCGAGTGGCATGCCCAGGATCTGACTCTTTATGGCAAGAGTCTTTGCGTTAAATACCTTGTAATGTTTGTTCCTATAGCACTATTATTGCTGTACAAAGGGCAGTACGCTAAAAGGGTGTTGCAAGGTTGCCGCAATTAGTTGAATCATAGACCAGAGTTAGGCTAAGATAAAATTTTATTTCTAACAACCGGAGTATTTATACTCTATGTTTACAAATAATACACATTCTTTCATAGTTCTAAAGGGTGACCAGATAATAACGATAGGAAATCTTTTTTTAAATAAAACAACAACGGTATGAGGTATAAAATTGATTCTGGCTTTATCTTGAAGCTACGTTCATGCCATTATGTATGGAATAGCACATCATTTAAATAGCTTCCTCGACTTCGCTGCTAGTGCTTCAAGCGGTCGGTGCAATTTTTTCTGACTCGGTCCAATATTTGTAATAGCGTGTCGAATGTTGGCCTCGAGCTCGTTCAAAGTAATTGGTTTGTTAGCGCAGACTAAGGACTTAATGTAGCCCGAGAAAAAATAATCGACTGGTGTCAAATCGCATGATCACCGCGGCCAATTGATGAACGCTCGCCGTGAGATGACTGATGACTCCTTAACAACTTCGAGAGCCAACATTTCCAGCGTCCAATTAGCGAACTCACGGCGTTGTCTATGGTCGTTCGGGTTCAATTCTTGGATTTGCACAATCCTATAATCCAACTGCTGGTTGACTATCTGGTGATGCCCAATTCAGCTTATAGTCGCCGAATCGACATTTCTGGGTCTTCTTCGATAGTGACCGCTACGGCGGATATGTTTTCTCCATTTCGCTCCAATCTCTCTCTGGTTGGTGGCTTAAGATCCAAAAGACTGTACTCACGCTAAAACGTCTGCACACCTCAGGAGGAAATCAAAAACTTAACACTAACTTACGGCATTAATTCCACGAAGACACTTCACTGCTTGAGCGCCATGTCCAGTGTGGCACCAGGTATGGTCCCTCGGGCAACTTTTTAATTCATAATTTACTTTTATGTACGGGTGAGAGGAACTCACGGTGTAACTTTTTTCGACCTTAAGAAGTTAGAGACGGATTGGGTTTTTTATTTATTTTGGTTTTCCCTGGAGCTGGAGTAATCAAAATGAAGGATTTTGGCGTATAATAATCTTACATAATGATAAACCTCTCCAATTAAGTGGGTCTTCAGAAAATGCCCACAGTTATGCATGTAAAAATCGTTGAGGTCTTAATTCCACTTGTACATGAGGTGTTTCGTTATGGCACTGTCCGTACCGAATCAGAAACTCTTTGACATCCTTTCACTCTACATATTCTTGCCATCTCGACCAGCAAAAGCACTTTTCTACCCACGTCAAAGTCGCTGTAAAAATCATAGAATTCGATCCTTTATGTCTTTCTCGAAAAATCTTGCATTCAAAACGACCAAACCAAAGATATTTTTATATATTATACGCGATAGAGCAGAACAAACTAGGTTTATGGGAGTTTTATGTTTAGGTGAGGCAACATCTGAGTTGTATCAAAGTCTTTAGCTTATGCATACTATCCCCTTTCTTTCTTTTGCTATCTTATCAAGGCGAGAAGACTTGAGAGTCAAAGATCTTACTCGTACGTCGAATGTCTAGAGTAGACGTTAAATTGTTTAACAATATGAAGATGACCCCACAGGACCATAATTTACGGAATTTTCACAATGCTAGGCACCAGGCACCAAAACGGGACCATCGCGATGCTTGTTGAAATAGTTGAATTTGTCTTCAAATGGCAAAAACATGAACAATCGGCCTGGTGAAACACCCAATTTCCTTGCAAAAGCCAAGAAGGCCTCTGAAGTTCGTGCCGTCTATTTCCACTAGGTTTTCGAAAAAGTATTTGCTTAAAAAATTCCACCGACTCCGCGATATTGCTTCGCATTCACACAGTATGTGTGTTATGTCCTCAACAGGTTGCAGATCACTTCTCTCGATAGTGCCCCTTACTATGTAAAGGCGTGGTTTGATGTTGGCAACCCACTATTGTCGAGTAGCCCTCCTTTTCTTGCAGGCTCGTCCGCTTGTTTATTTCCTTTAATACCGTAGTATCCTGGCACCCAGATTAGTCTTACCCGGTTCTGACTGCATAATGCCTTAAGCACTGTGTGACAGCCCCTGACTGTATCAGAATTGATGTTCGTCAATTCCATTGCCTTCCGCTACATTAAGATTCAAATTCAGTTTTTGTCCAGAATCACACCCAGATACTTCGCGCTGTCCGAAAGGTACAGTCGAAGTTTCACCAATGATATATATATATACTGTTATGACGTAGAAAAATCCAATGTAGGGGCATAGAAATTGATCCAGGTACAACATGTCAAACAAAAGACAAGAACAAGCGAAGCTGTCCACATTTCAACAGTTTCTTCAATCAGAAGTATTTTTGTCCCGCCGATTGCTCAGTTGTAGATTTTGTGAGCAGTCAACTTGTATAGAAAAGCTGCATCAATCCTTTGATGAAATAAATTTGCAGATAGCGCGAGTAGAAACCATACAACCGGAATCGTTCAGCGCAAAAGCCTTAGCTACTTTTTCTACTGCTGGAGGTCGAAAACTGCATGACTGCAGCAGCCATGCACTGCTTACCCTCCTTACAACAACTGAAGCACCACCAGCCTATGGTGTAATGCAACAATCCCAAATGTGCACAAATTGGGGGTACAGCCCCCGCTGGAATTCGCCACGATCGAATGCGACAATGCCGAGAACAACGGAAGCGGCACCTAACATGCTGGCCATCTTGCTCGCAATCCAAGGGCAGATGGCTCAGCTGCAAAAGCAGGTGCAAGAACAGGCCAAGCGGGTGGACCAGATCTACGCGCTGCTGCCGGGCCTAACGCAACACATGTCGTAATGGGTACGCACATGGTGAAGCAAACTTTGAAGGTCTTTGCGGTGAATGTTAATTCACTGATTAGGATTGAACGAAGAGCCGCGATGTTTAAATTGCTACAAGACCAAACTCCTGATGTGCTTTTCGCTAGCGAAACCAAGCTAACCGATAATCACAAGCCGGAGTACAATAATTATATTGTTAGAAGAAGAAATCGGCCCAGATCCAAACGTGGAGGTGGTGTCGCGATCTTCATTAAAGAAGGTATAAAATTTCACAGAGTGTACAAGGGAGTGTTGCGCAGGTTCCGGGTGCTGGAAGCAGTCGTCGTTTACATCCCGCTCCGCAGTGGAAAGCGGCTGTACTTGGCCTCTGTTTATGCACCTGAGATTTCACAATCCACTCTATTCATTACAGAGCTCGACACGCTTTTTCGACTTCTGAGGCTGGAATCGGGGGAGAATTATTTTATAATCGGCGGAGATTTCAACGCTAGACACAGAGAATGGGGAAATAATTTGCCAAATACTAGAGGGAACCTGCTACTCGATTGGTGGGGTCAGCACGATGTCATGTACAGACTCGGTCTAAAAGCGACGGATAATCCGTCGTTTCCCAGAGGCGGGTCTTATTTGGATCTACTGCTGTACAACGAACGTATACGACTGACAGGTACGAATTTACAAACGCTAAACTGTCTGCGCACGTTCGTGTATGACAGTGACCATTGCGGTTTTAGCACCGAAATTACAGTTTCCAACGAAATTGCGGAATTGGAGGAGTTTGTGCAAAGATATTCTTACAACCACAGTAAGACTCGATGGACACGCTTCTCCGCAACCTTGAAAAGAGCGCTCTCCTCGAACTCGCTCCACCCACCGTAAAATAGGAATTTGTCAAACGAGGAGATCGACAATTACCTAAAACAAATGGACGAGACAATTAAACAAACTATGGACACTACAATACCGCGGTATCGACGTACAACTAACGAAGACCTGTTCCGCAATCCTATACTGACGCACTGCACCGACAGAAAAGTAGACTTCTGACAAGACTTAAAAAACTTGTACAGACAGTTAACTGACCGACAAGACCTGGAGATTAGAACACTGAAGCCGGAGATTAGAAGAGAATTACAGAATTGCTGTATTTGAACAACAAGGTTCGGGCTGTAAACACCAGCAACCCGAATATGTTTCCGCAAATAAATAAACTATTTCGGAGAAAAAAATCAAAACGGCCTTCAGTGTCTTAAAATAGCTCGGACAACAGACAACGAACGGTTACTGACAATAGCAGGTATTGATCCAAATGAGGCCGCTGATGATGACGACTTCTTTGTGATCGAGGATCCACAGGAGAAGGTTGAGGCCATAGGGGCGACTTTCCAGGAAGTATACAAGGCCACTGATATCATTGGCCCTAATTACGACCTGGAAAATCGCGTCCTGGTTAATGACTTCTGCATTCGAAATGAAATAGGGAACTGGCGATCCGAGGGCTCTGGTTTCACCCGGTTTAACGTCATTGCCATAGAGGGTGGCCTACCCCCGTTCATTTCGAAGGAAGGACTCCATGAGATCTTCGACACAATCAGGGCTAAGAAATCAGTGGTGACCGATGGTATTCCGAATATCGTGCTTCGACATCTTCCTCTAGAAGCGGTGGACATCTACACCACCCTGTTTAATAATGCAATGAATAATGCACATTATCGAGCGCATTGGAAAACGGCGGTGGTTCAACCTATCCCCAAAAAGGGATCCTTCCCCTCCAATCCGGCGAACCTCCGGTCGATAAGTCTTCTTCCGAATATCAGTAAGGTTTTTGAAAAAGTAATCAATAGAGCTCTGTCTAGGTGGATTGAGGACAAACATATAGTTCCGGATAATCAATTCGGTTTTAAGGCGGGACATGATATCTCAAATGCCGCGTCTAAACTGGTGTCCGATATCCAATGGAATAAAGGCAAAAAACAATGTAATGGTGCCTGCCTTGTTGACTTGGAGAAGGCTTTCGACACCGTATGGTTAGAGGGTCTTTTCTATAAACTGATCAGTAAACCACTCTTGTACATTCTTTATAATATGCTAACCAACAGAAAGTTCATCGTGAAGAATGGTGATGTGACTTCTGTTGGAATATTTCAAATTAAAAATGGTCTTCAGCAAGGCGCGGTCAATTCGCCGATCCTATTTAACATTTATACAAGCGACTTGATAGGTTCACTTCCCCATACTATTGCGTACGCAGACGATTTGGTAGCGTACAGAACAGGTCCAAAAATCGAGGTCATTAATACTCTCTTGCAGCGTGACTTCGATAAGATAAGACGATTTTGCGATGACTGGAAGTTGAAAATCAACTTTCAGAAGTCGGGAACCATTCTCTTTAGGACGCCGTTATCTGGAGCCTCTAGTGATACCAGAAAAAATTGGCGTAAGTTCTCGATCATTGGACAACACGGGCATCTTCTTGCCTGTCGAAATGTAGTCAGATACCTTGGAATCTGGCTTGATCAGTTTCTGTATTTTGGCAAAAATGTAGATGCTGCTTTGGCCAGAGCTAAAGAGACTGTTTTATAGCAGCCAACTCGATGCGAGGGTAAAGGTAATCTGCTACATGGCTCTTATCAGGCCCATGCTGGTATTTGGTTGTCCCGTGTGGTTCAATGTACGAGCAAGCTTAATGGAAAGATTCGGGTGTTTGAGAGGGCTTGCCTTCGCTTGTACAGAACACCAGAGTCGGAGTACAACAAATTTTATCCTAATGAGGTCCTTTACAACAGGGCGAACCTAATACTAGTGGACAACTTCGTAATTAAGCTGACTCGAAGGCACATTGCAAGAGCAATGACCTCGACGAATAACCTGATATCTGGGGCTTACTACCCCAATCACCTTTACCACGATAGTGTGCGCTCTGACAGCTTCGTTCCACCGGAAGCATTCCTCTACCTAGATCAGATAGGGTTGATCCAGGATAGATCAGCGGTCCCGTTAATCTTCCATGTCGCTCGGACAGCTGGGGACAGGCGACTCAACTACGGCAGAGACGTCGCACACGGCAGTGTGGATCGCCTCAGGTTCATTAGGGCGGTGGGGAATCGCGATAAGAGGGATGTCGTTCGGCAGCACCAGGATTTCTGGTGGTTGAATGATGCAGAAGATGTTTCGCCGTCGTTTCCGTCAATTACGGACCAGCCTCACTAATGAGGCAGAGCTGACCAATTTATTTGCTCTGTGAATAGCGGTGGCCATCTTACATAGGTTGCATTTAAGTAATATATACATATGTTAGTATATACAAAGGTATATACTAATATATGTATATTATTGTGTATAATGTCTATGTGTGTTTTGTGTATGTAGCTTAAGTAGACTAAGGTTTATTTTAAGTTAGATATTAAGTTTTTATAAAAAAACAAAAAAAAGTCCATATGCTAAGTTTTTTCTTAACGAATATTTTTTCTTAGCCTTAAGTATAGAAAACAAATATTAGTAAAACAAATAATTCGCCACGATCGATGGCACGGCATACGAAAGCATTTTAATATTAATATTTAATTCGGTAAACCAATTCTGAATTTTTACTTCACAGCTGCGCTTAGTATCGTCGGCTTAAAAGCAATCACTTTTCTGCGTACGTCCACGTCTGTAAATACAGACCAGCTGTTTTGGCACTTAGTGAAACACAGGTAGATCCCCGCCAACACCTCTTAGATCACTCTGATCTGAAGCCCCCTGGCTATGAACTAGTACCATTATTTTTCTCTCACCCCGGTCTCGCCATTGACGTGCGTAGTGATGTAGCCTACCGAACTCCACAACAATGTAGTCCCCAATATAGTCCAATCCGGAACTCAATTTCATGTGGTTATTATGTACTAATGCTTTATTTACAGAAGACCCAAACTGGAGAGAATTCGACCTCTATCGAGTTTGATGCACTGTCTGACTCCATTCAAAGAATTGTATCCCTGTATCCTCATACTGAAATCGTTATTGCGGGCGATATATATACACAATTCTGGGTGGCTTCGACATTCTGGACAGACAACACCCTACGGACGGTGTATTGAAATCTTCGCTGCGGAAAATAACCTAATCTAGCTTATAAATGAGCACAAGCGAATAGCAGACGTTGATAATCTTGGGGTATGATGGAGGACTTGTTTTTAACTGACCTGATAAGTACACTGTTGAAGTGTTTTCCCCTCTAGGCTTGCCGGACCACTCGTATACCGACCACACAGTTAGAGAAAAGATTCCTATAAGAACCGTATGGCAATACAAGAAAGCCAAACGGAGCGGTCTTCACAGCTTCTTTAGGAATTTTAACTGGTTGTTATGTTTCCGTGATTACGACGTGGATGCCGCTGCTGGTATGATCACTGACAATATTCTCTTTGGAATAAGATCCTTTATTCCTCATCGGATGAAGAGTATCACACCAAAAAAAAAGGTATGGTACGACTCGAGCTGTAAAGTGGCCATCAGGGTTAGAGAAATGTTTTTTCAGTCCTTCAACACCAACCCCACCGAGGAAAATCGAAAAAAGTTTAAACGAGGCAGAAATGACTGCAACGTCTTTCTTAAGCGTGTGCACTTCCAATACGACCAAAATTTAAAGCAAAAAATACTGCAATGTCCCAAAGGCAGTAACAATTATTGGTCGTTCGTCAAAAACATTAGATATTCTGCCTCATCCTCCATCCCAACGCCCATTTACAATGACATTCCAGCTGTCAGCTCTTTGGACAAGGCCAATCTACTTACTGCTCACTTTGCAGCCAGCTCAACACTCCCAGATTGTGCTTTGTCCCCGACCACACTTGAGTGCGTCGAATCTTCAATAAGACGAATCTACTTTCGCACTCGTGTAGTAGCAAGGGTACGTAAAGATCTTAACATACATAAATCCGCTGGTCCGGATGGTATATTTCCCCTTCTTCTGAAGAGGTGCTCTTCCACGCTGGCAAAACCACTGCGTAAGCATTTTCATCAATCCTACTCTTCAGGATTCTTCCCGAGCAGATGGAAAACAAAATTTGTCCAGTCCGTACCTAAAAAGGGCGAATCATCTTCTGTCTGATTCCACCATAAGGCATTCATTCTCTCACCTTTAGACTGTAGATCACACACAAGATCGGAAGCTACGGACGATGCGGCATGTCGTATAAGTTTAACATCTTTCTTCTCACTTTAAAAATCGTACTAATCATTTCTGTTTTGTGACAGTTCAGGAAGTGAGACACTCAAATTACTGTAGTATCATCTATGCTGCGGCCGCTGAGCTGATGTGATGTCCCATATTTTCTGAAGACTGACACCACATTCTGACCCTAGTTCTTCCCATTCGTAGACAATGTTTCCTGTGGTCGTAAAATCGGGACAATGGATCAATCAATCTAGGCAGCCTTTCTTCTTCCATCGTCATAACTTTTACTATATAATCCAAATACATTTTTAACGTTTCAAAGAATAGGAAAGTTCACCTGTCTCCAGATGCAACATGTAGTTTGGATTGTTACTTGCCAGCCGAAAGATTCATAACGGAGGAATCAAACGAGCGAAATCCCCATACTTGGGCTCCATAAAGTAGTATTGATGTTGCAGTTGCACGGAATATTTTCCTCTTACAAGGGTTTGTTCATACTCAGGTTTGCTCGGATCCATGCTAGATATTTACAATCACGTACAATTGATGGGAATATCTGCCACCACCATCTCTAAATATGATATCATTATTTTTGATTTTTCGAGGTTAACGAATAAGTGCCAAGATTTATGAGTATAGTATGCCCCGAGCCTGTTGATCATGAACTACAAACTGTATCGGATACGAATACCATTTCGTCAACGTATTTAAACCCAGGAATTTTTATTCGGCCAAGCTGTATATCACTTCCTATAGCACCTACGATGTCATTAATGAATAGGATGGATACCAGGGCATTAAAACTACAGCCTTGGTTTACTCCAATAGCCGTTTCGAACTCATCAGAAATGCACTCTCTGTCCCAGGGCATGCTACATTATTTTCATGTATCGCTCTTAAAATATGATATTAACGACTTTGCCAGAGATTCCAACTTTATACAGCTTGCTTATAAAAAAAAGCTGTACGTGATATTGAGTCAAAAGCCCCGCGGAAATCGACGAAGAACGTTTATAGTTTTTTATCTTACATTTTATAGGATTCCGCCCTGTTGGCGAGGGAGAATATCTGGTCCACATTTGATTATTTTCCTCTAAACCTAGCCTGGAACTCATGTAGAATTTTATTATTATCTACCCACTGTGTGGACTTGTTACTGAGTAGTGACCCGAATTCCTCTTTAGTTGTTTTGTTTTAAGTGGGGATATGAAATATATTGACTTTTTGAAATTCTCTGGTTCGCACAACTGTTAAGTAAGCAAAAAACTGTTGCCGGTGGTCTAAGAGACCCCTGTTATATTTCTGTCTGTCAATATTCGAAACGATGAATGCAGCGATGTTGTAGGAACAGAGCACATGTTAAAAAAAAAGTTGCGAGTCAGAGTCAGAATACGAATAGACAAATGAAGTGGAAAATAAGGAAAATGCTTCTCTCAAATTGATTTATCATCTGAAGATGATATGCCTTTATCTCAACTGCGATCGAGACCCAGGAAGAAGAATTATGGTATTTTGGCAAGAATCGCTTTCGTTGGTCATCCGCCCCACATTCCTTACGATCTAGAACGCTACAGCATAATATAGTGCAGGAGAGGGAAGTTATAAAACCAACATATCGCAATGAACTTAATACTTCGTCTTCTCCGCTAGATATTTGGCAGCATTTTTTTTACTGACGAAATTCATTACAATAACGTGAAGATAAGAGAAATCAGGCCGAACTACCAAATTTCAACCACTAGGATCTCATGGAATTGAAGGTACTCATATTTATAGGGTTCCTATTTTATACTGCAATTTTCAAAGAAAATCACAAACTTTATATGTCGTGGTACTGTACAGATGGCACTGGACCGGAAATATACCGCTGTATCATGAGCAAGAACAGGTTTGAAGTGTTGTTGAAAACCCTAAGTTTTGACGACTCGGCGACTAGATCAGTACGTCGAGAAAATGATGCATCCGCACCTATTACTGAGCTCCTTTATTGATCAATGTCAAGGTATTTTTGCAATCGGCAGCTGTGCATGTATTGATGGAATGTTGTTCGCATTTCAAGGAAGATGCAGGTTCAAAATATTCATGACAAAGAAACTGACAAAATATGGCATCAAAATTCAATGTCTTACAGATGCAAGATCGGAATACCTTCTCAATGCCTACATATATCAAGGCAAAGATTCGGATGGACTCGACTTACCACCTGAATATCAGCGACTGAAGAAACCAACTCAAGCTGTAATGCGTCTTATACCCCCAATCGAAAAATCCAATAGAAACGTCACAATTGGTACACTTCTTTTGAGCTATTTGATTTCCCAAAAGAGAAACAATTGACCGCCGTAGGAACATTGAGAAAAAACAAAACAAAAAATTCACCCTGAATTCTTACCAGCTCATCACAGAAGTGATGAGAAGAGAAGATCACCCTGTCGGGTATGCACCACATGCCAATTAATGATGAAATTACCAAGAAACCAGAGATAATCCTTTTTTTATAACCAAACCAAAATTGGAGTGGATCTACTCGACTAAAGGTGTTCAAATTACTCCACGGGTCATTGCACTCGCAGATGGCTCTTGGCTGTATTTTACCGAATGCTTGACATTTCTGCCTCAAATTGCTTTACCGTGCGGTTGTGTACCCAGTCTCAAGGTCAAAAAATTTGAAACAAATTTTCATTTAAGAAGCAACTAGCTGAACTGTTGACTGGACCGCAAATGGAGTGTCGTGCAAATAATTTGAAATTTCAACGTGATAATTTTCTGTTTATCATTAAATTTAAAATTGAATTATACAATAAGATTCGTCTGTTGTTGTTGGTTGTTTGCTTCATTTTTATAGACTTTTTGTATATTGTTTTTTTGTATTATGTTTATTTAAATTTTAGTAACGTTATCCAACGCAACAGCAACATGCGATGTTGGTGCGCACAGCTACAGTCTTCGTCAACATCTCAAACAAATAGAAAAGCTTAAAAGGTAGTAATTTACCAGCTCACTTCGGTGTCATCATAGTCACGAATTCTTCGTAATTGACCTGACCATCACCATCCATATCAGCTCCACCGATCGATCACCAAAATTTGTCATCATATGGTGAAATTCAACTGCTGAAATGAATCCATTACCATCCTTATCGAATACTCTGAAAGCTTTTCTAATTTCTTCTTCGCTATCGGTGTCCATCATTGTTAAGAATTCAGGAAAGTCAATTGTTCCATTGACATCGGCGTCGACTTCAATTATCACGTCCTTAAGTTCGGCATCTGTTGGATTTTGTCTTTGCGATCGCATAACTGTTCCCAATTCCTTTATTGTGATGGTGACATCGCCGTCTTTGTCGAATAGCGAGAATGCCTGTTTACGATTTCGATAACAATGTGTTCTGCTTTAGAAATATTAAAATGGCATGTGGCACGTTTACGCACATATTGATCTATTTAAGACGAAATATAATCGTCTTTTTCGTTTAGCAATCCGGAATATTTGTTTGCTGTTTGTAGGATCGGCCCAGCAGCTGGTGACTGATACTTTGGCATTGGTTTCTCTGTTCTGGTACACGTTTTTGTTTACTGTCATCTCTTGGCCCGTTTTCGCTGTTATTTGGCCTGATCTTTCTGTAGCGATCACTTATTTCATTTCTGTTATTTCCATCATTCTTATCCCGGTGGTGATTGTCACGAATAAAGTCCCGAGTTTCAAGACGATTATCAAGTCTATTATGGACCGTTTTTTCGATCGGGACTGTATGTTTGGCCGCCACCGTCGCTTTCATCATTTCCACGTCGCCAACTGCTAATCGCCGTATTTATAATTTCTTTGTCATATTTGTTTAGCTCAACTTCTTCTTCATCATCTTTTTGTTCCTACTCGCGACGCAATCTCTCCTGGCAACGTGCCTTTTCAAGCCGTTCGTCAACTTTCTCGAGAGCAGCCCAGTTATCGGAATCGGAAGCAGAGCGTACATAGCTTGGCCTCTGTTCTAATTCAGAGCAAACAGATTCCTGGCTCTGGTTTGATAATAATTTCAGGAAGCGACAGGCAATGTCCTTGGTTTCAGATTTAACTTTGGTCGCTCTTGTGGGACATTTTCCTCATGATATCGACTTCTATTGTAACGGTCACGATAGCCAGCGCCACGTCGATCTCCATGATCACGGAATCGATCATTAGCAAAACCACCACCACCGCCACTACAACGGAGAGATGCATCAAATGCTGACCGATCACCAGTATGCCAAGGACCACCACTACCACCGCCTTTCTCTTGTGAACCATCAAGTGGCGCTTGGTTTCTATTAAAGCCAATACCACCACCGGTACGATCAAAATTATGCTCATACTCGTAATTATGTCCGCCGTCTCGACGACAACCACCATCCCCGTCACCATCCTTCTCGCTACGCCAATCTGTTGATTCAGGACAACCACCCTCGGATCTAAAACCATCATAGCCATGTCGATTGTTGCGATCATTATTATTGTTACGGCCCTGGTTCTACTGTTTTTCGTTCTCATTCTATACCTCAATGCGCATCCGATCATTCTTCACTTATCAAATCATCGTGGATCGCGAATGCAGCATAACCAAAGCCACAAACATGACCAGTTCCACCTTCATCGCGCGGCAAGCGCAAGAGCAATGAAACCAACTCAATTGGGTAGAAAAAAATCTGCAATATCTCGTTAACGTCAAATGGTAAATTCTAGATATACGCTAGGAACGACGGCTTATGTGACACGGAATCATCATCAACAGGTGACGTTGGCGTTGAATTCCTTGCTTGTCTCGCCATAGAGTATCTTAAAGGTGTCTGTGTTGATTGTTCGTAGGAGTTTTAAATAGGCAAATGACTTTTCGTTAGACTTTAAGTATTCGGTATTAAACCACTTTTGCTTACTTTACTGTTTCTTGATGGTGGTTTTGGAGGTGGAATAGATAGATTCTCAATGTGCGGTTGTAGGTCTGAATAACGAAGTTTAACATGTTCAACATTTACACTATTCTGGTACTTGATACGGAATTTGTCATTCCATAATAATTTGGGCAGGAGTTCGAGTTTTTTGTATTTTGTTCATTCAAAGAGCAACGCAATCTGCACTTTCCATCGCTGCTTGAAAGCTTTCCAGAAATCTGTATCAGTTGCCGAATACAAAATAATAATCAAGAACTGAACATGAAGATCACCTTTAAAGTCACCTGCATAGCTTCCGCTCAGAACACGACAATCCAGAGCGTCTGCGAATTCGAAAACCTTGATACTTCTGATATTACAAACTTCATCCTTGGAATTGTGGGTTAAATTTACTACCGGAGCGATACGAGTAAATAGACTCAGAAAATTATTTTGATGTAAACCGATCCTGCCGTTAAAGTCACTAATAAGCGTAACATCCGCTGATTACAGGATGCACATGACGTTTTTTTAGTTTATCAAAGCCGCTATTGCAGTTTAGATAGACTGTTACAGAACATAGAACATAATTTCCGATTATTAAATCCAAAATGAAAGTTTCTTCTACCACAGTAAGGCTAACAGCTACTCGTTGGATATCTTTACGGTAACCAAAAAAGTGGCCACCACTTCCCCTTCCAAAACTATTCGATTTCACCGCAGTTATCCATTCCACGTCAGAGTCTGGGAAGAATTTTGAATACCTATTATTTTTTTTTCGATTTTATTTTCTTATTTAATATGCGTTTCTAATAATAAAAATATATCAAAATTTAAAATGTAATTAATAAAATCAACGAGTATTGGTTTATCTTTCGAGCCAACTACCCAGCGGATTATTCGCATGATATCAAAGTTCGTTGTGGTTCACATCCAAGTTGAAAATCCCAAAGAATTCTACTAAAGTTGACTTAAAACCTAAATTCGTGAGCTAAACAACCTTCTACGAATACTGTACATCAAGCTTGCCTTGCTACCTGTCCAACAGAATTTACCATTTTGGATCAACAGGCTCAGATATTAAAATCTGTACATACTTACATCGAAGTCTACAAGAATAAAATTGAAATCCAAAAACAAAGAACGTCTTATTAGCAATCGAAAGTTGTGAGAGTGGCTTATATTAATATTAGGTTCTACCACATGAAATGTCCAATTTTATAGTAAACATTTAAAAGCCAATATTATTTTTCCGTAAATTTTTATTCAATCAAAATAGGATCCCTTGGCATCTATGACATTTTTCCAACTTGATACAGGGTCAAATATTCCTTTTTCGTAGAAGTGCTGACTTTTTGAAGCAAAGCCTTTTATGACTTCTGCTCGGTTCCGGAAGACCTTCTGTCGGCAAAATTAATCCTGATTGCGGAAAAGATGGTAATCCGTTGGGGAAATATCAGGAGAGTACGGTGGATGCGGAAGAATTTCAAATCCAAACTGCAACAGTTTTTGCACTATTACTTGTGAGGTATGGGGACTAGTATTGTCATGCAAAAGGATCGGACCGTGCCTATTGACCAACGCAGGTTGCTTTTCAGCCAATTTGGCATGCAATATGTCTTCATCATATGTGTGTTTTCATCACAGGTGACCATCTGCTGCAAAAACGGTTCAGTTTGGTTTCTTAATGTAAGCGATGCGCAGATTTCCAAGTGCCGTAGTTTTTGGGATTCGTTACCTTTCGTATGAGAGAAAGGTGTCGACTTATTGTCATTGGGGATACTCCCATGCTTTGTGCAATCTCCCGCACCGATGGATCCGCACCGTTGGATCCGCATCCACCATTGCTCTTAAAACATCGTCGTCAACTAACGTTTCCGGTTCCAAATGTGGTTCATTATTGAGGCACTTTCCAAACCAACGTCCTACAGTGCGTTTTTCATTGCCAATGACGCATTATGTCCCATTTTAAATTCGTAAAGGCAGAGGGTTCGAACTTGAACTGCCTACAGCATGTTAAATAATTTCAGAAAAAAAAACCGTAGGGGAAAGTCATGTACCTTGGAACGATTGTACCTCGGAACGATTGCTGTTTTTTTAATTTTTATCTTATTCTAAGAAAAAGGTTCCACAACGTCTGAAGGGCATTCATGTTGCAGCTTGTTTCGTTCTGTCATCATACTCGGTTAGCGACGGACGTGCAAAAAAACAAGAAAATCTGGTTTTCGCACACTAAAAGTTTTTTTTCAACCATTTTTGGGAAACTGGAAGCTGGAATCGAATTATTGCGCTTTTAGTGAATAAGGCATAGTATTGTGTTGGTGAATAAGAAACGGTAAGCCCGATTTAGTGCGAATTTAAAAGATTAAAGTGATTAAAGAAGAAATATCGATGTTTTGTACCTTGGAAAGGCACTTGAATTGTACCTTGGACCGTTCCAAGGTACAATCACATTACTAAAAACAAAATGAGATTTTATTTCGCCATGACTCATCTACGTTTTTTTTTTCATTGCCGCAGTCTGAATATGCCTCGCAACAAGGAAGGTGTTAAAAGAACTCCTTTGGATGAAAATGCCTTACAGGAAGCTATCAACGATGTTCTCTACAATAAGGAAACGGTATTTCCAAAACAAAAATCTGGCGATGCAACGTTCAAATACCATTCAGAAATTGCACACAAAAAAGTGCTTAATGATGAAGAAGAACTTGCCTTGGTTGAATACCTTACCACAGCAGCAAAGCTGCAGTATGGATTATCGAAAATTGATACAACCAAATTGGCCTTTAGTTTTGCAAAAGCAAATGGAAAAATTCTTCCGGAGTCGTGGATAAAGAACGAAGCAGCTGGCAAAGAGTGGATGATTGGCTTTCTTAAACGGCACCAAACTTTATCACTCAGAAAGCCAGAGTCGACCAGTCTTTCCAGATCAACCAGTTTTAACCGCTGCAATGTGGGACAATTTTTTACCAATTTGGAAGATTGCTATTCCCCTTTTAAATTTTACCCAAGTAGAATTTACAATCTTGACGAAACTGGAAATTCAACGGTTCACGTCCCACCGAAAGTTTTAGCTGCCAAAGGTGAAAAACAAATAGGAAGCATGACCTCGGGAGAAAGAGGAATAAATTTCACTATGGTCGCGGCTATTAATGCAATAGGAAATCATGTTCCGCCGATGTTGATATTCCCCAGAGTTCATTTCAAGGAACATATGCTTAAGGGTGCTCCAGCAGGGTGTATTGGTGGTGCTAATCCTTCCGGCTGGTCAAACGAGCAACTGTTTATTGAGTTCTTCGTATATTTTATAGCACATTCAAAGCCAACACCAGATGAAAAAGTTTTGCTTATAATGGACAACCATGATAGCCACATATCTCTGCAGGCCATTGATCTCGCCAGAAAACATGGAGTTGTTCTTTTGACTCTGCCGCCGCATACTTCCCACAAAATGCAGCCTCTGGATAGAACGGTATTTGGACCGTATAAAACTTACTACAACAAAGCCGCAAGTGAATGGATGCTGAACAACCCAGGAAAACCAATGTCAATTTACAATGTAGCACAAATTGTCGGCCAGGCTTATCCGAAAGCATTCAATCAGCAAAACATCGTTAAAGGATTTGAAGTAACAGGAATATATCCCTTCAATCACGATATTTTCAACGAAGATGAATTCCTTAGTAGCTTCGTAACGGATCGACCATGTCCTGAAAAACCAGCTGCTATGCCCACCGAAAATGCAAATGACCTTATAATTGCAGATGAACAAAGACCAGGAACATCCACAGCGACCTCTGCAGTATTGGTTCCTTCGATAAATTTCGTATCACCAGAGCAAATAAGGCCATTTCCAAAAGCTGCACCAAGAAAGGATCCTATTGCACGTGGAAGAAAGAGGGGAAGAACTAGGATTCTTACGGACACTCCTGAGAAGGAAGAAATTGCTACAGGAAGCTCGAAAGTCAAGACCACTAAAAAGCCAAATTCAGCGAAGAAAAAAGTTTTGAACGAGTCCTCAGACGATGATGAAACTTTTGAGCTGCCGGTGATTCCACGAATTCCTAAATTCAGACATGCGAAAGCAAACACCACGCCAATAGAAAATAGGAGCGACGAGGACTTCAGCGGTGATGATGAAATGATCATCGAAGAAATTTTCCAGTTAGCAAGAGGCAAGAAGGTTTAAGAACGAAATTTTCTTGTGTAAGTCAACCTGAATTTCTACAATTTATTTTTACTAATTTTTTATTTTTTGTTGTTTTGTTTTTAACTTAATTTTAAATAATAAAGCTGGAGTTATGTTTGTTTTCTAAAGATCTGAGACTTTTATTTCAACCGTACCAAGGTACACACCCCCTTGGCAAACTTAATTAATTTTAATGTTTTACTTAAAAACTATGCACTTCAACAATAAGTTCAAACCTTTTTTAGGGAGATAATATGTTTTTGTTGCTGCGTGAATTCATTTTTTTAGCACAGGTTAAGAAGTAAAAGAGAAAAATGCTAGATTATTGAAATCGTTCCGAGGTACACGACCTTCCCCTACTTGCAACAAACCCTAAAATGCTCACACGTCAAGCACACATGCCACAGGTGTGATAAAGAATCATCTTACACCGGTGGAATTTTAGTCTACGCGAGAAGTGACCTTAAGGCCTCACATATTAATCAATTTATCAAGAACAAAGAATTATGGTGGTCTGTAAATGCCTTAAATTTCAGAAACAATTCGTTTGTGATTGTTGGTGTGTTCGAGTTGTAGAATTTTGTGTGACGATTTCGGTAAGTTGATGGACGAGCTTTATGAGGTTGTGATAGTCGGTGATTTCAATATTGACTGGTGTCACATAGTAGTATCTATAAAAACGATGCTGAGAAAATTTATGGAAAGAAAAACAAATGTAAAATAGAGTATCCCAGTTTATCATCATTTTCAAAGAACTACCTTCTTTATTACAAGAATGCGAGTATGGTGGAGATCGAAGTGACACCAACGATCAAGATTTTGAAATTGAAGAAACTCCATTCGTAAGGGATTTGATCAGAAAGAGTTAAATGGTTTGGCCCCGGATTTGGGACTTTCTAAAAAGGCTTCGCATCAAGACTTCACGACAAAAACTTGCTTGAAAAAGGAGCTAAAGTATCCTAATTTTGATCAAGAGAAATTGCATTTCTGCAATACTTTCGAAGTGACGATGAATTTGTGTATTACCATAACATAAATATTTTAATGGAAGAGTTTGGATTTCTAGCCTATAACGCAACTGAATGGCTACTGTTTATTGATAGTTCAAAGCGGAGCTTGAAGTGTGTCCACCTTTGCAATGAAAACTTATTTGGTGCAGTCCCAATAGGCCACTCAGTTTGTTTGCGTGGAGAATATGAAGACATAAAGAGAGTCATTGATTTGTTGCAATACCACATGAACAAATAGATCATCTGAGTTGACCTTAAAATGCTATGTTTTCCCTTTGGCCAGCAACGCGTATATACCAAGTATCCCTGTTTTTTGTGCATGTGGGACAGCAGAGCTCGTGAGAAGCATTGGTTACAGTCGAATTGGCCGCCAAGGTCTGAACTTAAACCTGTTGATCCAAACATTCTACATCAGCCGCTTGTTGACAGAAACAGTATTATATTTCCACCTCTTCATATGAAACTGGGCCTCATGAAGCAGTTTGTTAAAGCTTTGCGAACCGAACGAGTCTGTTTCAAGTACCTCATTTCAGCATTTCCTCGCCTGTCTTTTGAAAAGATGAAGGCGGGTGTGTTTGACTGTCCACAGATTCGGCAGCTCATTATAGATGAACATTTTATTGGGACAATAACAGAACTCCAAAAGAATGCTTGGTTGGCATTCAAAAATGTTATCAAAAACTTTTTTAGGAAGCCGTGAGCTTCAAAATGCTTGGTTGCAACATAAGCATCAAGGTTCATTTTCTGCATAGCCATCTTGCTGACTTCCCGCAAAATCTAGGTGCAGTCAGTGATGAGCAGGGAGCATCAGGCAAGGAAAAGCTATAAACGAAAATTTTTACATTGATATGTATGTTTGCCGTTTGGATAAAGAACTTTACTACTTTTATTAATAAAATTATTTTCTTTAAACATTTTGTTTAGTAATTGTTTCCTTAATTTGTTATTATATGCATATTTTGTATGTTATTTAGCACGAAAAGATGATATTCTGTTGCTTAAAAAGGTGACATGATAAACAAAAACTGTAATTCGCATTTTGCATTCAGATGCCAAAAGTAAGTCAAAAACAAGTGTCAGGTCTTAGTCAACGAAATGTTTGTTCCACAGTGTTATGTAACGAAAAATGAGTTAGTAATTGCAAAAGCAATAAGAGACATAAAATTAAGTGATCACGAATCAGTAGTAATTGATATTAAATGTAATAAAACCAAAAGACGGAAAAGGGTTCCCTATTTAAAATAAAAAAAATTATTCAAGCATTCCCTAGATATGAGTTTTATACATATTCATATTATGTGAAAAGGACGAATGATATTGTTTCTGTTTTTATAACGAATAAAGTGGTAGTCTTGTAAAAATGAGTGGCTTAATAGCTTTTCGAATAATTTAAAAAATTCGAAAATTGATTGTAATGTACATATTCCGAAGCAATTTTTTTTTTATATAATTTACGCGCGCCTAAGGGGTTAGATACCCTTTTACTGTTGCCAGAGCGCGGGCGGAAAGGTAGAAGGAGGAGATAGGAAAGGGGGAAAAATTGTTTTTGTTAAGTTGTTGTGGTTCCAGTCTTTCATAAGAAATCAAACACGACGGGTAAAATTCAACGGAGAAGTTTCTGACGCGATTGAAGACCCACAAGGGTCTGTTTTAGGGACTCCACTTTTTACAATCTATATAAGCGACCTTAAGTGTGTTATAAAACACAGCAAAGTGGCCTTGTTCGCGGATGATGCAGTCATAGATATTTCGGGTTATGATGGCATAGACTCTAACATGTGGATTATACAAAATAAACTTAAACTGAACGCTGCAAAAACAAAGTTGATGGTACTTAACCAGAGAAGCGATATCAATTGCCAATTTTATTTTTTTTTTTAAAAGAACTTAACACTCAAGTGGGTATGAATACACTTAAAGTGCCTGAGCACGTGTTAAGTTTTTTTGGAAAATGGGATAGAGAGATAAAGAAAGATAGTTGAGCCCAGTGGTTATTTCGCTCCAATGGGTAGCATCCAACATTTAATGGGGAGACTAATTTCTTAGTGGAGATTGGCTTGTTGTTGATTTCTAGTCAACTACTCATCACACTTGATTTTCGTTAACAGAAAAAATGAGTATGTCTTTCGGGCGAGGCTGGGATTCGAACACCGAACCTTCCGATTTGGAAGCCAGTCCACAAACACTTGAGCCACGGCCACCCGCGATGGTGTAGCAGTTGAAAAATTTAGTGAAATAAAATATCTAGGAGTAGTTTTAGACCAACATTTATTATTCGGAAACCACATTGAGTATATTTGTAAAAAGATAGCTAAAAAAATTGGATTTTTAAAAAGGATAAGAAATCGAATTTCAACTATTTGTGCAATAAACAACTATAATGTAATTATAAAGCCGCATTTTGAATATTGTTAAACTATTTTGTTACAATGCAAGGAGGGTAAGTTTATAAAAACGAAAACATCAGAACAAAGCAATGCGATGTATATAAAATGCAATAGATACGTATCCACACGTTTTATGTTAGACTCGTTAAATTAATAATAATTAACAATTTAATGCCAAAATACTTACTTAACGATATTCATTTTATTAGAGATACAGAACCATACGCCTTGAGAAAGAGTAATGATTTAAGTTTACCGAATTTTCTCACTACTAATACGCAAAACTCACTTATGAGTATATACAAACGTTTTAAATTGTTTAATAGTCTAGATAATCAATTAAGAAACGAAACTAATTTAAATATATTCAAAAGAAATATAATCGATTTTGTTAAGTCCAATTATTAATTAAGAAAATGATCAATATTAAAATATGTTATTGTAAATGTAAATGGTTTATACGAAATTAAATAAACGAAACTAAACAAATTAAACTAATCAAACTAGTAATGCGTTTCGAAAACTCAGTAGGATTCACAAATCTGAAATATCAATAGTATGGCATCTTAAAACCGGACCCTTTTCCAAAAGCCATCTCGTTAAATTCACCTTTTTTCTATATCTATTTCAAAAATTACTTTCATATTCCATTTTGCTTCCTTAACATATTTGTATACACGTATGTGAGTATTTTGTGCAACGTTGAATGAGTAGGAAACGTGACTTACCTGCACAAATTCAAGAGTCGTCGTAAAAGGTCGCTGCAAAGAATAGCAGTTTTGGTCCACATTTCCTAAAAGTAGTCCACAACTTAGAGAGCATACTCTTCAAATACTGCTACAGCTTATGTACTTCAACTTAATCAGATGCCAAACATAACAATCTTCTGCTCATTACCTTCGAGAAGACTACATCCTAAAGGAATGTAAATATGGTGTACCCGCCTCCAAACGCTTACAAGTACAAGTAGAGTAGCACCACAACGATTCGCAAACTTTACGGCACTCCAGCACCCACACTTTGTATTTCACCCCCCCAAACCATACGTTGGTATGTACGATAAGCTCCATCTCCCACCAAACGCCAATTGTCCTTAATTTCAGGAATTCCCGAGCTAAATTTCGCCTCCAACTCCACTCATTTCATATTCATAAGGAACACGTACTTCCTAATTGCCCTACATAATTTCCATATTTACAACAACAACGGTCGTAAATAAATTCGAAAAAAAATTAGCAGCAATCCCAAATGGGAGCTTACTCAAGCAAATTAGCACCCGACCCGCACGTGGGGAATGGTGTGAATAGAACTTGTTTCTATAACTAAGGTTCTACCCACCCTACTAGCCTACTAGTTAGAATTTTCACAAATGCACTCACCAAATTCAGGAGTCGTCGTCTCTGGTCCTATGCTGAAGCTATTAACGAAAAAGCCATTATCGTCGTCGCATATGACATGATTCGGCAGCAAAGCCAGAACGGATATTGAGCATAGAAGGAGCGCGGAAAACCTGCTTAAACCTGCCACTAATGATTGTGGAACACGCATTAGGTGACGCTGACGTTGATGTTGACGTTCACATGAACGTAGACGTAGACGTAGACATGGACTTTCGTCCGTGGAGAGCATTCCACTGGCCATCTTGCGGGCGAATGCCATTTTTCCAGGCCTGTCAGTAATTGCGGGGGTGACGACCATTTTGGCAAGTGTTGACACACAACTGCCTTGGTGATTGGTGTTGTTTTGGTTGAGTTGATTATCGAAAAAAATATCGTCAAATTCGACGTCGTCGTCGTCTAAAGGATTGTATCCTGGCGTGCGCTTAAAATTATTTGCTTCTGCTGCTGGTAGTGTTGTGATGTTATTGTTTTCTTTCTTATTGCTTTGATCACTAGTGGGTGTAGTGTTATTGTAATTGTAATTGTAATTGTAATTGCAGTTATTGTAATTGTATTTTGGTTTTTGTTGTCGCGGTTGCTTATCACGATAGTTTTTAGCACCAATGGAGCGTCCAATGTATGGAGCTCCGTGGGGCCTTAAAGCCCCATTTAATCTCATATTCTGTCTTCGCGGTCTTCATCCATTCTGGTGGCGCGTTTTCTTGTTCGTTATTATCCGTTTCGTCTTCGTCCTCGGTATTCGGCAAAATGTTGGCGCTCTGCAATTGAAATGAAACAAAACAAATGAATGCAAATTGCAAAAGATTATGAAAATTTCATTCGAAATACATGAAACAAGAATGAAACGAGAGGTGAAAAGCCTTTGAAAACAAAGAACGCTAATTAAAGTAAGAAAAAAACTGTGCCGTAAGTGTTCTTCAAGTTTTCTCCAGATAGGCAACAATGGAAAGTCTTTTCAATGGTTGGGGCTGACTTAAGGAAATACGACAATATACAATATCTAGATATGGAGGATGGTTGAAGAACTAAACGGAAGAAAGTAGGTCGCAAATTGAAGAAGGATATACATTAGTGTGAGCATTGTTTCCTGCCTATGGCAGGAACTTAAGCAAGGTGGAACAATAGTGCATACGAAAGAAATGACTTAGTAGATATGCATATTATCGTTATGAGCGTACAGGTTAAGATATTACTTATGGAGTTCAGGTGCTTATTTTACCATGTGTTCGAAGGAATGTGTAAGTGACATTGAACTTTCGATGGTATGATGTTTTTACAACAGACATATTGTTTTGTGCAAATTTTCGAATTATAATTAAAGAAGACCTTTGTTGGTCTACATCCATTGTAAAAGTATATTGTGTGGCAACTTCTAAAATCAGAACAGTTGTTAGCCGTGTTTTATTGGTAGCTGGGTACGCAGCTCAGCAACAAACCCTAATAAAACGCTTTACTCACTTATAGGTTCTCAATTAAAACACGTACACTTATGAGACTATAACTATTTTATTCAAATTTCTTAAACGTACAAATTATTATTTTTGAATTATTAATGCTTGAGGAGCCAGAAACACGTCAGTTTAATTGAAAGTTGGAAGTCGAATAACTTCCATATCTCTTCTTGGTGGGAAGTACGCCATCTACCGTTCGGTACTGCCATTTGCAGTGTCGCCACATCACTCCCCCTTCAGTGACGAAGTCATGATGAACTGTCAAATGTCACTTTCTTCTTCAAATATGTTTTAATATCTGTTGAATTTTGTTGTGTTGTCATTGTTTCTGTTTCAAGATGCGCTGGTTTCAATCTTTCAACTGAAATATTTAGCCTCCGTCCTTCTGCCTCAATGGTGAACAACCTGTCGTTAATCCTTTGGATGATTGGATACGGCCCTGTGTAAGGTTGTTCAATCGGTTTTTTAACAGCATCGCAACGAAGAAAAACGTGAGTGCATTCGTATAAGTCCGGATAAACGAATAATTTTTTCTTAGCGTGATGTGCAGCTGGTGTCGGTCGAATCTGTCGCATGACTTCTCTATGCTTCTCAACAAATACCTGTGGATTAGCTGAAAAATCATCATTAGTGAAAAACTCACCGGGAACTCTAAGACTGGTCCCGTAAAGCATCTCTGCCGCTGAAGCCTTGATGTCTTCTTTGTATGCAGTTCGTAGTCCTAGCATCACTGTTGGAAGGGCATCAATCCAGTTGCTACCTTCGTGGCACATCAGTGCGGCCTTCAATGACCTATGCCAACGTTCAATGAGTCCATTGGAAGCTGGGTGGTAAGGCGATGTACGTATCCTTGTCGTTCCGCACATGCTGGTCAGCGCTTTGAACAACGCTGATTCAAATTGAGTTCCTTGGTCGGTTGTAAGGGATTTCGGTGAACCAAATCGAGCGATCCAGTGCGTGTAAAACGCAGTCGCCACTGTGTCTGCATACATATCCTTAAGGGGAATAGCTTCCGGCCACCTGCTAAAGCGGTCAATCATTGTGAGACAATATCTGTGGTCTTGGCAGAGTGGAAGAACTATAAGGTCTATGTGGACGTGATGAAATCGTTGTTCGGGAACTTTGATAGAATCAGGGTGTAAACTGTTGTGTTGTTGGACTTTCGAACGTTGGCATTGGATACAAGTGCGTGACCATTCCAATGCGTCTTTCTTGATGCTGGGCCAGACGTATTTTTGGCGAAGTTGGCGGCTTTTTGCCCTTCCACCAGGATGAGATAGACCGTGAACAATATCGAAGGCCTTGCGACGAAGAGCTGATGGTATGTACGGCCTGATTGTGTTAGTTGAGATGTCACAGAATATCTCGCAGTCTGAATCTATCATGAGTTGCTGAAGTTTGAGAGCTGATTCTTTTTTATTGTTTAGAATCTCTTGAAGTTCTAAGTCCTTGAGTTGATATGAGTGAAGTTCGTGTGGGTCGAGTTTAAGCGGCATGGTTATGGCATTGATTCGCGACAATGCGTCAGCTATGGAGTTGTCTTTGCCTGAGACGTAGATGATATCCATGGTGTACTGTGATATAAGGTCTAGTTGTCTCAACCGTCGCTGTGGTGCCTTGTCTGAACGCTGCTGGAACGCATATGTGAGCGGTTTGTGGTCTGTTTGTACGACGAAGTGCCGGCCGTCGAGAAGGTGTCTGAAAAAGCGCACAGCAAGATAAATCGCCAACAGTTCTCGATCGTAGGTGCTATAGCGACTTTGTGTAGGTGATAGCTTGCAGGAAAACAGTCCGATAGGTTGAATTTCACTACTTTTTATCTGCTCAAGCTTGGCAACTGCGATATCGGATGCATCTGTTGTCAAGACCAATGGTGCCTCAGGATCTATGTGATGCAGCATGGTTGCCTTGCTGATGCTGTTTCTGCAACTTAAGAATGATTCTTCAGTCTGTGGAGTCCAGGGAATAGGGCGGTTGTCGTTTTTCTTGGAATCCTTTATGAACGCATTTAGTGGTGCCTGAATGTGGCCACAGTTGGGCACGTACCGCCTGTAGTAGTTTACAATTCCAAGAAAACGACGTAGTTCAATGATGGTGGATGGCTTTGGATACTTCAGAATTACTTGGACTCTGTCTTCAGGCGGTTTACTTCCAGTCTTGTTTATAGTGTGTCCCAGGTAAGTAACCTCTGGTTTTCCAAAGACGCATTTGGTGGTGTTGATGGTGAGGTGGTGTTCGTGGAACGTTGCAAGACTTGGCGGATATGTTCTCGGTGCGCATCTTCTGAATCCGAAAAGATGAGGATGTCATCTATATAACAGAAGACAAAGTCCAATCCACGCAGCACCATGTTCATGTGCCTTTGGAAGGTTTGAGTGGCATTCTTGAGACCGAAAGGCATGACGGTAAATTCAAATAAACCAAAAGGAGTGGTCACTGCCGTCTTCTCAATGTCTTCGGTTGCCATCGGGATCTGGTAGTAGGCTTTGTCTAAGTCCAAGATTGAGAAAAAGCTTTTGTTGTTAAGAGGCTCAGTAAAGTCCATAATGTGAGGAATTGGGTAACGATCCGGTTGTGTCTGTGCATTCAAACGGCGGTAATCTCCGCAACATCTCCATCCGCCGGACTTTTTCTCTACAAGATGGATAGGGCTTGCCCATGGACTGCTGGACGGTCGGCAGATACCTTTTTTCACCAATACTTCGAAGTCTGCTTTTGCCTGTTTTAATTTATTGCCTGCGAGTCGTCGCGGTCGTTCAGCAACTGGTTGACCTGTGGTGACGATGCGATGTCGTACGGTGCTGATTTGGGCCTCGGTTCCAGATGTGTTGCTGTTGGCCTTGGATGAAAAAAACTGCTTCACAATGTCGCTGTATGGTTGCAAACCATTGACTGTTGATAGTCCAAATACAAAGTTGGAAGTCGAATAACTTCCATATCTCTTCTTGGTGGGAAGTACGCCATCTACCGTTCGGTACTGCCATTTGCAGTGTCGCCACACACTCAAGCAGTCACTTTCCATCTATATTTCAAAGTGGGTACCAGTGCCATTAGTAGATGTCAAAATCAATCTAAAAAAAACAGTTTTTGACATTTGAATATGCTTACGGATATGTCCGAAAAGTATGTCAAAATTAAGAATCTCCAAGTTGCGAGGAATCTCAAAGCTGCTGCCAGCTTTTGCTCTGGTGTTGTTGCCGCAAGGGTTGGCGGCAACTATCGACAAGCTGCGTGGTTGGCGGCGCGAGACAATTTGATAAAATCTCCGAATTTAGGTGAAGTTTCAAAATTCCTTTATTTAAAAATTTATAAATTATTTACATAATTATTTACATTTGTGTAATTGCAACTTACTGTCTCGGATGTCTTTTAAATCATTTCAAGTGATCACAAGATTTTTAATATTTAACGACTACTATCTTACAAGTCAAATTCAAGAATGTTACAAAGAAAAAAATATGACGGGTTGTGCCCAAAAATTTCAAATAAAAATAATATGGCTGACCCAAATAAAGATGGTAGCTTCACAAGATGGGATTTCGTAGTGCTTGAATGCAGGGGGCGCATCTACGTTAACTAGCTAAGGGCGAGTTTACATTAGCTAAGCGCAACAAGTGTAATTACGGATCTCATAATGGTATTTTGACACGGATATGTCTAACCGCTTGTCTTTCTGAAAAATGTGTCCGTCAAAAAAGTGTCCCATTTTTTGTTTTCCTTCTACAACGAATCAACTGTGCAAAGGAATGATAGGAGAACAATCTGTACATGGACGCATGAATCGTCGTCGCTCTGTTTCTCGACGTTTTGAGTGTGTTACAAATATACGTTTCATCGTTTTGTTTATCGCCAGCATTCGACTTGTTGTTGTTTGCAATGTTAAATTTTACTGAGCTGGTTACTGACATGCCAATAAAACGCGACTGTTATTTCGTAAGAGCTACTTCGAAGCTATATCCGAAGCTAAGATTTCTAAGCTCTTCTATCTTGATTGCATTGCTGCTACAGGGCCATTGAAGAGTCAGATGCTTTAAGGCTATTATCGATTCCAACTCCTTTTACGATATCTTCTAGAATAAGTGACGGATCCTGTAACACATAAACTTCATCGAAATACCCGTAGACAACTTTGTTTTTCAACTGATCGAACGGGCCATGCAATAAGAGTATTTTGTGGAGCTATTGTGTAAGAGACAACAGTAAAGGAAAGGATAATGTCGAAGGAGGAATTGTTAAAAGCTTGCTTTTTCAGCGGCGACGGTAAAACAAAAAAAAAAGAAAATCAACCAAAGTGACTGCCAGACCCGTAAATGTCTTGAAATCAATATTCCTTACTTTTTTAAATTTCCAAGTATGGTCAAGAGAAAAGGAGTTGTCGATGTTTATTTTTGTCAAGTATTAATCTTACGCTAAATATTTGGATATATCACGGGTTATATTCATATTATGGGCTTCGCTCTAAAAGTTTATCTCAAAGTTAACAAAAATAAATGGTCTTCGCTGCAACAACCTGGCAAAGCACCTTTCATTTCGCAAATGTCTTATGAGCATTCTATCGACTGTGACGTCCTGTCCAATTCGTCGATGGCACACCTTTGTTGACAGTATATATTGTGGTATACTTGGTTTTGAATTATCTACCACCAAACCAATTGTGACAGCTACCGTACGCATAGTTGATAGCCCGATGTGTCCTCCCAATTATGTTGATATCATCGGCGTAGGCTGGTACTTATAGAGACATTTAAAAGATTGTGCTTTCAGTGTTCGATTGCAGGTTTTGCACAATTTTTTCAAGAATGATATTAAAGAAGTCACATGAAAACGCATCACCTTGTCTAAAACCATTTTTGACATCAAAGGGGTTCAGTCGTTACCACCCTTGAAGGAGCAGTCTTAAACGTCATTCTGCACAGATGAACGATGCCAAACCTAAACTTGGCTCTATATAGCTGGTCTCAATAAATGCTGTCATATTCGGCCTTAAAATCTATGAAAAGATGGTGAGTATCGAATTGAACTTCTTAAGTTGTTTCCAGGATATGTCAGAGTGTGAAGATTTGGTCGGTTGTGGGTTTTTCTGGTCTGAAACCGCACTGATAGGGACCAATTAGGTTATTGACGAAGGGTTTCAGACGTGCAACGTGAGGGGTCACTTTTCTTGGGGATCGGGCAAAAGATACAAGCTTTCCACAGAATCACATCCTGCAGCTTTGAATAGATCGGCCACTAGTTTGTCGAGTTCACCTGCTTTGTCGGATTTCAGTTTAGATATTGCCTTCCTTACTTTGTTTTGCTTAGGTAGACTGAAGCTTTGGCTATCATCGCCTAAGTTGAATGGTCTATTCTGCCTGACGGCGAGATGTTCGCCATTGTACAGTCAGCAGAAAAAGTTTTTCCATGTTCTTAGCACAGTCTGTTACTCTGTTACAAGGTTTCCTTCCGCATCTCTACCTGTTTATAAATGTTCCGTACGTTATTTCTGGAGTACTGCCTCTCAATGCCTTCGATCGCGCGCTTCTCGTGCTCTTCTTTCTTCTTTTGGAGAAGCTGAAAGCCCATCTCTTCTGCTCGTAGAGCTCACGAGCGGCTCTCGTCCTTTGTTGTACGCTTCTTGTTTAGCTGCATTTGCTTGCCGGCATTCTTCATCAACCCAGGTATTTCTTGGTGGTGGTCGAGTGAAACCTATCACATCAGTTGCGGTGTCTCTGATGACACATTGGCAGCGTTGCCACTGGTCTTCGATACTTGATTCTACCAACATAGGAGTTGTTAAGAGATTTCGGGATATGCGTTAGGCGAAGTTTCTGACGGTCTCTTGCGATTGCAGCTTTTCTAGGTTATATCTTCTCACAGTAGTTCTTCTTTGTTGTGGGGCTTATGAAATACGCAATCACACCCTGGTTGCAACAAGGTGGCCGGAACGTTCGGAAGTGCAGATTACTGGAGATATGCCTTAGGTTAGGTTAGGTTAGGTAAGAGTGGCTGTTGGAAATACCAACCCACTTAGGCCTATTGGCCCATTGTGATGCCACGTGGATCTGTGATCTTCTTACTACTGGAACCAGTTTGAGCTTTTAATAAAGCGTAGGAGACTGTTAACGTCTATTTTTTCTAGATCGTTTAGGTCGTTGTAGAAGAAAGCTCCTAGGTGAAGCTTCCTTCTCTGAGAGAGAGCTGGGCATGTGCAGAGTAAGTGGGGGATTGTCTCCTCCTCTTCCTCGTCCATGCAGCTTCTACAGAAATCGTTAGTAAAAGCGCCAAGCCTTCTTGCGTGCTTGCCTATGAGGCAGTGTCCGGTAATGACACCTATTATGGCGCTGAGATGTTTCCTATCTAAAAGGATCAGACACTTAGATCGACTCAGATCCAGCCTTGGCCAGATCTGTTTGGTTGCTAGACATGTTTGTCCAGCAGTCCACCTAAGGTCCGTTCTTTTATTGGCATCTAGCTTTAATGTTAGTTTGCACGTAGCGATTGGTATACCTATACTACCTTTGTCCGGTAGGATAGGTAGAGTGGTTCCAATTTTGGCGAGTTCATCGGCTCTGCAGTTCCCTGGAATGTCTCTGTGGCCCGGCACCCAACAGAGGTGAATGTTGAACTGCTCTGCCATCTCCATGAGAGATGATCGGCATTCAAGGGCAGTTTTAGAACACAATGAGACCGAGTCCAGGGACTTGATGGCGGCCTGACTATCCGAAAATATGCGGATATCCTTTGCAGATATCACGTTTTTCTTCAGCCAGGACAGAGCTTCTTTAATCGCCAAAATTTCCGCCTGGAACACGCTACAGTGATTTGGAAAGCGGAAAGAGAGGCTTAGATTTAGCTTATCTGAGAAAACACCGCCACCAACTCCGCTGTCGGTTTTAGATCCATCTGTGTAGAGATGGATTGACTTGTCCTCCATGAAAGCATCCTCCTCCCAGAATGATCTAGAGGGGAAGCTTACATGGAAGTTTTTGTCAAACCAAAGTTCAGGTATGGTGTAATCGGTGTTCTCTGTGAGGATTCCTAATATATTAAGAATGTTGGCGTGGCCAAATGAATTATTTGTCCACTGTTTAGTCGCTTTAAGGCGAATAGCTGCAGTCGCAGCTACTTGCTTGCTAAAAATGTCGAGGGGTGTCAAGTGAAGCAGAATATCTAATGCCGCAGAGGGGGTAGACCGCAAAGCTCCGCTTGTGCATAGACATGCTGTTCTTTGGACTCTGCTTAATTTAATGCGGTTGACTGCATTTTCCAAGGCCGTCCACCAGACAACCACCCCGTAAGTAAGTATCGGTCTTATGACCGAGATGTATAGCCAGTGGGTTATGCGAGGTTGAAGGCCCCATTTGTTCCCAATGGCTTTCTTGCAAGAGAATAAAGCTATTGTAGCTTTATTGACTCTTTCTTGAATGTTAGGTTTCCAGTTTAGTTTCCTGTCAAAAAAGAGACCAGAATATTTTGCTGTATCGGAAAATACTAAACTGGTACCGTTTATTGAAGGAGGGTCTATGATTGGAATTTTATATTTCCTAGAAAAGAGGACAAGATCAGTTTTATGGGGGTTTATTCCCAATCCACAGCGATCTGCCCAGCAGGTTAATCTGTTAAGATTTACTTGGAGGAGTTCTTTAATGGTATTTAAATGTTTTCCTGAGACGGCTATGGCAACGTCATCCGCATAGGCAATCACTCTGCTACCACCCGCTTCCAGGTATATCAGTAGTTCGTTAACCACTAAGTTCCAGAGAAGGGGGGAGAGGACACCGCCTTGCGGCGTACCCCTACTGACATATCTTTTAGCAGAAGTCTCACCCAGTTTGGAGTTGATTATCCTGCTTGTCAGCATTAGATTAATCAGCTCCCCAAGTGAGCCGTCTACCTGCAGAGTTGACAGCGCAGTCGTGATTGCGGATGTGTTGACGTTGTTAAAGGCGCCCTCTATGTCTAGGAAAGCAACCATTGTGTACTCCTTATATCGTAGGGATCGTTCGATGTGTCTAGTCAGAGAGTGCAAAGCCGTTTCCACCGACTTCCCTTTACAGTAGGCATGTTGAGCCGCAGACAGAAGTCTTGGATCAACTTTAGCTCGAATATGGATATCAATCAGTCGTTCTAAAGTTTTCAGAAGGAATGATGATAGACTTATAGGTCTGAGGTCCTTTGGGACCACATGAGAACATTTTCCAGCTTTGGGAATGAATACTACATTGACTTCTCTCCATAACAGTGGAATGTGGATAAGTTCTACACAGCTCCTCATAATATTTTCCAACACTGGTAGAATAATATCTGAGGATCTCTGTAGCTCGGCAGGTATAATACCGTCCGGACCAGCAGACTTGTATGGTTTGAAGCTATGCAGCGCCCAGAGCAGTTTGTCTCTCGTAATCAGACTATGAATTTTGGTCACGGTTGCAGTAGGCTTGTTTGGGCTGCTACTGGCCGCGAGATGGGAGCTACCTGGAAAGTGGGTGTCCAGAAGCAGGTTGAGTGATTCATCACTTGAGGTTGTCCAAGAGCCATCGGTTTTTTTCAAACAGCTGGGCATCATAGGATTTGTGGAGAGGATTTTTCTTAGCCGCGAAGCCTCAGAGGTTTCTGTGATTTTGTCGCAGAATGACCTCCAGGATTGTCGCTTTGCCTTCCTCAGTTCTTTTTTGTATAATTTGAGGGATTCTTTATATGAGTCCCAGTCGGTCACTTTTCTTGTGCTTTTTGCTGCGTTGAAAAGTTTTCTGCAGGTGTTTCTGAGCAGTCCTAGTGCCGATGACCACCAATGTGGCTTTTTCTTGCCTCTTGGTTGACTAAGAGGGCAGGAAGCGGCCATAGCCTTATTGAGAGTCAGAGTAAATTCCCTGACTTTCATGTCGAGCTCATTGGTGTCACGCGGGGGACTTGATAGTTTAGAGGATATCGTTTCCGACAGTATTCCTCTATATTTTGTCCAATCAGTTTTCCGATAGTTCCGGAAAGCTGGTTGGCTGGGGGGAGCATCACTCAGACTGAATTGGATGTATCTATGGTCTGAAAAGGAGTGTTCAGACGATACCATCCAGTTTGTTAGCCTTTGGGTGATGCTGTCGGAGACAAGAGTAATATCTAATACTTCTTGTCGGTTTTTTGTTATGAAAGTGGGCTCATTGCCAATATTGCAAATTAAGAGGTTAGTACTTAAAATATAGTCTAAAAGTGACTCACCTCTATCATTGATGTCGGTACTGCCCCATATCGTATGATGTGCGTTAGCGTCACATCCGATTATGAGGCCAGTTTTTTGCCTTCCCGCTTCCAGTACCACCCTTTCTAGGTTATCACCAGGGAGAGGGCCCACTTGGTCGTGGCCAAGGTAACCCGATGCCAGCCAGTAAGAGCCTTTGGCAGTCTCTAATCTGGCAACGGTTAGGTCGGGGTCACTGAGGTTGGGAAGTAGAAATACATTAAGGCTACGTTTCACTAATATACAAGTTCTAATCTTACCTTTGTCTCTTGTATAGAGCGGAACGTATGAGGGTGTCCTAAGTCCACGAACCACGCCTTCTGCAATCCATGGTTCCTGGATTAGAATTATGTCTTCTGCGCTTTTGGAAAGACGCAGAATGAGTGCGGCCGAAGCCTTTTTTGAGTGGTGGAGATTAATCTGGAGAAACCGTATCATTGCTACAGTCTTCCAGAGTCGCCTCCACCACGGTGTTGTTGAGGTCCTCCGATTCTGAAGATGTGCCCAAGAGCTCATCTTCTATCTCTGATCGTGTAGAACCTCTAATTGTTTCGTCATCGGTTTCCATTTCCGACAATGTGTCAGAAGAGGAGACCGACGGCTTGGTAGTCACCTCGGACAGATTGGAGTCGTCGCTATCCAATTCTGGAAAGGATATCGACGCTCCAAGATCCAAGGTTGTGATATCGGGTGTTAAAGGAGGAGGAGGTTGCTTATCAGCATCCAGCTCATCCTTTTTGTACACCCTTAAGTGAATTGACTCGAATCCGAACCGAATCATGCAGACGAAAGCGCCAGAGGATTAAGGGATTCCTTATTGATCACAATTAACGCGCATCTATAAGAACCCCTTAGTTCCTCCAGTTTCGCGACTTTCCAGTCATGAGTCGGAAGAGTCGGGTTGCTGAGCCGGATGATTTCCAGGATACTTCCTGGAGAGGAGGGTTCGGCTGGAATCCAGGTACGAGTTCGAGGTCTACTAGGAATGTCTTCCTTAGATACGACCTCGAGTTTTGCACCTGGCCAAACCTCTCCTAAACCATCGATGGCCTTGGTGAAGAGATCGAGAGATCTCTGGTTGGAGCAAGCGATGAGCTTGACATGGCCTTGGTGCCAGCCAGCGTCGCTTGTGATAGGAGGTGGTCCTGGGTTCTCCCGCATGATGGCCAAGAAGTTGCTCGAGAGCTTCAACTTGACCAATTGCCACCGTTCCGGTGTAATGGAACCGTCGGTATCGCTTCTGTCGATCACCGCGATCACCAATGCGTCCTTTAGGACTTCATTATAAGACCTCAGAGATCTGCTGTTGGATGGCCCAGGGGTTGTGAAACTGTGTGTTTTGGGCCTCTTGGAAACCGGTACGGTTTCCTCCAACGATCTCTGACGCTTAGAGGAGTCTTTTGACGTTTTGTGAGCAGTGGAAGCAGTGGGAAATCTGTCTTTTAGGACGTTTTTAGCCCACTCAACCTTGCTCTTTATTTCCGCACTTCTCTCCACCTCCGGAATGGATCCGAAGGTTTTGATGATGCGTGAAGCATTTCGGCGTCTTATGTAGAGCGCCTTAGATGGAGCTTGCCGATGCGGCTGAGCTCCAGATTCCTCTTTGGGGGGAGGAGTTTTGGTAGCAGCAACAAGTCCGTGGCCTGCCACAAACTTGCTGCTGCTGGGGGCGGGGGAAGTGATAGGACCATGGCTTGCCACAGTCTTTACATTCCCCGAAGGAGTTTTGGTAGCAGCGACAAGTCCGTGGCCTGCCACAAACTTGCTGCTGCTAGGGGCGGAGGAAGTGATAGGACCATGGCTTGCCACAGTCTTAACACTCCCTGAAGGAGTTTTGGTAGCTGCGACAAGTCCGTGGCCTGCCACAAACTTGCTGCTGCTAGGGGTGGAGGAGGTGATAGGACCATGGCCTGCCACAGTCTTAACACTTCCTGAATTCTTATTATTAGGCTTATTCCTTTTGCCTTTAGAGGATGGCGCACCATGGCCTGCCACAGTTTTGCCTCCTCTCGGCAATGCAGGAGCCTTGCCGGTAGTCGGTGTAGTCACCGTTCCACCGCCCGGTAATAAAGGAGTACCGGCCTCGGTTTTTGTTTTATGGTTATTATCCATTGATAGTCCCACGAGTAGCGGAGAAAGGGTTGTCCATCTGTACAGAGATCCGCCATATACAGATAAGGCTAGCTAATCCGGAGGTCGCCAGGTATCCGGATACTCCGTTTGCGACTGAGCTATTTTTGGGCCCTCAGCCAGGTTGATCTTCGGCACGGGTCGTATGACACCTTGATCCAGCCCAGGGGAATGATGGAGTAATTTGGGAGTTGGGGAGGGGGGGGGAGCATCCTTTGGTTTCAGGACTCGTCTGGAGAATTACTTCTCGAGATTCATTGACCCTACTCAGCCTCTACAACTCGACAAGTTCGATGCCTTACGTCTATGGCAATGTGATTAGTTTGATTTAGAGTTTCATAATCTGAAGGGCGGCATCTCCCTCAGTGTATATTGGGATGAGGAAACCGATGGCTTGCTATAGTGATATCAAAGAAAACTGGGGTGCGACCGATGGGTCACGCCAAAAACTTCCTGATAAAGAAAACTTGTAGCATTCTCCAATGGTTTTTGATATTTCATATCCTATTAGAATTTAGGAAACCTATTACCCACAAAAGTTCGACCGGTCAAATGCAGGACTCCCTGTATTATAGCTATTCGAATTCAAACCGATAGCACTACTTGTTCGCGAGCTATCGTGGGCCAAATTGCCAATTGGCGCATGCGCACATGGACACATACACACACATACATCCATTTTGTTAAAACTATATAAAATACTAAACCATAGGAACCTTAAAACGTAAATATATCACAAAATTTCCATTTTAGATTTTCGAGGCGAATGCTAGAGCTTCCCTATCAGGAACTCAATGAGCTTAAGTCCGTTTGCAGACGTTGTGCCGTATATCTACCAATTGTCCTAGCAAAGGTGTCTTCCATTCGATTTTATCGCCATACTTCGGACATTGCTCTTATGTCTTGTCGAGGAGCTCGTAAAAACATGCGTGATAGCAGTCAAGATCCTCTGCTTATTGCTCGACTGTATGTAGGCAGTTAAGGGTCCAAACATTCCACGTAACAGATCCGAGGAACTTTGTCCTTTAAACGTCTGCAACGGTCGTCAACAGTGAACCCATTTTTATACAAGGCCATTGGTTGGTTCGTCAAAAATTGTTAATCTTTTCCGTATAGGGTTGTGAGCCCTATGACGGTGTAGGCCGGTATTATGCTACAGGCCGAGCTTGCCACTGCGATTTCAACCTATATTAATAAAAGTTTACTGGGAACCACCACTGGCAGGTAAGGCAAGCACTTTGCTACGAACTTGGTTGTTGCGTTGCTGGCCCAATCCAAGTTATAGCATAGTCAGCAGTTTTCCGATCAATCAGATCAATGTGCGTCCGAAAGTGGGCTTGAGGGTAAACTGAATAGCTTTCATAGCGAGGCGGGTGTTACGGTTAAATGTTCGAAGAGGCAGAATGCTACTGAAAATTTCAATGGAGCACTGGTGGTGAAAATAGCGATAAAGCAAGGTGAGACCGGAGAAAATTTTCGTCGGTGTTCGAGGTTGTCAATCGAGTGGGTGATATTAGCATCAGTCATTCCAACTTAGGTTGTCATTAACACACATACCGAGAATGGAAAGTTTTTCGGTTTCAAATATGCATGGATGGCACATGGATAATGGCTGGGTGTTTAGATTTCGCTTTAACGACAGCAGACAGCATTGTGTTTCGGAAGCAATAAATTCCACTCTGTTGATTGTTCCCCAATTGGTGATGCTCTTAATATCGGAGTTCAATGAGCTTAGCATACTATGCCATTCCTGTTCTACAGCCGAAGAATGAGTACGGGATCTAATATGAGAAGCAAATAGTACTGTCGTCAGCAAAGGAATATATTTGAATAGAAGTAGCAGTCAAGAGATCATTAATGAAAATATAAAAGACTGTCGGAGGCAGAACGGAGACCTGGGGCATATTAGCATTTATTTTGTGAATATCAGACTTAAAACAATCAAAAACAACTTGAATTGAACGTTCCGAAAGGTAATTTCTAATTCATTGAAAGAGAGAGTCATCGAAAAACACGCATTTTTGACGAAAGAGCCTGATACCAGACTCTGTTAAATGCCTTAGAAATATAAAGTGCAACTATCTTGCTTTCGCCAGATTGATGTACGCTTTGGTTCCACTTTTCGGTGAGACATGCCATCAAATCACCAGTGGACCTGTTGCTACGAAAACCATACTGCCAGTCATTGAGAAGTTTTCGTGTTTCGAGATATGTATTTCATGAGCTGACGTTTTATCAGCGTTTCCATGACCTTGGAAAGAAGGGATCTATAGGAGGAGAGAGAAGATAATTCGCCTTTTTTACGGACGGACTATAAGAGCTATACACTTAGTGGGGCTTCCTCCTGAATGAGCAGCCTTCTGTGAGTTTTGCTCGTCCACCAGTGGGCTGGCAGAGAATCGTTGAGCAACCAGCACACACAACGACACCTTGGGCATGACTAAAGACTGTAGTGATCTTGTAGCATCCTGGACACTTGACGTCCATGAAATAAGAATTTGGATGCTGGACCAAACGCTTCAGCTTATGCTTGCGTTTTTCTTCAACAGGCAATGGGTGAAGTAAATCTTTTGCTAGCGGCATGTTTCTTCTTTCACAGCTAACACGGAAAAAGGACTGGACAAATGCTGTTTTCCACCTGCTCAAGAAGAATCCTGGAGAGTAGAATTGATGAAAAATCTTACGCAGTGGTTTTGAAAGCGTGGAAGAGCACCTCTTCAGAAGAAGGGGAGATATATATACCATGAGGACCAGCGGATTTATGTATACTAAGATCTTTAAGTACTCTTGCTACTACACGAGTGCAAAAGTAGATTCGTCCCATTGAAGATTCGATGCACGCAGCTGTAGGCGGAGACAAAGCACAATGTGGAAGTGGTGAGCCGACCGCAAAGTGCACAGCAAGGAGATTGGCCTTGTCCAAAGAGCTGATAGCTGGAATATCATTGTAAATTAGCGTTGGGATGGAAAATGAGGCAGAATTTCTAATGTTTTTGACAAACGTCAAACAATTGTTACTACATTTACAATAGTGTAGTATTTTTTGCCTCAGTTTTTGGTCATATTGGAATTTTGCTCGCTTAAGAAAGACGTTGCAGTCATTCCTGGATTGTTTGAATATTTTTCGGTTTTCCTCTGTCGGGTTGGTCTTGAAGGACCGAAAGAACATTTCTCTAACCCTGACAGCCTTTTTACAGCTCGAGTTGTACCATGTTTTTCCTTTTGGTTTGATGCTCTTCATCAGATGAGGGATAAAGGATCTTATTCCAAAGAGAATAGTGTCAGTGATCATATGACGATGATCAGTTAAAATTCCTGAAGAGGCTGTTAAGTCGGCTCCAATTAGCTTTCTCGTATTGCCATACGGTTATTTTCTCTAACTGTGTGTATAGGAGAAATTAGCTGATATGACACAATGGTCCGACGAGCATTAACAAAACGAGAAAGAGGGTTCTTGTATAAGCGGAACTATAGTCACAAAACATTGTAAAGTAGGATAAAATATTTAAAATCCTTTTCAAATGGTACTCTTATATGATAGATAATATCGTATATTTCCTCTATGGACAGCTCTAGGTAGGTAGGTAAATAGGTAGGTAAGAGTGGCTGTTGGAAATACCAACCCACTTAGGCCTATTGGCCCATTGTGATGCCACGTGGATCTATGATCCTCTTACTAATGGAACCAGTTTGAGCTTATGATAAAGCGTAGGAGACTGTTAACCACTATATTTGTTAGGTCGCTTAGGTCGTTGTAGAAGAAAGCTCCTAAATGAAGCTTTCTTCTCTGGGAGAGAGTTGGACATGTACAGAGTAGGTGGAGGATTGCCTCCTCCTCTTCCTCGTCCATGCATCTTCTACGGAAATCATTTGTAAAAGCGCCAAGCCTTCTTGCGTGCTTGCCTATGAGGCAGTGTCCAGTGATGACACCTATTATGGCGCTGAGATGTTTCCTATTTAAAAGGATCAGACACTTAGAGCGATTCATATGCAGCTTGGGCCAGATCTATTTGTTCGCTAGACATGTTTGCCCAACAATTAACATAAGGTCTGTTCTTTTATTGGCATCCAGCTCTAAGTAGCTTGAAAAATTATAAGAGCTGAAAATAGGTTTCATCTTATCATCACGAATGTGGTCCTTGTCAGCGTTAGCTTATAGTTAGTTTCCCTTTCAATTAGATGCATCATCGAGTACCTCTTTGCTGGTGATATGGTGCTTTTGAAACCTATTTTGTTTTAATAAAACATGTAACTTAGAGTTTTTGTGCTAATTTTATTTTTATAAATTTATGGGTCTCAGTAGTTACGTATGCAGAATAACATCATTTAAATGTCCACCACGAGCACGACTGCAGCTTCTCATACGAACATCAACATTTTCAAGGACTCGCTCACATATTACTGCAGTAAGTTCATCAATTTCGGTCCCAATGTTGTTTTAAGCTGCGCAATTGTTGTTGGCTTATCCAAATAGACCGAAAACCCCAAAGACAGTAATCTAATGATTTTAAATCGCATATCTAGGTGGCTAGTTTATGTCGACCTGGATACTTAGACCGCAATAGCTCAATATTTGCACGTGTTGTATGACTCGTAGCTCTATTTGATAATAAAGATTGTCTGTTTATGTTTCTTCAATTTGAGGCCACAAAAATTCCTCAATCATTTGTCTATAGGGCTCTCCATTGACAGTAACAGCTCTTTCATTTGCATCTTCGAAGATAAATGGACCAATGATTCCATCAGCCCAAAAACCACACCAAAAAGTACAATTTTGTAGATGTCATGACTTTTCTGAAATTATTCGAGGATTTGCTTCTCCCCAGATGCGACAATTTTGGAAGGAATGTCAGGGTGAATCTGAGCGCTCTTTTCCGGCAGAAAAAAAAGGCATCAAAAAAATTGCTTTTACGATATCACACATGGAGTATGCATGAGATATCTTCAATGGCACGACAACTTTTTGTAAGAAAAGCGCCGTTTGTACATGTTCGCTGTACGTCCGGCTTCAACATACGCATTCCAGTGTTGAACGATGTATGGGAAGTACTACACTTTTTCTTTTTCTTTTTTAAGAACTTAACACTCAAACATATTGTACATGAGTTGTCAGCCATTCACTGTTTTTTTGCATACTGTACCATCTATCAAATGAATTAAGTATTAAAGAATGAAATTGTATTGTGATTTGAAACTTGGCCGCGTTTACTTCAGTATTACTACATTTAAATGGGACAGAGAGAGAAAGAAAGATTTTTGGGATCAGTGATTATTTCGCTCCATGGATGACATCCCACATTTAATGGGGAGACTAAATTATTAGTGTAATTTGACTTGTTGTTGTATTCTAGGCAACCGCTTATCTTACGTGTTTTAGTTGTCTGAATTCCAGCAACGGAAATGAAAATTTTACAAATGTTAAAGAGAGTGAGAATTTCATTTCATTTATTTATTTGTTTACAGAATGTTTTACATTGGACTTAATTAAAGTAAAAGTTAATTTTAGGTTTTAAGTTTCAACAATTCATAAATTGGCTTTGCTTATTCTAAATTAAAATAAACTATGGAGAAGTTAGTATTCGAAAAAAATATATACATATATGTACATTAGGGTGTCCCTTATATGGGCTAGAAAAAAAATAAAAACACGCATACCCCTTATTTTTTTTCTTAATGCCAATACTAACTTCGATGCAAAATATTTTCCTCCTGGGATGGTGTTAACACGTGCCGACTAGACGGCAAGGTCAACATTGAAAATCTGTATGAAAAATTTAGAAACATTTTTTTCCCATGCAAATATTTCATTTCAATTACAACTTTTTATTAAATAACTATACTAAACACTTAAATAGGAATAATAAGAAGCAAAAATAAATTATTGTGGATACTTTCTCTTCAAAACTTCTTTCTTGCAATCAGGATATAACTTCCTGTGCTCTTTCACACAACGAAGAAGGAATGTTTTTGCTCTCCTTCAGCTGTCAAAAGTCTGTGAAAATCCTGCATTAGCTTGACAGCTCTATTGGCTGTATCGTTCACTACTTTAAGAGAAAGAACCGTTCTTTTGGCTTCTAAATAGAAAACATTGTTATCCCACGAAGATGAACTTTCTTGAAGAAATGTTTCATTTATTTTCAATCGATAAAATAAATGTTTACTCTTGGCCGACACAAAATCATCCAACGTTTTATTTAAGTCAAATAAAAGAACAATTTCAGTCATTAATAAATAGAAAACAATTATAAATAGTCAAATTAGCTAACCCTGCATTGAATTGCATATTGCTTCTTTCGATGGAACATATCTTTTAAGAGAATGGGATTGACTTTCGTTCTTTAAGTTAGCCACCATTTTCGTTTTTGTGACTATGTCCCAGTTTCATCAAATAAAGATAAAACTACAGTCTCTTCGGTCAAATAATATAGATGCTGACACAATTTTTGAAAGGCTGCTTTCGAAATCGACTCGTCTACTTTTTCATAATCTTTCAATTTTTTCAGAAAGCATAAGTCTTGAAAGGGTGCTTTTACTGCCGAACTGCACTGCAACCATGGTTTAAAGAAATGACCTCTTTCAATCCACCACTATCTTTTTTTGTCAATTTAAGTTGCGAGCGTAGCAAAAATATTTTTATCGCATAAATTGCTCTTGCCATCCATCTGGCTTGATGCATTGCACCTGGGGGCCTGATTTTTAGTTCTTATCGACATCTCCTCCTAAGAATATCATTGAATAGTCATTTCTAACAATTGATTTTCGTAGCTCCTCAAAGTAAAGACTTAGAATTTCGGTAATTTCGTGGTCATTAAAATTCTCTTTAACAATGTCTGCACCGGTTTGAAAATTGTTAGTGTCAATATTTTTAAATTCATCTCGAAACATTTTAAAAAGTGGTATTTCTGGACTTATTGTTACTTGGTGGACCTTCGTTTCGAAGACACTTTTAAGCACGAGCTCATATATATGATGTTGACAACCAAAAAGGACCAACTCTCTTTCTAATTCCTATTCTAAGAGCACGCATGTTCCATTAAAGCGACCTGTGTTAGATGCAGTTGTATCGCAACACATAATTTGAACTTTGTCATCCAAGTTCCAATCTTCAATTGCCCTAGAAACAGCTTTAGCTTGTTCTTTACCAGAAGAATTATCCAATTTTGGCACGGATAGAAGTTGTTCCTCATCTCCAAAAGTTATAACAATAGGAAGTCGTTCTTCCTTAGCACTCCTTACATTCAAGCCAGGTAACAATTTTCCATCCCAGTGAACAGTAACGACCTCCGGAACATTATTTTGAAAATCTGTTTTAATGTTTTCTGCCCTTTCTTTTCTGATCCGTGTCCACACGCGTTGAATCGAAGACTTATTGATTGGAAAATCCTCAAAGTTAAGCCCTAGAGCCTCCACTGTAGCGTGAACTATATAAACAGAGTCTCTTATTCTCAACTGACATCTGTCTAAGGATGAGACTAATTTTGGAGTAACAAAGTTCTTTCTTTCTCGTTTTGAGCTTGCCTCAGATGACGGTTTAGGTGCAGTGGGAAGAACTTCGCTGCTTTCGTCGGAGCTTTAGGAATTAAATCCTCCAACGTCGCTGAAGAAGTAGATGATATTGCAGATGACATGTTCTTATTACGTTTTTGTTCTTCTTCTAATCGCCTTTGTCTTACCCTATCTTCCTTTTTAGATTCGTTTTTATCAACTCCCGCTAAGCAGCCCCGTCGTCCTGGCTCTCTCTGATGCTGTAAAAAAAACCTGTCCTCTTCTATTTTAATTTTTTGAAGAGCATCAGCATGGGCTATGTCAAATATGTTATCTAAATCGTCCTGGAAATCTGCTTCTCGTCGTTTATACACCTCCTGGGTTTTCCTTGAATTTTTTTGCAATTCTCTCCAAGCTTGATACAAATTTATAAGCTTCTTCACAGAGTTGGGTAGTGATTTTGTGGGGATTCTTGCCTTTTCCCAAAAACTAGTACACTCGCGAATAACAAGATTTGCACTTTCGCTGACTGTCAATTTAACTTCCCGCATATTAAAAAAGAAAACTTCAAAAACTTGTTGATTTGAAGGTAATTTAGCACCATTTATTTGGTGATTTACATCTCCCACTAAGTAAATCCTCTTTGTATTGCTTCTTAACTGCAGTGACATCTTTAATCGATTAAAAAATACGTGTTTACCGCATGAAAACTAAAAATGCAATAAAAATTTGCTTAGGCACGTGCTACTATTTCAGTGTAACATGTTCTGACATGTTTCGATGACCTCATTTTTTTTTCGGTTACGTTTTATAATAAAATAAACAAAATAAGAACATATGCGTTCAAAAAAAAGTCGAAAAATAAGGGACACCCTAATGTACATATGTAAAAAGAACTATAAGAAAAACGAGAAATAAGATAATAGAAAATTAAAAGATAAATATAGAATTTCTTATTACAAAAGTACATTTAACTGCCCTCGGTCAAATATCTAAATGGGACTTTATCAAAAACGAACTAAGATTTCTTCTATATATCTTAATTCGCAGATTCTGCCATACGACATCTTTGCCCTCACAGAAACCAATCTCACCCCTGATATTAAGAATAATGAATTATTTTCCCAAGACTTCGATTTACACCGTGACGATGGTCTAGATAAAGAGGAGAATTTATATGGCCGTGGTGTACTTCTAGCTATACACTCTCGTCTGGAGTCTAGACCCTTTAAAAAATCGGCCACTGCATTCTTCGAATTCGTTTGCGCCAGAATTCCTATTTGCAAACGCAACCTATATATTTGTTGGTGTTATATTCGCCCCTCTCAACCAATTCAAGATTAGCAGCTAGCTGTTGATGCAATCGACTGCATTTTTAATGCTGCTGATCCCAATGGCGTTGTTATTTTTTTAGGTGATTTTAATCTACCCAAACTTATATGGACTCAGACTGATCAGTGCTACTATACTGCAACAAATCCTACATCTGATAAAGAGAATCTTTTCATCGACTGCCTAACTGACTCTGGTCTATATCAATTAAGTGGTGTAACCAATAACATCGGCAGACAACTCGACCTAGTCTTCGCCACTGATACTGATAACTGCGTCGTTTTAGAAAGTAAACATCTGCTTTCTAAGTTGGATAGTTACCACCCTCCCCTTTCTCTTACGCTGGCATATGACAATAGTCTTAATCCCGTTTCCTATGAATATTCTTACAGTTTTAATTTTCATAGGGCTAACTACGCCAAACTGAACAACCTCCTCAGTATGGTCAATTTTAACTTTCTCTACAATAACCCTAACCTTACGGTTAACGATACTCTTGCATCCTTTTATACCGAAATTTTAAAATGTCTCTCCCAATCTGTGCCTTTTTTACCCAAAAGGAATCCCTCATCGTCACCACAGTGGTATAATAAAGAGCTGCGATCTCTTCGTAACAAGAGAAATAAGCTCTGTTATTCTTACTTAAAATCGCGTTCCGACAACGATTTCTTCTACTACCAGTCTGCCCAAATTAATTTCTCTGTACTTTGCCAAACTCTCTATAACAACTATTTAAACCGAATGGACCACACACTCATTTCCGACCCCAAAAGATTCTTTCAGTTCATCAAAACTAAAAGCAAATCGGATAACTATCCATCATCCCTAAATTTTCTTGATAGGTCCTCGGGCGATCCCCAAATTATTGCAAATCTCTTCGCAATCTTTTTTGGCCAAGCGTTCACCATCCATTCCCAAGAGCCAGACCATTCTTACTTTTCCTACTTAAACAGCTGCCCACAAACAACTTTGGAATCTGTGTCTATAACTTTAGAGCAAGTTAGAGATAAAATAATAAAACTCAAAGATGATTATTCTGCTGGCCCTGATGACCTTCCCCCTATATTTTTAAAGAAATGTCAAATGCATCTAGCCTAACCTCTTACAGCTCTCTTTCAGCTTTCTATCACCCAGGGATTATTTCCATCAACCTGGAAAAGGTCGTTTATTATTCCCCTACATAAAAAAGGTAGAAAAGACGATATTTCCAACTATCGTCCAATTGCTAAGTTGTCCTGCATACCTAAGCTTTTTGAGAGCATTATCTATGACATAATGCTTTTCCATTGTAAATCTATTGTTTCCCCAAACCAGCACGGATTTTTCAAAGGCAGATCTACGACCACCAACTTAACGGAATTCGTATCAAGCACTTTATGTGCACTGGAATCTGGAAATGAAGTTGATGTGATTGCCACCGATTTCAGCAAAGCCTTTGATAGAATTGCTCATGATATAATCCTTCTAAAATTAAAGGCTCTTGGTTTCCAGATAAACTTTATAACTTGGGTTCAATCCTATTTAAATGAACGACTTTACTATGTTATATTTAGGTCCATGGTTTCTGACCCAATTAAAGCCTCCTCTGGTGTACCCCAAGGCAGCCACCTTGGTCCCTTATTATTTATTCTGACCATTAATGATGTTGCTTGTATCATTAAAAATTCATACATATCTGTTTACGCAGATGATATGAAAATATTTAGATATATATCATCATCCTCAGACAGCCTACTTCTGCAGCAAGATCTAGACAGGTTCTGTACTTGGTGTCAGAAGAATTTTCTTGAGCTTAACGTCAATAAGTGTCAGGCTTAACATATACCCGTAAACGCCTCCCTACTTCACCTCGTTGCTATCTAATCTTTAATCTGCCTGTTCCCTTAGTGAATGAGTTGCGTGATTTAGGTGTTATCTGCGACAAGGAACTCAATTTCCGTCCTCACATTGATAGTATAATAAAAAAAGCCAACTCTGCCCTTGGTTTTATCAAGCGCTGGTCTAAGGAGTTTTCCAATCCTTATGCTACCAAATCTCTTTACATAACCTTTGTTAGGCCTCTTCTTGAATATGCCAGCCAAGTTTGGTCACCCTACTACAGAACTCACATCCTCCGGATAGAAGCTGTTCAACGCAGGTTTTTACGCTTTGCTTTACGTGGTCTTCCCTGGGATGATAGCCAAAACTTACCACCTTACACTGACCGGCTGAAACTTATAAATTTACAACCCCTTTCTATACGCCGAAAAGTTGCCGACATTCTCTTTATTCATCAAATTTTAGTAGGTAATATCGACTGTCCTTCCTTACTTCAAATTATTTCTTTTAACATCAATCCCCGCAATCTTAGGTCTGTGCCACTTTTCCGGCTCAATCTTCACAGAACGAATTACGGACACCTGGACCCAATGTCTAGGATGCTTCGCGAAGTTAACGATGTACTGCCTCTCTTCGACTACCATCTCAGCAAACTCTCCCTCAAGAACATACTTATTTCCACCTATGCCTCACGTCCTTATTTTCTTTAACCGCTCCCACCCTTTAGTTTTTAAGTGAAAATGTTAGTTTTAAGTATATGTTTGCTTGCAATAAGCTCAATAAATTTGTCCGGGATTGACCCGGGCCGCAAAATCTAAAGTGCTTTGTCAAGGAAAGGGTGCGTAAACATCCGTGTATTTTACCAGTGATTATTTGAATATGTTGGTTCCACATAAGTGTCGAGTTTAGCCAAATACCTAAATTTTTCACTTTATCGACATATTCCAAAGCAGTGTTACATGAATATAGAGCTGTAAAATAGCTGCTATCAAGCTTGTTTTAGTAGATTACCAAACACTTTGACTTTTTTGGATTTATTTGTAGGTGATTTCTTGTAGACCAGTGTGAGGAGATTTCCTTAAGATCGCTGTAAAGTTGGTTTACTCCATCTTCTAACATTCCCAGGTTGCAGCTCAATTAGATCTGCACATCATCAGTTTGATGAATGTCGGACTACTTGTGGGAGATCATTAATAAACATAGCGAACAGCAATCGCCCAACAATTGATCCTTGTAGTACTCCAGAATTTAATTCTAAGTGGCGGGAGGTGTTTTCCCTAACCGATACGACTTGGTTCCTTTCACTTGGGTATGAAAGGATCAAATCAACCGCAAAGTTACTGAAATTGAAATTAGTCTTCAATTTTGAAAAAAGTATTCCATGATTGACAGTGTCAAATTCTTTTGAGAAGTCTAGGAGTCCAAGAAAGTACATCAGGTCGTGATCCATTGCAATTCTCAGATCATCTGTTATTTTCAAAACAGCAGAGACACAACTATAATTTTCCCTGAAACCAGACTGTTGGCCATTCAGAAGCTTATTATGTTTGACAAAAAGAGTCATTTGTTTATAAAGAAGTTTCTCAAAGACTTTGGATAAAAAAGGAAGAATGGAAATAGGTCTAAACTCAGGTGGTAACGAGCGAGTGGCAGGCTTTCTTATTATCGGTATAACTTTAGCAACCTTCCAGGAAGGAGGAAAAGAGGACGTCAAAAATATGTGTGAGAGTAGAGAGAGTGGCACACAGATCGTCGTTTTCATCTACTTGGTAAACTGAAAGCAATCAACCCTTTCAAGATTAGGAAGAGAATGAGCCGTACTTGGTTCGGCAATGTCAAGCAATGTACTTTGAACTTTAGCGAATTCCGTATTTAAAAAGTCGGAACTTATATTTTAAGGGATTATCACCTTTTGTCGACTCACACCAAGCTCGCGGATATTTTTCCACAAAGTTTTCGCTGCAAGGCTTTGAATGCACTCTCTTCTTAACTTCCCTTATTTTCATAGAAACACTGTTTCTTAAAGTCCGAAACACTGCATGAAACTCACGTACTCGGAATTTTTTCCATCATTTGTAGGCCAGGTTGCGTTGTTTTATAGCTTCTTGTATTTCAGGTGTAAACGATGTGATAGTGTTTGTTGGCATGTGTTTTGTTTTTATTGGAAGATGTATAGAGGCTACGTATGGTATTTTGTAAGAAATTTATTTGATTATCAGCAGAAGTCATAAAATAAACATCTTGCCAATTAACCCAAAATCAGTATATTTACACAAAGAGACTGCTGTTTGCGCCGGAGGATGTTTTGAGAAAGCAGACGCTGACAACTGAGTATAAAGAAGAGTGTTTTTCGGAATTAAGAGTGAAAACCTATCCAGGAAGCATTAAAAGCTTACGTTCCAAAGAAGGGATTAACAGCAAAGTAATTATATCAGTCAAATGATATAAGCCTCACTAACGAGGAGCCAACATTAAGAGTGTCATTTGCGACCATTGCAAGAGCATTGCAACAGAAGGTGACACAAAATTAATCGCCAGCCGGAATGATTTGCGTCCGTAAGTTCTGTCAGACATAAGAAAATATTGAATATTTCTGGTATAACCCGTAGTACAACTTTTCCATATTTTTTTATGATTTGAAGGTGAGCAATATTTTTACGACCGTGCTTGGTCAGCTTCCCCTAAATGGAATCCGCATGACCTTGCTCGTTTTAAATGTCTTTAGACAAATTCGTTTTTTTACAATACATAGGGATTCCTAATCAAATCTTGGCGCCATGTACATACTGTAAATATCGATTTGGTAATATACAAATGATTATTGTCAAGCTCAATATTTGTATGAGAATTTATCACATCCCCCTACACACGCTGTATATTGCGTATTTAAGGGTTGCGAAGACATTGAGAAAAGAAGCGGCAAACTCTCACCCCAGATTGCCGTATTGTCTCATCAGATAGCATCATTTTTCTACCCAAGGCCAAGAATGTTGTAAAAATATATACAATTCAGAAATTTAATATTCTTCAAAACACCACAATAATAAGGCCTTTGAAATTTGAAAACAATTTAATGTAGCTGCATTGAATAGTTACTTGGGCATTGTAAGTCAATAATTTGTGTTATGTAACCTGAACCACGTGTACAACATCAAATTAGCGCGGGTTTAACCATGTTTTGTTATTCATTTTTCAAACACCAGGACAAAATACAAATCAATGTCAATCAGTGGCCACCCCGATTATCAGGTCTGTTAAACCAAACTTAAAGATCCCTCCACCATAACCAACTGAACCGACATAGTAAATAAAAAAGCGGTCGTATCGCTTAGGCCCCTAATTTGACAGGGTTGATGTGACACCATAAGTCATTTGTCAATCATTTCGTAATTAAAATTCTATGTGAACATTATAATAAACAAAACACTTTTGATGGCACTAATTAATACGTCCTTGATACCGGAATCAACAAGTTTAATACTTTAGCTGACAAGACTATCCAGAGAATATTTTTCGTCAGACGAATATCCTCTTCCATACTTTAGAAAATATTTCATAAAAAATTCATTATTCAAAATACTATGTCTACCTATATTTCAGCTTAATTGGAGCAAGAGCATTTTGCTAGTGTCACTCAAATTCTCCACCTACACACTGGCTGTACTTGTTTATCCGTGAAAATTAAGAAAAAAAAAGGATTTCTATACGAAATGCAAAGGTGAAATGTCAACAGGAGGCAGAAATATTTTCCGTTCGGAAGGCAACAATAAGTCGGCCTTGAAACTTTTATGAGATTATAAAAATAGAAATAGAAAAGTGTACAATTGTTAGTTACCCACAAAACTGGAAGCAAAACTATCACCTGCCTCCTCGAGTGCTAAAACCACGCAAAATGTCAACCAGGAGTCACCGTTGAATATGAAGATACTGAAATCTTCAAAAATTTTAAAGGTACTTTAAATAATAAAGTATAGTACAACTATATTGGCCAAAAGCTGACTTATCAAGGTTGAATACGTGTGTTGGTACTACAAACTATCATAGATAAATCGAAGGAGCTAAGGATTTGGTGTTTCCTCTTCGCCCTCGTAATGATATTGAGATATGAAAAATTCGTAGAGGAAATGATTTTACATCACAGACTCGTACGTACCTACCGCACCTAGTCAGATTCAGCTTGAATGACGTATGTATCTATGTTGACTAAGACACCCCAAAGAACTTTTTCCAAAGTAGTGACTGCTCGAAAACATTCAATGAGCAAAGTGAAATCAAAAATGATATACACCAAGGAGCCGACTAGGAGCATGACTCCTAGCTAGAATAGAACTTGGCACCGAAAGGGAATAAGTTGAATTATCATCAATATTTGGCATTCGCTACTTCCATGAACCAGTACAAGGACGACAAGTACAATCGCAGCTGAGACAAAAAGAACCAAGTGCTCTGGAGACGTGCTGTTCAAATTTGGAAAGGATCACGATACTTAAGAATTATTTTGCCAACTTGTCTTGAGCATCTTAGAGTAAAATATTTCCAAAACGAATGCCTCTGAGGAATTAGAAGAAGACGATGTTCAGATATCTGCGGTAAAGTCATGTGTCGTACGTGTCCGTAATTGTAACAACAGCCAGAACAAATGTTCCCCAAGGTACTCGTAGGAGACTATTTTCACCATCCTAGAAGTTGGATAAACGGTTGTGATCCATCCAATTTCGTTGACTGATTTTTGTGGTATCCTCTAATCGCCGCAGTTTTACAGAGACTCCAATTTTGAATCACTTTTTCGGGCATATTGGCTGGTATTTCGCTAAAAACACGTGTAACGTTGTCTTCCAAAGCTGTAATTGACGCTGGTTTATCGGCATAAATGAGTGATTTGAGATATCCCCATAAAAAATAGTCTAAAGGCGTCAAATCTCGCTATTTAGCCGGCCAATTCACTTGTCCAAAATGAGAAATAAATTTCTCATTGAACTCATTTCTCAATTGGTCCATCGATTCGCTGTATGTCATGTAGCGCCGTCTTGCTGGAACCACATGTCGACCAAGTTCAGCTTTTGCATTTTGGACAAAAAAAAAATTCGAAATCATTGAACGATAGCGGGCGCCATTGACGGTAACGTTGTTCTCACAGTCATCTTTGACAACTACGAGCCAATGATTCCCAGTTCTTGTTTTGCCAGAGGTTGCTCATCGGGCCAAGGACGGCATTCAATCAAAAATGAGCTTCGTCTCTGAAGATAATGCTTCTATAAAAAAGCGCACTTTCCTCCAGCTGTTGTAAAGCCCACTCACCGAAAATTCGACGCTGTGGCAGGTCATTCGGCTTCAGTTCATGTACGAGCTATATTTTATAAGGTTTTAGACTAAGATCCTTGCGTAAAATCTTCCACATAGTTGAGTAACGCAATCCCAATTGCTACGAACGGCGACGAATGTATATACAAATCACGGTCTTCATTAACACTGGCGGATACTGCAGCAATATTTTCCTACACACTCTACGTCTACAGGTAGGTGGCTTGATGTTCAATAGAGTGAAATTGCTGCGAAATCTTGTCACTATGATTTGAATTGCTTGCCCAGTGGGTCGGCTATCACGACCGTAAAATCGTCCAAGTGCGCGAAAAACGTTTTTCACAGAGCACGAATTTTGATAATAAAATTTAATAATTTGTAAGCGTTGTTCGGATGTAAGTCTTTTGATGATGAAATAACAACGCTAAGTGACCATCTTTTACTTTAACATATGTCATAAATCACGCGTGAGCTGTCAAAAATAGAATACTGAAAAACCAAACAGGAAAAACGTCATCTTTTAGTAGCAAGAGTTCTGCATCTCTGGCCAGGTGTATTTTGGATGAATCTAGATGGATAAACTTTCTTAAGTAAGGCATATAGGGACTCATAACTGCAGTGCTTAACTGCTGCTACATTCACAAAGAGGATAGATATTACTCTGTGACTTTGTGTAGTATTTTGTGTAGTAAATGCTTGTAGGCAATAACCCCAAGGTCCATCGGCTAGGTGAAGAGCATACAAATGTTTGCCATACTATTCGGGACTGTTTCAAGTTGTTGAGTTGTATTAATACCGGTGGTTGAATGTTTGGTAGCGACTAAATGCTATATCACCAACAGATATAGACCAGTTTCTGTCCAACAGCATTCGGGTTTTTTAAATTCGTTGGCACAAGTGCTGAGAAAGAAGAACTGGTTATTTTAGCTGATAGGTCCGGATAGTCTCGCCTAACATCATTACTGCTTCCAAATCCAGGTGTTGGCTTATCCGATAGTAGCTTTGAATTGACCTTGAATATATTTCTTTCTTTCAGCTACAATTTTTGTTCTTCGTCTCGAATTTGCCATTTCATCATTTAAAAGACCGTATCCAGGCATGAAGAACCGAGAGTCCGAATTCCAGGCGAGAAGGATCTATTGTAAAATATTATTTTCGTGTTGCTAAATTTTTCTATGCTTTTGAAATCCTTTGATGTGAGCCCTCAAACAAAACATCTTTGTGTTGATTTGGTATCTGTGACGGCATTACATATCTTTCCATCTACCGTAGTAAATAACATTGTATTTGCAACATGCAATTCAATGTTGTAATTCATGCTGTATATAACTGACTTCAGCTCCTTGATTTGTTCCCGCATTATTTCTACCTCCATCTTTGCCATCTGGGTTGTTTCGATTTGAAACATAAAGGTCTTTCATTTTGACAAATTATGAACTGCTGATGTCCTGGCGCATACGAAACTAATCTTATAGGTTCTAGCAATTCCAAGAAGATGCTAGAGTCAGAATTTGGATAAGAGAAACGTTGCTTATATTCTGATTGCCCGGAAACATTCATGCCCCACTGCTTTTTAAACTTCTAAAGCTTCCTTTAGAGCATCTACTAAGCGTGGACTGTGTGATTAAGCAAAACTTGCAATTTAATTTCAGCAACAGTATCCGTGACCGTGATGTGTTCTTTAGAAGCTTCTACCACCGCTCCACATCAAATTGGGCTTATTGAAAAATTTCGTTAAAGCTCTAGATCGGGCCGGTAGAGGGTTCTTATATCTGAAAGAGAAATTTCCGAAAGTTAATGAAGCAAAAATTAATTAAATAGCAAAAACTCGTATTTCTGGGACCACAAATAGGGAAACTTTTGAAAAATAGTGAGTTTGACAACATGCTAACTGAGCATGGAGAGCTTTCAAAACTGTTGTGACAGGTTTTCTTGGAAATGTGAGAGCGGAAAATTACAGAGATCTTGTAACTGAATTGCTTATTGCTTACAAGGAAATAGGATGTAATACCATATGTCACTAAAGCTTCACTTTCTGGATGCTCACCTTGATTTCTTTCCGGATAATTTGGATGCAGTAAGCGACGAACATGGAGAAAGTTTCCAAAGCTATACCAAGGCAAATGGAGTCCTACTATGCATGCTGATTACTGCTGGGCACTACTCCGAAATACCACAGGGACAAAATATCGCCGTAATAATTATCACAGTTTTGCAAATGTACCGCAATGTCAAATTGAAAAAAAGAGTAACAAAGAATTATTCTTTGTTTTTCTTTTTCCTATTCGACACTTATCTGTTAGTGCTCATAGGTAAATTAGTTTATTATTCTCACTTAATTTTGTTTGACGAAAAATGGCTTTTACTACAAAATCTGTTGATTGTACGTAAAAAAGTTTCTAAACATAATTTCTAGGAAATTTTGCAAGGATAAAAATTTCAGAAAATTTATTAAGAAAAAAGCAATTTAAGTAAAAAAAGGGGAACAGCAAATTTTCATAATTTTCAGTTTAACGAACCATAACGTTTTTGTTGCTACACAGATGTACCTAAAGTATTTAAGATTTGTCAGTTTTTCAGTTTAAATGCATTTTTATTTTTTCAACTTAAATTACTCTTAAATGCTAGACAAAAAAAAAATGCTTAAAAATTAGCTTAAATAACTTACAAATAATCTTATTCTAACTTACTGGCCCCATGCGGGCACTCTAAGTTAAACCTAACACTTAAACTATGTCTTTCGACGAATCTTACAGTCTAATTTTATTTTATTTTTTACATTTATTAATACTAAAACTAAGAAACTAAATTTTAATCAAAAAAACTTAGTATCTGGACTTTTTTTTTAATTTTTTATAAAACTTAAAACTAAAAGCCTACAATCTACCTAAAAATAAATCTTAACCTACTTACATCTAATGCATATATAAATACATATATATACATACATAATATATATATACATAATATATAAATATATGTATGTATATATATTTTTTTTTATTTTTTTTTTCTTAAAATCTAACTTAAACCTACCTAAAACTATGTAAGCCGGCCATGGCTAAAAAACAAAAAAAAACATAGGCTGGCCCACCTTGCTTCACATGAAGCTAACTATCACTGGAGGAGTTCGACGACGAAGCATTCTCCCCTTCAAAAAGCCACCAAAATTGTTGGTGCTGCTGAGCAACATCCCTCCTCTTGCGAGTCCCTACCGCCCTACTGAACCGGAGACGCTCCGCACTGCCATGTGCGACGTCTCTGTCGTAGTTGAGTCGCCTGTCCGCAGCTGTTCGAGCGACGTGGAAGATTAGCGGCACCGCCAATCTGTCCTGGATCAGACCTTTCATATCTAGGTAGAGGAACGCTTCTGGAGGAATAAAGCTGTCAAAGCGAACTCTCTCGTGATACATATAATTGGGGTAGTAAGCCTCGGAGATCAGGTTGTTCGATGAGGCCATTGCTCTTGCAATGTGCCTTCGAGTCAACTTAATGACGAAATTGTCCACTCTTATTAGATTCGCCCTATTGTATAAGACCTCATTGGGTGTTCTGTATAAGCGAAGACAAGTCCTAAGACAAGCCCTCTCAAACACCCGAACCTTTTCCAATAAGCTTGCTCTCACGTTGAACCACACGGGACATCCAAATACAAGCACGGGCCTGATAAGGGCCATGTAGCAGATTACCTTCACCCTCGCATCGAGTTGGCTGTTATAAAACAGTCTCTTTGTAAGGGCAAAAGCACCTTTAGCTCTGGCCAGAGCAACATCTATATGTTTGTTAAAATACAGAAATTGATCTAACCAGTTCCCAAGGTATCTGACTACATTTCGACAAGCAAGTGGCTGCCCTTGCTGTCCCACGATCGAGAACTTTCGCCAATTCTTTCTGGTGTCCCTAGAGGCCCCAGACAAAGGCGTCCTAAACAGAATGGTTTCCGACTTCTGAAAGTTGATTTTCAACTTCCAGTCATCGCAATATCGTTTAATTTTGTCGAAGTCACGCTGCAAAAGTATATTAACGACCTCAATCTTTGGACCCGATCTGTACGCGATTATGTCGTCTGCGTACGCTATGGCATGATGAAGTGAACCCATCAGATCACTCGTGTAAATGTTGAATAGGATCGGCGAATTTACCGCACCTTGTTGCAGACCGTTTTTAATGTTAAATGTTCCAGCAGAAGTCACATCGCCATTCTTCACGATGAACTGTCTACTGGAGAGCATATCGAAAAGAATATACAGCAGTGGTTTACTAATGCCCAACCTGTCCAGCTTGAAAAAGAGTCCTTCTAACCATACGGTATCGAAGGCTTTCTACAAGTCAATCAGGCAGGCACCAGTGCACTGGTTCTTGGCTTTGTTCCACTGGATATCAGAAACCAGTTTCGACGCAGCATGAATAATATCATGCCCCGCCTTGAAACCGAACTGATTATCCGGAACTATATGTTTGTCCTCAACCCACTTAGTCAGGACTCTATTGATCACCTTCTCGAACACATTACTGACGTTTGGAAGAAAACTAATCGAGCGGAGATTCGCCGGATTGGAGTAGCTTTATCCCTTTTGGGGATGGGATGTACCACCGCAGTTTCCAATGCGCTGGATAATGTGCATTATTCATTGCATTATTAAACAGGGTGGTATAAATGTTAACCGCTTCTAGAGGGAGATGTCGAAGCACAATGTTCGGTATTTCATCGGTTCCCGCTGATTTCTTACTTCTAAGCGATTCGAAGATCGTTTGGAGCTCTTCCTTCGAAATGAACGGGGGTAGTACCCTATCGTTGGTGATGGCATTATTTGCCATATTTTCGTCACTGAACTGGGTGAAACCCGAGCTCTCGAATCGCCAATTCATAATTTCATTTCGAAGGCAGAAATTGTGTACAAGGACTCGATTCTCCAGATCGTGGTTTGGGCAAATGATAACATTCGCCTTGTACACTTCCTGGAAAGTCGCTCCTATAGCCTCTACCTGCTCCTGCGGATCCTCGATCACAAAGAAGCTGTCATCATCAACAGCCTCATTTGGATCTATGCCCGCTGCTGCCAGTATTTGTTCGTTGTTCGTCGTTCGGGCGATTTTAAGACATGGAAGGTCGTTCTGATTATTTCTCCGAAATATTTTATTTATTTGCGGGAACATATTCGGGTTGCTGGTGTTTACAGCCCGAATTTTATTGTTCCAATACAATCTTACAGCTGCTCTGTAATTTTCTTTTATTAATGTTTGGAGGTTTTTAATCGACGACTTCAGTGTCATGATCTCCGGGTTATGTCTGTCAGTAAACTGTCTGTACAAGGTTTTTAGTCTTGACAGCAGTCTACTTTTCTGTCGGTGCAGTGCGTCAATAGTTGCGTTGCGGAATAAGTCTTCTTCGTCAGTGTGTTGGTACCGAGGTATCGTTTTGTCCATTATTCGTTGGATTGTCTCATCCATTAGTCTTAGATACCTGTCAATCTCCTCGTTTGACAGATTTCTGTTGGATGGTGGGTAGAGCGAATTCGAGGAGATTGCTCTAGTCAGTGTTCGGGTGAAGTGTGTCAAACGCACCCTACTATAATTGTAGGAATTCCTTTGAACAAACTCATCCAATTCCGCAATTTCGTTAGGAACAGTTATTTCGGTGCTGAGACCGCAATGGTCACTGTCATACACGAAAGTGCGTAGACAGTTTGTAGTTTGTTGGTTAGTACATGTCAGTTGTATTCGTGAGTCGAACAGCAGAAGATCCAAATAGGACCCTTGTCTGGGAAACGACGGACTATCCATCGCCTTAAGCCCAAGTCGATACATTACACTGTGCTGACCCCACCAATTGAATAGTAGGTTCCCTCTAGTATTTGGTGTATTATTTCTCCAATCATTATGTTTGGCGTTGAAATCTCCGCCGATAATAAAATAGTTGTCTTCCAATTCCAGCCTCAGAAATTGGAAAAGTGTCTCGAGCTCTGAGATACGAGTAAATAAGGTGGATTGAGTAGCCTTAGGTGCATAGACAGACACCATGTACAACCGCTTTCCACTACGGAGGGGGATATACACGATGCATGCTTCCAGCACCTGGAACTTACGTACTACACGACTGTATACTCTTTTAAAACGTATACCTTTTCGTACATATTTAAGATTTGTATGAACTACTAAATTATCTTTCTAAAATGTCCAAAACTATTTTTGTACATGTACTAGTTTAGAAATTATAGCGTATAAAGTCGCTACACATCCAAATTAAAGGTCACCCACTTCCTTCTGCGGGTTTGTTCGTATTTGCTACGAAATCGTTTAGGAAAATTCAAGTCAAGTCGGAAAATTCTCAACAGGCGGAGCTGTTGGTGCAAATTTAGTTTTTCCGTTCAATTCAATTACCGTTCAACATGCACGAGTACTCTCAAGACTCGATGACTTACTCGTACGTGCGCCTCGATATTACACATGGAGTGCATCGTCGAAGGCCAACCAGGAGATGGATATCCAGGTGTGTTTTCAACTGATACGTTGAATCACAATCCATCCAAAGATCGACGATTGCTTCTGCCTTCGGTTTATTTTCATTAATGCGTGCGGTTCAACTTCATTTGAGTCATTGTACGGTGGATTTTACGGTGTGTGCAACTTTTCGAGATCACTGGAATCAAGCGCTAGACGATGCAATAGCTTCTTCGCCTGCCAATCAAGTTCATACACTTTCGCTATGATCATTTCGACATGCCAGCCTTCAAACCCACATAAATTATGGGATACGTACAAAGATGGCATCGCAGAAGACATTTTGCATCGCTTTCGAGTCACAACAGGGAATTTTGAATTGCAAATGAACGATAACATCTACAATGAAGCGTTAGTGCTGATTGAAGATTATTTGCGTAGGAGTGTCAAATTATTGACTGAAATTCATACGCCAGCGCCAAATCGTCAAATTAGAGATGTATTGGATGGTGAATTGGAACGCGAGCGTACTTACGACACAACAACAAGTACAACAACAAGTACAAAAGAGTGAGTATGATCAACTGATGAAGGCTTTCGATGATGGAAACGGAAACTTCGAGAACAAGCCTCGCCATCCAACGTCCCATACAATTTCCAATTTGCTAGAAAACTCGATTCCACTCTCCAGTCATCAATGGTCGAGACTTTGTTATTCAAGTATCGAAATCTTCTGCTCTTCGAGTATCGACATCCTCTGCTATGTAAATCTAGATGTCGCTGCTCACATTTAAATGATTATCACAATATCATTAGAATTTTAGTGTTTTTAATTATTTCTAACAATTTTTATGGCGCAAGTACTAGCGACAGGAATAAAATTCAGCCTAATTAATAGAGCTCTTGCATCTAGTAAACAAGTTTTCTTCTCAACTTGTTTTACATGACACTAAATTCATTGAATGATCTGAAATCGATTATTTTTATTTTCTATCGAATGTAAGACAAATAAATATCTACTCAGTGAACATGAAATTTAAATTTCCTTTTCCACTTACGAGTATTATTATAATTCAATAGCCCTGAGGGGATTGCCTCCATTTCTGAACTCATTCCTATCCCTAGGAATCCAATTTCCCATCAATGAAACAAATCCATATTAAAATGGATTACATAATAATTGCAAACAAAAGGAAATTGAAGAAGAAGGAGCAACGTGAGGCCTCGTATTATCCTTAAACTACGTCATATGCATACAAACACAAATCCAAAAGATGAAAAGCTTCCAAGGATTTGGGTTTCACTTAAAAGAGTCATACCTTCACTTCAGGTCTACATTCCCTAAACAATATTTCGGCAAGTTACCTCGTGAATTCGGTCGTCTTTTGCTACTAAGCTTGAAGTTTTGTAGATGTGAGGCTAAGTAGTGACTTCCGTTCCATGGTTTGTTGCACCACACGTTACTCTCTTTCCCAGAGGTTACATTGATTTATAATTTGAAATTCATGACTTGTTGTGGGAACAACCCCAGATGCAGGCAAATTTATATATTGCAAATGTATGTGTGGTAAGCTTTCCGGTTACCCTAATACGATTACCATGTATGTAGATGATGTATCTATACTCTATAGAATTGTGTTAATATTTATTGCATCTGCTTTCGAGGCAAATCACGCATCTGCACTACGGTGCGTGCAGGTGATTTGAAATTTATTGAATGCCAATTGATTTTGCTGACATTTTCAGTCTGTCACGTGATTTTATATAAATTTCATGGTGGCGTTCATTTGGATTAGTCGGTATCTACATCGCACAAAATCAATTCTGTTGATGACAGTATTACAAGCCAGCTTTGCTCTATTGTTTGATGGTATAGTATGGATTAAATATCAACAACCTTTCACTGTCGTACATGTCAAATATATGTCGATTAAAAAGTATTTAAAAATGAATGACATTTTGATGAACTATTGTAGTGTACCATGAAGAGGACAAAGTCTATACCCCTGCTTCAGACGGGTGTCATTAAACTTGAATGCGCATTGTGATGTTCTTTTTAAATGCATATAGGAAAAACAATCCAAGTAAAAAACCAAATAATTCAGTTTTAATAATCCAATGAAATAACATACAAACAATACAAGTTTTCAAGAAATACAAAGAACAAAAAAAGGACACTTTATTGGGTTCTGCTCGCCGATCTATTCACCCTTATCGTCTTTCGTCGAATGTCATTAGAGTCGACGCCGTTTAATGCTCTCTCCTTCTCTTCTCGGTGAAAATACCCTTATGGAGGAAATTCTCTTATAGCGCGATCACATCCTACAACGTCCTCGATGCCTTCTACCAAAGAATTATCAATCCCGTCTTCATCCGATTCGACGTATTGGAATTGCGAATACAGCTTCATGTTATCGGCAGAGGTACCCGTATCATTAGGTCCTGGATTTTCACCCATCTTCTTCACCAGATAAGGATCATTTCTCAGCTTACTGACTACCTCATATGGACCTAAAAACTTACCACTAAGCTTCAAATCAGGTTCGAATTGCGTGCGACGAATAGCGACTACATCTCCAACTTGGTACTGAGTTTACTCTCTTCGGTTTTTGTTGAACGTTTTTTGATTTTCTTTCTGAAGTTTCTGAATTTGTTTGGCTGCTTTCGATCTTAATTCCGTTCGTGCTTGAGTATACAGTTGCGAGATTTCCTTATCAATAATTTCCTTTGAGTGAAAATCATCTTTCGTCCAATTATTAGTTCGAACGGTGACGTGTCAATACTTCGTGAATAAGAAGCGTTGATAAACTGTTGTACGCGCGGAACAAATTTATACTAGTGATCGATCTTGTCCGCAGACAAACCGGAATAATTATGCGGTTCACTCTTTCGATTGGCCCATTTCCACGAGGAACTCCGGTTACGATCATACAATATTCGATACCTTCTTCACGGCAGTGTTCTTCAAAAACTTTTGATCGGAATGCTGACCTTCGATCTGAAATGATATGTCTTGGATTACCAAAAATAGCTGATTGACTTCTTAAGCGTACGAGTACGATAACATCCTCTACAGCCAAGTATATTTCGAAAACGAGTCGACGACGGCGAAGATGTGGTTGTAACATTTTTTTGGCGACATCATCGGCCCTAAATCATCCACATGATACGTTTCAAGAGGCCGATCCCCCTTTTTGATCGGAAGCAAAAATCCTTCCCCTTCTTCCTTTCCGCTAATAAACATTTGAGAGACGCATTGATGAATCTGTCAACCTTAATGTGCATATGAGGAACCAGAACTCTTGATGATGCTCTGTCTTTTTACAAGCAAAATGTCATTGCTCATGTGTTTGCCTTATTAAAGGGTTTTCCAATAGGGACTTGAAAACTTTGAATTTAATTTGTGAACGCACTCTTTCACTAATCATGAAACTGTCACTGTCAATTTATTCAATAAACTCAACATTTTCATCATGGTAAAGTACACGAACGAGCAACATCTGCAAATTATAAAAATTTTCTACCGAAATTCGGAGTCGGTGACTGCAACTTTAAGAGCGTTAACTCCAATTTTCGGTCGTAATTCTCGCCCTAGTAGACAGGCAATAACAAGTTTAGTGCAAAAATTTGAGTCTACATATTCGTTGTGTGAGACAATGGGTTGGTCGAAGTGTCGAAAATATCGCTGCCGTTCAGGCGTCCGTAGCAAACGATCCAAATCAGTCAATTGCACGGCGTTCTCAAAAATTGGGCATAGCTCAGACCACATTATGGCGTATTTTGCATAAGGATATTGGTTTACACCCATACAAGATCAAGCTGACTCAAGAATTGAAGCCGATGGACCATTTGAAGCGACGTACGATTGAAGTTCGTTCTCCGATTGAAGATGCGCCAAGATGATGAATTTCATCGCAAAATCATCTTCAGTGACGAAGCTCATTTTTTGCTCAATGGGTTCGTCAATAAGAAAAATATGCGTTATTGGTCGGGTGAAAATCCACATGTGCTTCATGAATCACCACTTCATCCATAAAAAATAACTGTTTGGTGCGGTTTGCATGCCGGCGGCGTTATTGGGCCACATTTTTTCGTCGACGATAACGATCGTCACGTTACTGTGAATGGTCAACGTTATCGCGCCGATTATTTTTAGCCCGAATTGGAAGATATGGACTTGGACGACATGTTGTTTCAACAGGATGATGCCACAAGCCACACAGCACACGCTACAATCGATTTATTGAAGAGTAAGTATGGTGAGCGTGTTGTCTCAAAAAAATGGGTCAGTCGATTGGCAGCCTCGTTCGTGCGATTTAACGCCGCTTGACTATTTTGAATTTGAGTTGTTGAAAATTGGGTCCAACGAATCGATCGCTGTAAACGTGCCCGCGGTGGGCATTCATAAATGGTTTGATTGTACTTCAAGCGCAATTCTTCTAAGGACTTTCACAACAGCAAGGAACTCGAGCTCATATGAGGTGTACATTTCTTCAGCTTGCGTTGTCGTCCAACTTGCGTAGTAAACTGGATGCAACGATTTATCTTCAGAATCTTCTTGTAGCAAAATAGCTCCTAGTCCTTGTTTGGAAGCGTCATTCAGTGTTAAGCTGGGTTCCTGCTCCACTGCGATATATTCTTAACACTGGAGCGTTCGTCAGAATTAACTTCAACTGCTGGAATGCCTGCATTTGTTCTGGACCAAACTCGAACTTGATGTCATTTTTCAGTAAATTGCTTAGGTATCGAGCAATTGTCAAAAATCCTGGAACAAATTTACGGAAATAACTGGTTAATCCATAAAAACTGTCAACGGCTTGAAAACTTGTTGGCGTTGGAAAGTTTTCTACAGCCTGCGTCTTCTTCTCGGAGGGTCTTAACTTTCCTTCTTCTATTACTTAGCCCAAGTACTCTACGCAGTTGTGGAGAAAAAAACACTTTTGCCAGTTAAAAATGATTCCATTTTTACTTGCCTTTTCAAAAACTCACTGAAGTTTCTCCAAGTTATCCTCTTCATTATTTGCAGGTATAATGATGTCAGCATCATACCATATGCAATTAGGGAATTGAATACTGCTCTGATGTGAAGCTGCAGGTGAATTGCTCAATCCAAACGGAACTTTCAAAAATTTGGGTGTAATGAAAGCTGTGTATCTGATGCTGTTTTCTTCTACTGGTACATAATGAAATCCATTTCGTAGATCTAATGTGCTGAAATTTTTGCGGACTATAAACGGTCCATTTGGTCTTCAATCAGGGGTAATGGATATCTGTCTTGAATAATTTTTTTTTTGAGTAGACGATAGTCCACACAAGCCTTTCCTTTCCATTCTTCTTTTTCACCAAACCAATCGGACTTGCATATTTAGACGCACTTGCACGGATAACTCTTTCCCTAGTCCATTCTCCAACAATTTCGTTCACCTGCAAGCGTTGTTCAAATGAAAGTCTTCGGAAACGTTGAAAAACATGTTCATCGTCTTTTAATATGATACGCATCTTGACGCCAGTGTCTCCTGTGTTATGTGCACTGTAATTAGATATCATATTGGAGAGTTGTATTCGATGAATGAGGTTTCGAACATGCTCGAAAGATGCGCTCTCTGGATTATTTGAACATACATTGATGTTGAATATTTTATGCACATGATCCGTTTCATCATTTAATTCTACAGAATCTTTTTCAGAAGGCTGTTTATTTTTCAGAAGGCTGTAAACGGAATGCCATCAACGTTGACTTCTATTTTAAAACTTCCAAGCGTCTGCATTTGCTCGGAACCAATTCCTTGGAACGCTATCAGCTTCGTTGTGAGATTTGGCGAACCCAATTGAATGTACATAGTTGGAGTTGTGAGGTGGACGGACATCGCTTCCCGAATCGATTAATGCGTGCGTTGTATACTTTACCATGTATTTTCACTTCTTTAAACATTTTATGGCTTCCTGACGATATCGCTGAACAATTTTTCTTTTCTACCTGACATTCTTCAGCGCGATGCCCGAAGTTGTTACACACAAAGCATTTTGTTCCCTTATCTTTGTTTGGACAGTCTTTACTTTATAGCTACGGTACCGCAATTGAAACATTGCTTAACAGTTGACGATCGGTTTGTTATCTGTTGATTGCTTGTTTGCTTTACTGGACGATGTTTGTCTATGGATTTTGATTTAGTCGTGCTTTTAAATGCTCCATACAATTTGAATTTCTTTCGCAGTTCTTTAATTGTTTCCGCTCAAAACAAAATTGATTTACTCACTTCATCGTCTTGAATGCCATCTACAATGTATTTAGATTTTTGATTCTAGCTCTATGTTGGCATGGCTAGCGACTTCTAATACACGACAAATGTATTCCTGGTATGTCTCTTCGCGTCTTTAAAGTACGCTAGACAATAGTTTGTGGACTTCTTAGCTGTTCATGTTTTCTGAAAATTCTGCAGTAAGATTTCTTTTAATGCTATTCCATGAACTTACATACTCTTTTTCATAGAAGTCTTTTGGCATCCTGGTATGCACACCGTTGATGTGCTCCGTCCGACCACTGAGATATATCAGATAATTCCCCACATACTTGACAGCTTAACACTTACAGACTGTGTCATGTCTCTGCCCACACTTTTGCGCGTCATAATTGTTTAGTCCAGATGGTACATCTCCCATTCCTCTGAATATGTTCTTCCACGCTGGCAAAAACATTGCGTCAATGAAGATATTTGACAGAATTCGGCATCAGGATCTCTTCTTTAGTGGATTAGAAATACAAATAACCTGTCAAAACGTTTAATTCAAGTTGTTTTCGATGGCTTCAAATTTGATATCCAGAAAATAAATGCCGATGTGCCCCAGGGCTCCGTTCTTTAAATTGACCCTATTCAACACCGATGTAATGTTTCTTGTATTACATTGTTCCATCGCTAATTCTTCCAATCGCAATACCCATCCTGCTATGAATGTTCATCAGTTTACCGTCATGCCTACTTCTGGACGTAGTTTAAAATATCTCACAACTCGTTTATGAAATTCCCTACCGAGCTCCCACTCGTTATAACCTGCAAACATTCAAGACCAATGGGTATCGGTTCTTCCCTTTCCTTACTTCTAAAATATTTTACGCCCACGCTTTGTGCTAACATTTTAAGGGTGTTCACAACCCCTTTGAAAAATTGCCTTCCAAATAACCAACAGTTGCTAATTTGTTCCCATAAACCAATATCTGCAAGTTGTGCAACTGGCCCCGCAACGTTGTAAAAATTTAAGAAAATACCTTTCTGCGGAAACTGAGAGATAGCGCAAAAGATGGCAAAAGAACTGCATGTATAGATGCGTACTGAAAAATGGGCTTCAAGTTAAGCCACGCAAGATACAAAAATTGAACGATCTCGACGGTAAGCTGAACAAGCAGGGTTTGGAAAGAGAAAAAGTGGAATTGAAGCACGTTGCCATAAGTGCCGCATTCATTAACATCCTTTTCTCTGACGAGGAATTGTTCACGATTCAAGAAGTTGTAAACCAACAAAATATTCGGATTCGGAGAGATTACACGAGAATTTGAGCGTTCGTAAGAGGACCAGAACACAAAAGTCACCTTTTGTAATGGTTTGGTTCGCAGGATGCCGTCATATCGCTTAAAACACTATATACTCGTAGAAGAAACTAAAAAAGAATATATAAACCAGCTAATAGGATCGGGTAATTACGAGCATGCTGTTGATGGCCCTGCCAAACGACTAAAGGGCAACGATCTTCGGAGCTGCACGTGGAATGTTCGGACCCTTAACAGTTCGTGTGGAGCCAAACAACTAGCGTAGATCCTAGACTGCTATAAAGCAGATACATCTCCGTCACCAGATGAAAAACTGTGTTATCTACTATGAAGACTGCTACAGACACCCGGTGCGACAAGGATAGCAACCGCTGCATCTAATCGGGTTCAGATTTGCCATGAGAAGAATAGAAAGGGAACAAATACTGGGCTTCAAACATGTAAGCGAACACCTGACAACGAATCTCCAATACAATCCATATACTCGTAAGCGATAGAGAGGAAGAACAACCATACCAAAATTTGCTTCTACGCTTTTCTTTGCTTACATATAACGTAAAAATCGGCATTGGCGTCTTTGGTAATACAGTGGGGAGGAACAGCATCAACGCCATCATCTGCCGGAACGGACACAGGCTTACTGACTTTGCGGGATGACGTAATGGAACTATAGCCAGCACACGGTTTCCACACCTTGATACCTGGTTGACTCCTGACTAATTCGTCAGCCAAATTGATCATATTCCAATCGACGCAAGCCATTCCTCCAGTGTTTTGGATGTCCGAACGTTTCGAGTAGCTAACATGGACCAATACCTTCTTGCTCCCAAGACATGGATGCGGATATTGGTAACGGCCTAAAACTACTGAACTATTGTGTGGAAGTTCAACGTCAAACGCCTGCAATCGCAGGAGACCGTCAGGGCGTTTTCCGAACGAGCTTCCTTGAACTTCTCGAGAAGCCTAATGCCACCAGCGTCGAACATACAGAACTAATAACATCGCTGGCAAGGAACAATCAGAAAGGCCGCCTCTGATATACTGGATTTATAGCCTCCCCAACAAAGACACCTCTATTTCGATGTCGAATGCAAACAGGCAAATCTGGGAAAACAACGGATGTACAGAAAAGTCTAGCAGAAAAGAATAAGAGGGATTCGCGAGCTCTACGAGCTGAAAAGAGGGGAAGCACAAATAAACAGCACACAAAGCGCTTAATCGAGGCCTGAGAGAGATACTTCCGAAGTTTTACAGAAACGTAAAACGAAGTTGTCAAAGCTATAAAGCCTCAATAGAGATCTACAATCTGTAGGACCACAGTCGGTACTGGGAATCTAGAAAGATTATTCTTGCAGACTGTTAAACGATGATGGCGAACAACATCCCACCAGGTTGATCCATTTAACCTGAACGGCAGACAACATTTCCATCCACTCGACCAAGATGAATTGTCAGAATAGCCATTTCCAAGCTTAAGTCCAGCAAGGCCAAGCGGTTTAAAGCGACAGATGAAAAATCTCTCGGCAAAAATATGCTCAACGAATGGAACCTCAGCATTGTTTGTCCGATCCCAAAGAAGGGAGATCGTCGGAACTGCGCCAACTCCAGGGGAATAAGTCTCCTCTACATAGCATATACATATAATCCTGTCTGGCATATTATGTGAAGGCATAATACCCTTTATCAGCAGTCTAACCGACCCCTATCAGTGTGGTTTAAGCCTGAAATGGCGTGGATTTCAAGACCGTGTATGACATAATCTATAGGGAGAAACTATACAGAGTCTTGTCCAGATTTGACAACAGTGCCAAACACCTTCGACAATGCTGTATGACGATGGAGAGCGAACGTCGGTAATAACAAAGCCCAGATCTTCAATGTCGAAAAGGTTTTAAACAAGGCGATGCGTTGTCATGTAATTTTATGAACATCGTTCTTGAAAGTATTGTGCAAAACTCACAAGTCAACTCCCGAGGCACTATGTTTCAAAAGTCCATTCAGCTACTCACATATGCAGACTACGTTAACATAATGTCTACAACACAGCGAGCTGTCAATGGAGTGTTTGCAACTATGGCAATGAAAAAAAAAAACAAAAAAAAAAACAATTATTTGGTATCAACAAAAAAGGACACGCAACATCGACGTCTAGCACAAAACGTCAGGATAGGCAGCTACAAATTCGAAGTACTACAGGGCTATATCTACCTCAGCTCCAACAATTTCCAGGGCGGAAATATTTATAATCGCTGCTTCTTTGAGATTAGAAGGCATTTGAATAATAAACCCGTTTCTCGAGCAACCAACAAGATGTCATACAAAACCCAGTCCTGCTTTACGAGGTAGAAACATGTACACTGACTAAGTGTGAATGAAAATTCGCTTCGAGAGAAAAGTTCTTCTGGAAATTTTCAGGAAAGTTTTACACTCCAACCTAGAGGGACAACGCAGCAGAGAACAACCTTAGCTTAGGCGGAGCACCTCAGCTAACTTCATGGTCCAAGGAGAGCTAATTGGCAAAATATTGGTCAAGCTGGAGAATGGTTCTGCCATTCTGCCAGCGAAATTTGGCTTGTCTTCGCAGTGTAACAGAATAAGAAGTAGTTTTTCCATATCCTCACTGTGACTCTGCTACTAATTCTTCATGTTCATGTTATTCCGACAGAAGCTCCCCTCTATTTCTTCGAGCGCGTGCGTCTCACGCTCTCTCTGTTTCCTACGAAGAAGCCGATATTTTTCAATTCTCTTTCGTTCACAGCGCTCACGGGCCGCTCTTATTCTTCTATTCAGAGCCGTTTCATAGCCCAGTTGCTTCCCTATATGTGCTTACCTGGATTTTTCATCAAACATTTTCACGTAATCGAAAACTACAGTGTTGTGGGAGGTTTCTGTGTAAGGGATTAGTGTATTGCCAAATGATTGGCGAGTGTCTGTTAGAGCAAATACAACTCTTTCCCGGGCACAACAACATAACGATATTCCTGAAGGACGATAGGTCGCTAGAGGCTCAATATAGAAATTGAAAGCAAAATCCTCAAACTATTCTGAGTCAGCAGATAAATATTTACCTTAAAGTTGCGGCCTTTAAACATACGCTTTGCTTTCGCTTTTCGCTTTGTTACGAAGTTACAAGAATGCCATAAAAGACAATTTTTAGACTAGTAAATATTAAGATGCAATTTGTATTTATTTTTTCATTTAAATTTAAATTCATTTAAAGTTGGACAGACTCCACTTGATAGGTTTTGAAGCTATTTACGGAAACTAGTCACATGTCTTGCCAAAGTCGGTAGTGTAAACTACCAGAAAAATAGAAGTATCTTGCCCCTTTTCGGTTCAACATCTTTGTTAAGAAGATATTCCTTATTCAAAGTGACACCCCGACACTCAGTTACGTCAAGAATCACATTTAAGAGGGAATCAGATTAAATTAATGACTTTTGGACTGTCAAGTTGGATATGAAGTCAACTACGAACTTAGTAAGTCAATTCCCAATACTATCTTAAGATATTATTCAGACTGTTTACAATTACCCTTTTGTGCATCATGAATTTTCGAGGAGCTATCATCCTATATAGATGTCCATGCATTTACGAGTAGTTCTCCTGTTCCTTGAAGTTATTCGTATCCCGTATATCAAATGGACGAATTCGTAAGCAGCACTAGAAATTTTGTTTTCCTTTCCATGAAGATATTCATGATGGTCTCCATTGTGGCCATTCGAACATTCTCCATTTATTTCCATCTAAATTGGCTGGGGATAGCTCATTCATGACTGCGATTGCCAAATTCAAATATATCTCAAAAAATAGGAATAGGCTAAAGCAAAACCTATTTGATTCTTAGTACTCCAGCCCACTAATCCCAGTACACCCAAACTGGCTGGGTAGCTTAATATTTCCTAAATGCTGGACATTATGTCCTACACCATAACCTAATTTGATCAGAGATGGTGTGTTTTGATGTGTCCTTTGCCGCTTGGAACACCCAACCTATTCATCGTTGCGACTTAACAAACCATGACCGCTGGAACAGTTTTTCCGTCTCACTAATTAACCGTCAACACCTAATTAAAGGTGAAAGAAGCAGTATAAAGCCTGTCCCACGCCACTGCAATTAAAAAACTAAACAAACAACCTTGCACCCTGGAAAGGTGACGCTATGTAATTCATCCCAAAGTGCAAACTTTTAAGCAAATTAAGAGAGAGCTACATGTTCCGTGATACCTGCACATATAATCAGAACTGGGTGTGTACAAAAAACCGATGAAGTCATCTCCCGAGTTCCGTAGGAGTTACCTAACGGGTGGCTGTGCAAACGAAGTTAATATGGTAATTCCTATGGTACCGAGAGCATCCACCGCGCATAGTAGTTTCGAACAATATTTGCATAACCAAAATCGTGGTTGGGAAGGATTAAAAGACCGAACGCGTTAGGCTTTCATTACGTGAAGTAACTTCATTATGTTATGTTGAAAATAAAAAGAACCCAGAAGCACCTGGGATGTATTAAATCCTTATTAACTTGTTTTTAACGTTTTTAACATTAGTTTGTTTCAAACTCAAAAATAAAACTTTGATTTTGAAAATCACAAACGGTAAGCCGCTGTTGCTTCAATTTCTCTAAATAATAAATATCACAGCTTTATAGAGAAACTGGGGCCGTATATCAACAGTAAAACGGCATATGTTGACTTCCAAATCGTCCAACATATCTGGTTTTTCGGCATAGACTAGTGATTTCACATACCCCCAAAGAAAGTAATCAAAAAGTGTGAGATTACAGGATAGTGGAAACCAGTTCACAGGTCCATTACGCGAAATTATGCTCAGCAAATGTTTCCCGCATGTTGCGCCATGTTGTTGGTATCGTCCTTAAAGAAATCTGGGCCGATGATTCGGCCAGCCCATAAAGCACACCAAACAGTGAGTTGTAATGGTTATAAGGGCATCTCGACAAAGGCTTCTGGGTTTTCTCCACTACAAATTCGACAATTTTGCTTGTTTGCATATCCATTTAACCAAAAATGGGCCTCGGTGGAGAACAAAATTTTGCGTTGAAAATGAGGATCAAGCTGAATGATGTTTTCGGTCCATTCGCCGAACTTACGACACGTATAATGGACACGCGGTTTCAAGTCTTGCACAAGCTGGATCTTATAATCCTTTAATCTTCGATAAGATTGGCGAATCGAAACATGGTTTTCATATTTTAACTGTCAAATTGACTATCTGTAGAAACAGTGTTGCCAGTTTGAAAACCAAACCTCTAAAAAACACCTTTTACAAGCTATGACAATGCTGAAGGGGTACTTCTGTCGGGCCATTTAAATTTCTTCCTTAATTTTCAGCTACCAGGCATTCAGTATTATGCTCGTAATATAAACCCCTTTGAGCTTGTCAGTGACGATAAACATCCTGAAAAGGCAGTTTCCTTATAACAAACATGGGCACCGACTCAAAACAACCGGTCTCAGACAATTACCTCTTCGGCATGATAAGTTGTTCCCTCACTATTTTAGAGGAGTTCAGCACATGACCAAAATATCACTGCAACAAGTAGTCTGCAATAGGAGCTAGCCGAGAAAATAACCAAATTTCTGCCTGAAGACCACACTTAAAAGTTACAGAGTGGATGCTGGATAGAGTCGAATTCGATAGAGCATTCGGATATGAATAGACCAACTACTGTGATAGTTTTGTACATGGAATGTTTGGAAACTAAACAGCAAAGCAAATATTTCAGCCATCCCAGAGGAGGAATGGTGGTGACTAAAGAAGCAGAAGGCGTTGACATTCGGATGTGGATTTGTTATCGAAGGAAGATTTAAGCGAAAAGTATTAAGCCCCAGGCATCTGAGCGAACTGAGTACAATTTACACCAAAGCTGGAATCATCAACATACGCCCCATAGGTGATAACGCCTGCTTTTATAGATGTTAAGACCGCATATGACAGAATATATAGAGACGAACTATATGCAGTGACTGCATGAGCAAACCCTTGCTCGTGCATGGCAAAGGCATATTCGGTCAGTTGCATAATAATGGCCTAAGCGCTCATAGGGCTCATAACCTTATTCGGACGAGATCAAGAAGATGTGATGAACCAACCAACGGTTTAACAGACCTTGTGCAGCCGAGCAGAGGCCCTTGACTGCTATCACGCAGATATCACCGCCATCCAGGTAGTGCGAGGCGATGGACCGGACAAAAAGAGGATGAAAAACTGTAATATATGGAAAAGAATAAACGATTATTCGGATGTAGATTTAGCAGATTTACTCAAGAAGTCTATAGCGGCATCTCTTGTTAGAATGCATCCGCAAAGTTGTTCGGAGCAGTGATCCTCAACCTCTCCATAGAGTGGATCAATGACGGAAAAATCCTCAGCAACCTGTAAGTCGGCTTCAGATCACTCTATAATACACCAGATATTTTCACTTGTCAATACTGCAGAAGCCAGCAAAAACGGATATACTCGTACATATATTGTAGTAAAACTGTATGCCTTTTCGTGGATTTTCGAGTCGCATTTAACTCTATCCCAAAGAAACCATTTTTTTAAGCTGTCGCAAATAGGAGTTTCTACTAAAGTGAATGACATTCTTAAGAACCGAACTTAATTTGGCTTGACTTAACACGAATCTGGGATGAAAATAATCTGCGGGTTTGAATTCGAAGCAACAAGGCATATGAAACAAGGATATACACTTAGTGCACTATTGTTCATTTAATGCACAAATGATATGATACTATGCTAGTTAAAGGGTAGTGATGCGATGTAATGAGTGCACAAGCGTACTCACTTAGCCCCTCACTACCATCTCTCACCTCCACGTTGGTGACTGGTGCGTGCTTAGTACCTCGACTCAAGATTGCGTAACCAACCCCTTTGGAAGGTCGTTGGAGGCAGCGGACAAAAGAGGTGGGGAGGAGTGTCTTCTCTCTTAGGCAATATAGACGGTGGCGTCTGCAGATCCAGTTAGGCCGAACTACTAAGCGTAACCCCTATATGAGCTGCTTCGACATATCCGGATACAAGGTCTATAGGGATCTCCAATACTGAACCAGGGTGTTGGAAAAGAGTTGGTGCCGGATAAACCTAAAGTGGGTTACTGGCACCGGAATTTCAATGGACTAGGACCTGATAGTATGTACCAGGAATTTACGAACACCGTACACCTCTGGTGCTACTCAAAAGCTTGGATCTGTCCTCACGAAACGATGGGTAGAATCAGCTGCCATAAAAAATAGCTTGTATTAGGAAGCGGATTCGTCGTGGAAAATCGGCTTAGGGAAAAAGTCATGGAATTCAAGCCGATAAGCGATCGGCTGGTTGTGATCCAGATCAAAGGGACCTTCCAAAACAGAAGCCTAATCCAGCACAGAATCCACGAAACGACAACAGACAACTGCTACCGACTAATCGATTTTGCAGCAGTTCATAATACGGTGATAAGAAGCACTAGGCTTCCAAGCCTAAGGATCCACACAGCAATCTGGCGCTCTCCAGACGGTTGAATCGCCGATCAAATCGACAATGTGTAAATCGATGCGAAGCGCGAATCCTACATTCTCGACGTGCCCACATTCCGAGGGGTAAAGGTCGACTCTGTTCATTTTCTTGTTGTGGCTAAATTCAGAGCTCGACTATCCAACGAGAAGGAGCTATGAACTGCCCAAAAGAAGAAATTCGACGTTGGACACTTAAGCAGACTTGAGTGAGAAACTCTCCATTGTGCAGTCACCCACCAACAATGAACAATGCCGACAATCAGTGGTGCCAGTATCGCGAAATCATAAAGGAGGTAGCCCAAACCACTGTAGGGTACCAGCTACCCCAGACCCCGTGGTATGATGATGAATGCGTATAGCGGACAAAGGTGACAGAAGATGCACATAAGAAAACGCTGCAGCGCAAAACAAGAGCAGTCAGGAGAAGAGAAGAGTAGAAGATCCTGCACAGAAAGAAGAGGCCTACGCAGCCTCCCAGCTCAAGGAGATTGAAGAGTCCCGCAATCAAAACAAAATCCGAAGGTTTTACAAAAAGGCCAAGCAACTGGAGGCTGGCTTCAAGACCGGAACACAGGCTCTTCGAAACTGCGAAGGAAACTTAGTCATCGAAGCACAGGGGACAGTAGATGTGCTTAAGCAACATTTTTAGCAGCTGGTAAATGGGCATCATATAAAGAGAGTGATAGGGCAAGAAGAAAACCCACATACAGTCAATGAAGAACCACTTCCACCACCCAGTATAGAAGAAGTCGACTTAGCTATAGAAAAAGCTTAAGAACAACAAGGCCGCAGGCTCCGATAGAATACCAGAGGAGCTCTTTAAATATGATGGCGATGCTTTGGTAAGTTACATGCACCAAATCATCAACAAAGTATGGGTGAAAGAGAGCAAGGCCGATAATTGCAATACGTCTTGTAACAACTATCGAGGCATATCCCTGCGAATATAAGATCCTATCTAACGTACTATGCGAATATCTGTCTCAATCCGTTCTGCAAAACACTAATCGGCACATACCAGTGTGGCTTGCCGCCTGGCAGATCGACTATAGACCAAATTTTCACACTGATACACTGAGTAGTTCCTCCAAACTATTTCAAACGTGCACCGGATTTCGGCAAGGAGTGCAGATAGTGCGTAGAGAAAGTGTCAACACCGAAGGCACTGCAACAGGTCCTTTCAGCTGCTGGAACAAGACCTATCTCGGAGTAAACGTGAACTCCACGAATGACACCGTGGTGGAGATCCGACTAAGAAGGAGGCGGTCGGATGGAGAAGAAGATACAACCGTGAACTCTATAAGCTATATCAAGATGTAGATGTAGTTCAGATAACTAAAATACATCGACCACATTGCCTCGGCCACATCGAGCGAATGGACAATAATACTCCAGCTAAGAAGATCTTCGATTCCCAGGCCGTTGGTTCGTGACAACAAGGAAGGCCGAACCGTCGTTTTAAAGACCTGGCATCCGTGATGGCTTGGTCTAGACAACTGGAAGCAGCGTGCTCGGGATCGCAGAGGATAGAAGACTGCAGTGTCTCAGACAGATACTATTCACGGGTCGGGAGCCTGTTAAGTTTAAGGTATAATAGTATAGAAGATGTTACAGGAAGAATCAAGCTTAAGCGGACAAAAACCTGTTCCCTTATACGTGGAAGAATACGGAGAAAGACCATATTTCTAGCGGGCATAAGATAGTTGAAGGTGTGCAATATACGACCAACGGGCACGAAATCTAACGCAACACTTGGAGCTTGTCAATAAATCTAACGAAGTCAAAAATGATAATATTTTGAAGCGGAGATGAAAGGTCCTCCAGAACCGAAAAATGTGGGAATTTAAATACTTCGGAGTTCTGGTAGCATCCGAAGAAGTATTTTCAGATGTCTACAATAATGTTAACTGCAAGAGATCATGGATTAAAAAAGATCAACCGGCTCAGATCACTTTGAAAGCCGATATTCATCACAAAAGGATGATGTTACCTGTTTGGTGGGGTTTCAAATGAATCGTTTTTTTCGAGCTCCCACCAAACAATGCAACGAGCAATTCTGGAGTATACTGTCATCAGTTGGACAAATTGAATGATTCACTTAAACAGAAAAGGTCAGAATAGGTCAATAGAAACGGTGTAGGGTTCCACCAAGATAATGCGACACCTCATACAAGTGTGGTACCTCGACAAAAGCTTTTACAGATTGGATGGGATATGCGACACACCCACCATGCTCTACAGATCTGGCACCTTCTGATTATTATTTTTTCTGGTCTCTACAAAAAAATTTAAACGGTAAAACGATATTGGACCAAAATGAATCATATATAATTCAATAAAATATGTATTCACTATAAGAAAATCATCTCTAATTTCCAAAATATTATAGCAAAATGAACCACTCAATTAAATACAATATTAACAATTCCAGCCAATAATTCAATTTTCAAACCTTTATTAAATAAATAACTCTGCTACTAACTCCAAGTGTAACAGTTCCACTTGGGTAGACGTGTTCCAATTTTTTTTGAACATATGAACAATAACGCTCTGACGTGGAGAGGCTTCGAATTTATTTCAGTCGAACGACCCGAAGATGTAAACGTCATTTCATTTTAAGTGACTTCTAAATTTGAAAAAAAAAATCGTGAATGAGTGGGAAATCCATTCAGAACTGTGACCATCTATTGAGGGGCATGTCATTACCATTAAAATAATATACTTGCGTAATATTTTTCCCAAATTTCTCATATTTTTATGTGACAATAACATTAGTATTGTTACGCATTAACGATCGCAGCTAGCCACCACCTTTTGAAGTTGACAGCTCATTTGGGACCATTTCAGGTACAGCATAATATTTTACCGGATCGGATTTTGCCAACGAAGTTTTTCAATGATCTACACCAAGGGGGACTGATACAGCAGACCACAAATAATCGTTGCAGACCCACCTGTTATTCATAAAGAGCGAACTCGTGCATAATTTTTCCACCACCATTTGACAGTCACATAACACGTTATCAGGACTACCAAACACAATTTGACATTGTCGCCGAAGCAAATGATGGATCCCACCGATCGTGTTGATTACGATAAGTTATCTTCAGCTCTACAACTCAGGTTTCTTAGTCAAGAAAAACACATTTTTCATGCTTCGTTTTGTTCAAGGCAGCAACGTCTAAGTGAAGATCTTGATGCCTATGCCAGTGACATTAGGCGACTAACATGATTTGTATTTGAAGATTGTTCACCCAAAGCCCAGGAATCTATAGCAATAATGCAATTCGTGGATGGCATTTATGGCCATTCTGTCCAGGAGAGTGTTAGGCTAGCAGATCTCAAGACATTTGTTGAAGCAGTCTTTAAAGCAATAACCGTAGAAGTCGCACACGTCGCCACCCAAACAATTCATCCAGCGTGATCAATCGAAATTAGTAATGGAGAGAGTCAGGCGAATCGACAGATCCAATTGTTGTCCACGAAGTGCAAACTACCAGCAATCAGCGACCGGCGGTCAAGGTTGATATCATGCAGTAGACCCCAAATCTATAATATTTACTGAAACGGTTTGGTCAGTGGACTTACTGTGTCTGTAGGTATAGGAAGCAAGTCATGTCAGTTGTTAGTGGATACAGGATCATCGGTGACGGTGTAAGTCGATCTATAATTCCTCACAGTGTACGACTACAATCTGGAAGCCTCAGCAGACTTTATGTGGCAGCATAATCGAAGCTTCGCATATTTTTATTATTCAACTCGGTAGATTTAGGGGTCGAGTAAAAGTGTTGGTGGTTGAATTTCCCATTGATGGGCTGCAAGCCAATAAGAGTGTTTTGGTCTTTCTATACACCAAACCAAGATTGGTGATGATCGCATTCAATTGACCTGTGAGGGCACTACGAGTAATCCCCTCATTTGCGTAATGGTGATTTGGTTGATGCTGATGCACTTAATATTCGTCCCTACTGAAGCCATTATTCCATCAATTCTTGCGAAAGGAATAGTCTCTCCCATAGGAAGCCATTTGCACAAAGGTCTTCTGATTGGAAAACCCCTAAACAAATTCAACTGTGTGATTGTCCTCGTACGAGTAACCAATTTATCGGATCATTCGGTGGCTGTACCTGCTAGTACACTCGGGACACTCTCAAACAATGCCGTTTTGCCATAGTTCTTGGTCGAAAGAACTCCTTAAGCCAGCGCAACAGCATGCTTCCGAGAAATTGTTGCAGGCATTTGCAGACGTGTACTCAAGTGAACCTAACGCCTTGGCTAGAACCTGCATCGTTCAACACACAATTTATGTAGGTACAGAAAAGCCAGTTAAGCAGCCTCCACGCAGATTGCCGTTAGCGTAAAAGGAACAACTGCGAAGGATCATTGACGACATTCTGCACCGAAAGATCACTGAACCTTGCTCAAGTCCCTGGGCATCATCAATCCTGATGGCCCGAACGAAGGATGAATCGACTCGGTTTTGCGTTGATTATCGTCGCTTAAACACCGTCACTATCAAAGATCCGTTCTCGTTGCCCTGGATAGATGACAGCTCAGATGCTGTGGTCGATTCGATGTGGTTTAGCACCATAGATATTGGCAAGTGACTAGCGACAGAGTGTATCAATTCAAAGTAATGAGTTTTGGGCTCTCCAATACTCCGGCGACATTTGAACGTCTCTTGTCGAACGTTTTACGGGGACTTTGTTTGAACGACATCCTCGTCCATGGTAAGACCTTTTACCAAACAATGATAATTTGCCTTCTATTTTCAGTTGTCCAAGAAAGTCTGGACTGAAATTGAATCCGCTTAAATGTAATTTATCCCGAAAGGAAGTACGGTTTCTTCTACATGTGCTGAATGGCGATGGCGTATCACCTGGCTCCTTCTTGTCTGACCGACTTACGCAGCTTCGTTGGACTCTGAACATATTACAGCCAATTTGTACCCTAATTTTCGACAATTGATCGCCCTCTACACAAGCTGACGGAGAAGAACATGGTTTTTGAGTGGGCCGACGAATGTTCAAAAGCCTTCAGGAACAGAGAGGTTTATAGCCTATTTCAGCAGAGCTTCAGGTATAACAGGGCACAATTATTGCAGAAGGAGCTGCTAGCCATGATAAAGCCCATTGAGCATTGTCAGGTCTATATTTTTGGCCGCGAATTTCTTATTTGGACAGATTATATCACTTTAAACTAGTTGCTATCGTTCAAAAATCCTGAGGGTCAATTGGCGCGATGGATAGAACCCATCCAGAAATATATCATAATTATCGCATACAACATTAAGCTGGCAAAACTTACCTAAATGCCGACGCGTTCTATCGCCAATTCTGCGCTCACGACATGGTATGCAATCGGAACGATTTCGTACCCAGAGACATGCAATTAATTCCATCAGGCTGGGTGGTAGCTATTTCCATGTAGATAAGTTAAACCATTATCCGGCTGCAAATAAAGTTATGTCGCGGACTGCTTAAAGCATATTGGGCCCAATTTGCTTCCCTTATTTTACAAAATAATTTTTGCGCAAGAAATGGGTACCAAAAACCCGCTGTTGTGTCTCTTGCCACCAAACGGTGGATACTTTGGATCCAACAAGACGTTTACCAAATTAAAATTCCGGTTCTATTGGGTCTGAGCGTGAAAGGACATTGAGCGTTGCTGTGCGGAATTCGATATTTTTGCCGCAAAGTAGAACCCGAGGAGACATGCAGCTTTATTTGGCTGGTGAACTCGCCCAAAACGTTGCTGTTGACGTTCTACAGCCACTGCCACCAACTTATGCGAGATAATAATTATGTGCTCGTATTGATGGATTATTTCTCCAAATGGGTCGACGTCTTTACATTGCCAGATCAAACTGACCGTTGCTAAGGCATTAATCCACGAAGTTTTCTGCCGCTATGGTGTACGTACCACAGGAGCTGCACTCAGACCAAGGTTGGAATTTTGAGTCCACGGTGTTTCAGAATGTAATGCAGATTATGGGTATACGAAAACCCACACCACACCGTTACACACGCAGTCCGATGGCCTTATAGAGCGGATGAATCGAACAATGCCACACCATGTTATCTTGCCAAATGTTTTATTGATAAACAGGACGGCATGGATGATCTTCTACCTTTGTCTTCCATGGCGTATCGCTCCTCACAACAAGAATCAATCAAAGAGGCTTCATTTGCTATCCTACGAGTATATGACAGAGAGATGCGACTTCCTCAAGATTTACATTTTGGACACGAGCCGGAAACCAACTCTTAAACCAGGTACGATTTAAATTTAAATTTTCCCGGATTTGAGGTGTGAGATCCCGTTTGGTTTCACAATCCTAAGAGGAGAATACAAGTTTGTCCTAAACTTCTGTCGGATTGGGGTGGACCTTACGGAAAATGGAGATTATACACGACGTTACCATCAAAATTCAAAAGACAACGTGATTGTGATTCTGCACTTTCTAGCAAGTTACCAAGGAACTAACTTCAGCGCCTGGCATCCGGAAAGTTTTTCGAGAGAATAGTCTTCAGTTCAAGAAGGGAGGAGTGTATTCACGGCGGGAGACATATTCACGAACGTAGCCAGTCACCACCTTTTGAAGTTTACGGCTCATATTAAGACACCATGCTTTGCCGGAATCATAAAAACAACGTAAGAATACATACTGTTAGCGTCATAGATTGTCGGACTAAAATTTGTAACGTAACGCCTTACTGTGCAAAACTAAAAGGGGATTTGTATTTTTATTATTCTTACTATATAAACAGACAAACATCTACAAAGTACTTTTTTTAATAACATTACCGAAGCTACATTAATAAATATTTAAGATGCATCCTTGTTACTTGAAAAACTCACCTTCCTTCTCCCTTGCCTTGCAATCAGGAGCCGCAATTCGTGGAAACACTCCATCTGAAAAACAAGCTCATCCAGAGCAAATAACAGTAACTTAAAAAAACAGTATATACGAGTAGATCCTCTGATTGGATAGTATGCCGGTATACAGTGGAACGACTGCCATTACACACTGAATCAGGGAACATCACCCACGAGAGCTGACCAACAGTTGTAAGCACTATTGACACAATTACGAGTACAGTGTTCAGTTTAGTTATTCAAGTGTCGAGTGGTAGCGGTAATATGGAGCATATAAGAGACCAACTCCATTCTCTATTCGTAAAACAATGTGAATTCGCATTGTGTTTTGCGCCCTTCCTCGTCCACATAGATGGTCAGATCAGGATGGGTTACCTCCCAGCACTTAAAGCATTGAATTGTTATGGATCTTGGCAATGTTCCAAGTGCACTGCTTTACGTCGAACATATTGATTTGGCGTTTACATTTAACAAAAGACAGCTAAAGGAAAATGTACTCGTATGTAGCCATTAGAGGAGGCGTAACTGGGTTTTTTCAAATTTAAATATCAATTCAGCACTCGTTATGCATCATCAAAGGGAGTCTTGACCCCAACAACTGACACAATAGAATTGACAACACATCCCCAATTCAAAATTCTCCCTCTCCCTATTTGGCTATTAGACTACATAAGTACATATATACTTACAACAAACAATTTGATTTATTTCCTACAATTAAGTAGGAGTATTCGTTCGTAATGGAACAGAAGTGAAGCCATGTCGGCATTTTTAATATTCCATCCAAAACATAGGCAGCAGCAGTAATAGCGCGTCACAGTGAAGCCCCGTTGCCATGAATACGAAGCGCTAAATCACGAAATATGGCGTGGTAGGATGTCATTGTTTTTTTTTTGCCTCCCTTATTTGTGTGGTGTATTTGATTTCATTCAAATTCGCAAACTAATTATCGTGTTCGTTTCGGAATCAATCGAACGCCATTTAAACCCCCGCACAACACTCGCTTACGAAAGTATGTCACCACTTAATGGAATGCTGGTAACTGTCGTCGTCGCTGGGTGATATTTAATTTAATGGTACGGCCCCCCTGCAGATAGCAGTCGCCAAGCTTCTCATCCACGGAAATCGAGAAAATAGAAAACAAAAAAGAGAAAATAAATTTGATGGGGTCAGAGGTTAATAAAGTAGTCAAAGGGCGGTCATTATTTAATTAGACTGGCCAGGCTAAAAGTCTACTTGACTGGATAATGACTTTATGAAAAAAATCTTTATCAATAACGGTGAAATCTTCTGTAACAAGTGCGCATTGGATGCTCACAAAAAGATACAAATTGATTTCTTTCAAATACGACTATGCAAGAGGTCAGGCAATTGATGAAGTTGATTGTATTGTAGAAGGCTAATCCTACGCAATAATTCATTAATTCAGTTAATCTGTCACTTTTCCCAGCACGCACAGTGGCTTTCGTACACAAATCAGTTCTTTGGAAGTAATCCCGAAAGCAGCATTCAAGGAAAGTTGCCCAGATTTCTAGAAAAAACTTTTGGATAACTGAATTACCTTTGGGAAAAAATTCATCTAAAGAAAGTAAATACTGAGGCGTTTACCAAAGTTAAATCTCTTGAAGAGAGTTGATTTTTTGGAGACGAAACTTAATCTAGTGGAGCAAAAGGAGATATGGTGCGCAGTTGGCAGTTAATAGGCATTCGTGATTTAAACAATACAAATATGCAACGATACTAGCTAAATTAGCTAACGCTATGTAAAGAATGTGAAAATGAACAACAAACAAATGTCCACTATAGTATATGCGGATGAATGGTGCTATGACAAAGATGGGCGACATAAACGAAATTTAGTTTCGGCTAATATTTTTGGTTCTCACCACAACAACAACAACAATAATGACGGCAGCAGCAACGACATCGGCAGCGGCAAAATATATAAAGTGTGATTTTTTTGCTGTTTGGTTTTTCAGTGTTCTATTTTAGACAGCTCACGCATGATTCGTGACATGTGTCAAAGTCAAACAAGTTCAGCTCGATCATTTTACAGCCTTCATAATCGACCTACTGAGCAAGCAATTCAAGCCAAAGTGAGCGAATTTCTCACCAATTTCACTCTATTGAACATCAAGCCACCTACCCGTATGCGTAGAGTTTATGTAAAGGAAAATATTACTACTGTATCCGCCAGTGTTAATGAAGACCGTGATTTGTACATTCGTCGCCGTTCGCAGTAATTGGAATTGTATTGCTCAACTAAGTGGAAGAGTATACGCAAGGATCTTGATCTAAAACCTTACAAAATACAGCTCGTACAAGAACTGAAGCCGAACGACCTGTCGCAGCGTTGAATTTTCGGTGAGTGGGCCTTAGAGAAGCTGGAGGCAAAAATTGTCTTCATTTCATTTCTGGTTGAATGGATATGTTAATAAACAAAACTGCTGTATTTGGTCCGATGAACAACCTCAGACAATACAAGAGTTGCCAATGCACCCGCAAAAATGCAATGATTTCGAGGTAGTAAGGGACCACCTCTGCAAAAATAAAATGAAGAATTACTCTTGCAAATCGCTATTCCTTTGGGCTAAGAAGTCAATTGAGTAATAAGACCTTATCCGGAAAAACTAAATATACGCTATATAAAACCATGATCATCCTGGTCCTACTCTGTGACGCTAAAGCGTAGACTCTGTCGAAAGCGTATGAAGATATCCTCAGTCGTTTAGAGAGAAATATCCTTAGAAAAATATTCGGTCGCTTTTGTGTTAACAGGCTTTGTAAGAGAAGATTCGACGACGAACTACGGAGGGACAACGCAGTAGAGAAAGACCTCACCTTATGTGGTCCGCACAAGTAGAAGAGGACCACAACCAACTTGGAGTGCGCAGTTGGAAGTAGTTAGCTAAAGACCGGGCTAACTGGAAAGGTTTGTTAGTTCAATCCCAGGTTTGCCTCGAATTGTATTGCCCTAAGTAAGTAAGTTACAACGCGTTACAACAACAGCTAAATGAGCATTGAAATACTCAATCCACTGTATTGTTTATAAACCGCATTGAAAATTTGAAACCGAATTGGAATATCATAAAGGGTGACTAGATAACAATGATCGTTTTTCCAATTGTTATGTTTCAGCAGCTGTCAAAGTTACCAATGACATCCAGCTGTCAAAATATTTTGCCATTTCGTCGTGCATCGTTTTACGCTTGTCGAACGTGCGGAAGTTATTGAAAAATATTATCAGTGTAAATATTTAACTTGAATTTCGTCGTGAGGCCGGTCATCATCATGGCTTCAGTATTCAGACAATTCGTCGCACCGTAGCAAAGTCTGAGCGTGAGTATACTCTTTTGGATCTTAAACTGCCAACCAGACAGAGATTGGTGCAAAATGAGGAAAACATAGCCGCCGTAGCGGCCAATATCGAAGATTGTTGGATTTGGGCTTATATCCGTATAAGATTGTGCTGATGTAATTGAATTGAAGCCAAACGATAACGAATAGACAACGCCATGAGTAACATGCTTCATTTCACATGTTTACCACAACGATATCCATCATTGTCTCTGATAATATCACCTGATAATTCAATGCATACCAGCATCCACGCATAAGTGCATTTAATATGTTCCGTTACAGAAGCCAAGCCAAAATCAAAGCTTCTCATCAATATTGATTGGCTGCCAACATCACGCGAGTTGCAACGACGCTAAAAATGGTAACGGATTATTTTGAGACACACATCAAGCAAGAAGGTATTCGAGGTGAGTTGAGTTTTGATCACGGAGGTGCAAAAATCGTTATATCAATTTTGTGAAGTTTAGCATAAGAAAAATATGTAATATAGATATATATATATAGAAAAAAAAAACAAGTGTTTGTTTTAATTTTATGAAATTTTATTGATAACATAACTGGCGCAGTCGGTAAAGGCCGCATAAAAAAAAAAAAAAAAAAAAATTACTTACACGTAAGTCTAAAACAAAGAACAGTGAAAAAAAAAAAAAGATATTTGATAGTGTGAAAACCTAAGACAATAAAATAACAAAAAACAAAAAAATACAGTTTTACCATATACAACTGAAGACAACATATATAATCAACCTAGAGACATCGAAGAGATTATTCCAGCAAAAATCGACATCTTTTCAACATCTTAACGAAGATACAATCAAACTATTCAACCAGGTATGACCAGCCTACTTGATTTAGTAAAGGAAATACCCAACTTCACGGGACTTCCTGAAGAATTGGATATTTTTATAAAACAAATGGATTTCCTATTTGAATATAGACATTCTTTAGATGAGTTATCAAAAGGTTTTTTAGATTTAAGAATTAGAAATAAGATTAAAGATAAAGCTAATATTGTACTTATAAATAACAATAACCCTACCTATTGGCCTCAAATAAAAGAAATATTAAAAACGAATTGCGGTATAAGTGAGAGTGAAGAAATTATACTTAATGAAATGAGAATTCTGAAATTCGAAGGCTCGGTTGAAGAATTATTTGAAAAAACGTTAAATCTCCTAACCAAATTGAATATTAAAACCTCCTTAAATATAGACCTCCAAACATCATTTAGTAGTATCCAGAATGAAGCAATGTTTCTAAAATTGTTCATCAATAAACTTCCAAGCGAACAAAAACTAATACTTAACGCTAGAAATCCTTCAAATTTAAGAGAAGCAAAAGCTATCCTAATAGATTCAGACAATTTTTTTAAGAAAGTAGTATTTCAAACTAATAGCAATACCTTTCCACGACAAAATTATACACCCCTTAACTTTCAGGCATTCCATAGTTCAAACAGTAATAACTCTCAAAATAAAAATTCGAATAATTTTAAACATAATAGTAACCCAGCAGGATCAAGTCATGACAATATCCAATATACCAATAGCCCTCACAAATTTAACCAAAATATATCTTCTCAAGGATTTAATCATACCGATAACTTGAGAAACAATAAAATATCAAATCCGAACCATCAAGATTATACCCCTAATAGATCTATAAATGCAAGATCAAGAAATTATGCAACTAACAACTCAGGGTCATACAGAAGTAGGCAGAGCCATATGAGTGTTGATCATATTGAACCTGTAGGAGAGCTCAATTTCCAGCCAACAATTGACACAAGTGTTCCAAATTTTCAGTCAACCACTTCAGATCTCTTCCCTATATAGTTGTCCAAACTAAAACTACCCCTATCAAAATTCTTATTGACTCTGGAGCAGGAACATCTCTTATAAATAAAGGGTTATTTCATAGTTCCTTCAAAACGGAACTTGAAAAACCCATTATGCTGAAGTCAATATATTCCAACATTTCGGTAAAATCAAAAATCACAATTCCACTTTTTAGAGAATTCAATAGACCGTTGACAAAAATTGAAATGCTCGAAGTAGAACTGAAGGGTGATTTTGATGGAATTATAGGATGTAATGTGTTAAGACCATTACAAGCAAAATTAGACTTCAGCACCTCCAAACTTGTTACTAAAGATTGCAGTTTGCCTATAATATTTGATAAAAATTTAAATGACATATCACAAAAAGCAATAAACGGTTTAATAAAAAATGAAACAGACATTCATTTTAAAAAGCCTGACCTTGGCGATGTGATATATAAACTTAAGCTTGATAACATAAATAAGGAAGGAATAGACTCAATCAAGACAATTATTTTAAAGTTTAAAGATGTTTTCTATCAAGAAGGTGATAATCTTACGTCAGTCGTAAGGTATAATCATAAAATACCAACTATGAATGATATACCTATATTTTCCAGGACGTATCGTTATCCAGAAGCGCATAAAGACGAAGTAGAGAAACAAATTTCGGAAATGCTGCGTTCTGGAATCATTATCAATTCCAGTAGTCCATACAATGCTCCAATATGGGTCGTCCCAAAAAAAGTTGACAGCTCTGGTCAACAAAAATGGCGTATTGTAGTGGACTACCGAAAACTAAACGACGTTACGACTGATGATAGGTTTCCGATTCCTAATATGGAAGATATATTTTCAAAGTTAGGAAATGCTAATTATTTTTCAACAATTGATCTTGCTAAGGGTTTCCATCAAATCCCAATTAGCCAAAACGATCAATGCAAAACTGCTTTTTCAACTGCGAATGGGCACTACGAGTTTACTCGAATGCCATTCGGGCTAAAAAATGCCCCTGCATCCTTTCAGAGAATGATGAACGAAGTTCTTCAGGAATACTTAAATAAGGTTTGTGTTGTGTATCTAGACGATGTCCTTATTTTTTCCACATCGTTACAAGAACATATTGATTCTTTGACAAAGATATTTAAGAGGCTTCGGGAATATAATCTGAAAGTGCAGGTGGATAAATGTAGTTTTCTCAAACGGAAACGGAATATCTAGGACATATTATATCAGAGCGAGGCATTAAACCCAATCCTAGCAAAATACAAGTCATAAAAGACATAAAAATGCCAACAACAATGAGACAAATAAAGTCGTTCTTAGGTGTTACCGGCTTTTATAGAAAGTTTATTAAGGACTACTCGAAAGTAGCCCTTCCAATGACTCAATGTCTCAAAAAGGGTAACAAAATTAACATCGCAAACGTACAGTACATTGAGTCCTTTAAAAAACATAAAGAACTCATATGTACGTGTCCAGTTTTAGCTTACCCAAATTTCGAGAAAACGTTTACACTAACGACGGATGCGAGTAATGCAGCTCTGGGAGCAGTCCTCTCGCAAAGTAACCACCCAATTGCTTATGCCTCAAGGACTTTAAATCGTCATGAGACCAATTATAGCACGGTTGAGAAGGAACTTCTTTTCATAGTATGGGCTACTAAATATTTTAGACCGTATTTATTCGGTCGAAGATTTAAAGTACAAACCGATCATCGTCCATTAGTCTGGCTAAACTCTTTAAAGGAACCGAATTCCAAACTACAACGCTGGAAAATAAAACTAAACGAATTTGATTTTTCTATTGAATATATAAAAGGGAAGGAAAACTACGTTGCTGATTTTTTAAGTCGAATAGATACTAATTGTATAGAAAATGACGAAATAAGATCGGATCTAGCAACTATTCACAGTGGAGTCGAAAATTTAAATGACCATATTTATATAACCGAAACACCGTTGAACATTTATAAATATCAACTGATTTTACAAAAAAACGAAGTAAATGGTTATAAAAATAAAGTCATGTATAAGAAAAAACGAAGGTCAACTATTTTACTTCAAGAATATGATGAAGAGTACGTTTTAGAAATCTTGAAAGAACTTCTTCCAGTGAAGGGAACTCTAGGAGTTTTTTGTGATGATGAAAATATATTTATACAATTTCAAAGAACAATAGTACAATATTTTTCGAATTCAACTAATATGAAAATTTTAAAGTGTACGAAATTGCTTGAAGACATAATTTGTAAAGTGAAACTATTTGAAATAATTGAAACATCACACCTTAATAAAAATCATAGGGGAATTGAGGAAACTTACTTCGAACTAAGAGACAAATTTTATTACCCCAACTTCAAGTTAGAAATTCAAAAATACATAAACAACTGCATAATTTGTAATATGTGTAAGTACGACAGACATCCAATTAGACAATCTCTAATGATTTCAGAAACTCCCAGCAAACCTAATGAAATCATTCATATTGATATATGGTTTTCCAACAAAAACAATATGTTTTTAACATGTATCGATAAATTAACAAAGCATGTTTCCATCCATCCCATTACCGATAGAAATTCCATTAGTATAGTAGATATTTTAAAACATAGATTTGCTCTTTTAGGTAAGCCAACCAAAATAGTAGCCGACAATGAGTTTAACACCGCGTTTATAAAGAATTTTCTAAGTAGCGAAAAGGTAATATACCACTTTACATCTCCAAACACACACACGGGTAATTCGACTATAGAACGTTTCCATTCCACCCTTAATGAACACATACGACTACTAAAACTGAATCGAAATAATAAAGACATGGATAACATTACAATAGCTCTTAAAGCTGTTGAAATATACAACGATACGATACACTCAGTAACAAGATATAAACCAAATAATCTTCTCCACTCAACTTTGAACGAAACCGAATGGAACAAATTAAGAGAAAGAATACACGACTTGAAAAAGAAACGAATAGCAAAATTAAATGAAACTCGAACAGATCACCATGAATTCAGAGAACGAGAATTAGTTAAAAACCTAGGATTCCACAATATAAAACATCTACCTAGATACATAATTAAAGAGGTTAAAGAAAAAAACAAAACCCACTTTAAAGACAAGAATGGAACAAAACGTGACAGACAAGTTGTAAAAAGGGTTTTTAAACATCAGGGCTCCCCTAAGGATATACATTTTGATAGGAGGCTAATAGGAAGGGACTATTCATGTAGATATAAAAAAAAAATAAAAAATAAATAAATAAACAATTTTATAAAAAAAAAATAATAAAGAAATATATACGAGTACATTTCTTATTCATTGATTTTTTATGTTGTATTTAATTTAGAATATATTAGTATATAAGTACCTAAAGTATACAAAATTGTAAAAAAAAAAAAAAAAAAAATATAAAATTAACACTCATGTAAACAAACTAATTAAATATAGACTATATATAGAATAGATAGTATGTAAGATATATAGAAATAAATTTATGGTAGAAATAATACGTATACGACACAGTGAAAGTGTAACTGTGGTTCTTGGTCATTCATGTCTGAGGGACATTCTGCCCATACTTCGACGGGAGGAGTAACATGCTTCATTACACATGTTTACCACAACGATATCCATCATTGTCTCTGATAATATCACCTGATAATTCAATGCATACCAGCATCCACGCATAAGTGCATTTAATATGTTCCGTTACAGAAGCCAAGCCAAAATCAAAGCTTCTCATCAATATTGATTGGCTGCCAACATCACGCGAGTTGCAACGACGCTAAAAATGGTAACGGATTATTTTGAGACACACATCAAGCAAGAAGGTATTCGAGGTGAGTTGAGTTTTGATCACGGAGGTGCAAAAATCGTTATATCAATTTTGTGAAGTTTAGCATAAGAAAAATATGTAATATAGATATATATATATAGAAAAAAAAACAAGTGTTTCTTTTAATTTTATGAAATTTTATTGATAACATAACTCATGGGTTCGCTAATTGGGCGCTGGAAATGTTGGCCGGAGTTCCGGATTTTGGACATAAAATTATCTTCTCAGATGAGGCCCATTTTTGGCGCAGCGACTATGTCCACAAGCAAAATTGCCATTATTGGAGCGAACACAATCCATAATTGTTCGGCCAAGTATCAATGCATCCACAAAGATCGACTGTTTAGTGCGGTTTATGGCATGGCGACATCATCGGACCTTATTTCTTTCGAAATGAGGAAGGAGACACCGTTACCGTCACTGGTCTCAGGTATAGGGCGATGTTAACCGACTTTCAGTGGTCGGGGCTTGACATCGCCGAATTGTGGTAGTTGTAAAGGAGAAATTTGGCGACTGGATCATCTCATGGCGAGCGTTCATCAATTGGCCGTGGCCATCATGCGATTTGACACCACTCGTCAAGTCCTTAGTTTATGCTAACAAGCCAACCACTTTGGACGAGCTCGAGGCCAACATTCGACACGGTGTTGCCGGAATAACACCGCATATATCGGACAGAGTCATCGAAAATTGGACCGACCACTTGAAGCACTACCAGCGGAATGATGTGCTACTCCCCATGTAATGGTATGAACGTAGATTCAAAATAAAGCCAGAATCAATTTTATATCTCACACCGTTATTGTTTTATTTAATTTTTTTTTCCTATCGTTCTTATCTGGTCACCCTTTATGAAAACTTTCAAATCGCATTGAAACATTTTACTTTCTCGAGCTCTCATCATGCGAATTAATTTACACGCACTTCGAATTTACCAAACTCTCAATTCAAGCAGCTGTTTGTAAAATTCTCTCAATTTTCTCTTGCTCATTTTGGATTCGGTTTTGGATAATTTCATGTTAACACCACCCTTTCTATGCGGATTGAATCAGTCCGTATTGAGATGCCATATGAACGGGGTAATACTCTGTTCGTTTCAAAGCATGAAGACAAAATCTTGATAAAGAATCTAACATATTCAAGGTTGCATGGTCACAGTGTTTTCCGGACAAAAAAAAATTCTCGGTCTTTCAGGTCGCTAGGCAAATAATAGTTTGAATCTCCGAATAAATCCAAATGGACTCTGACTGGATATTCTGTAACACATCGTGAGGACTACAAAGTTGACATCAATATTAGAAAAAGAATAAAAAAAAACAAAGCTTTCAGTGGAAACGACGGCGCGTCTTAGAGAAGAGGGTAAGGTAGCAAGTCATACATAAACAAAGTCATAACTAAAGACATATTCAACTCAATAATAAATTGGACTCAGAACAACGAGAGCTAACCCCGGGTCATTTAGCCTTAAGAATATGAGGAAGATTGTCAAATATACACAACCACGCTACTTTCGCCAAGAACAAATAACCTGCAAGGATGATTAATGATCCAGCGTAACAGAAAGTAATCATAACTGATGGACACATTTAGTTGGATGTCGTGCCTAGCAGTACCTAGCTGATGATAAGGGCGTTTTACGTTCTAACTCCCAATTCGATTCAAAACAAAAACTTCTATGAATTTAAATTATGAATCAATAAATTCTAAAGCTTCTTAAATGTTTGATGTGCACTAGGGCGTATGTGGGACGTACGAGTATACATCATTCCTGGCAACATATTTTCCCAATCGAAATTTACAAATAGATTCGAAAAGAAAATATTTTCAAACACTATGCAACCGAAATTAGATTTAAAAAACAACTCTCAGCTGAGAATATGAAATGCACTCTCTTTCAATTTCCTCAAATTCAATTTCATTTCGAAAAAGATAGAAACAAAATTGTCCTACCAACTGTTACCTAACACCGATTGGTTTCCAGATACGAGTAGCATGCAATGAACTCTGACGTTTTTGATTTTCAATCGTCTAACTCATTTCCATCAATGATTCTTAGATTTTGAATACGTTCTTGCGCCAATATCTATTCCCATTCGTACCCATATTCGTATTCGTTGTATGAATGACTTCTTTCCATTCGAAGGACATCAGGCACAGGTGGCATCCCCTATTGGAAATTTAAATGCCAACATTTTGTGTGCGAATACCACCGAAACACGAGAGCCCATAAATAAATAGTTTACATTCTTGAAACACGTGTGGTGTAAATAATTGTACCTCAAAGTAAGTATTAAACACGTTTGCCTACGAAAAGACACGATCACTATCTATGCCTGAATACATTTTCACAGTCGTTGTGAAAATGTTACGCTTCAAAGGTACAAAAGAACAATACCTCGAGTTTAGAATTGAACACCCTTAAAATAATAAAATTTGGAAAAAAAAAACTCTTTGTATTGCGACACATACGACTACGGTAACGTATTGTGTCAATGGAGGATTCAAAGAGGATGTGCATTTTAAATTTTACACAATTCGCCATTTGTTTCCTTTAGCCACTCTGTACATCTGGCTTCAATCCACTCACATGGTGTCGTAACTTTTACGAGTACCTATACATATGAGTATCTGCAGCCACACACACACGGATATGTACGAGTCCATAGGTATGTACATATATGGATATTATTGAACTGAAGGAAAAATTCTCTGTATGGTATCGCAGACGGTAATCGTTAAATGCCATTGACATACGTTTTCATCGGCGCCAATAAACAAAGGATCGAAGAGAGATTTTTCACGATTTTATGATTTTTTTATGAGAAAGATAGGTACACACATACTTCTATGACATGAATCCGGATTTTCAAGGGTGGGACGTTTGACTGCTATGAACCGTATCTTTCATCGGAAGTGACTTTTTTACTTCCTTTCTGTATCCGTTTATATTTATATTCATACAGTCGACCGAGCACAGTGGGACAAACACTCTGAAATTGTTGGCAAATAATTTTTCGACTTAATTTTGTAAATGTTAAATAAAATAAACAAAAATGATTCGAAATGACTCAGACACTACATACAAGCGTCACATGTTGTCACTCTGATTATGATTAGTATTGTATTTGGGAATGTCCATTCGAAAACCTTCAACTAATTCCTTAATCCTTGACTGCTCAAAGCTAGATGGATGACTGCCAACATAAAGAATGATTAGAAGGTACTTTTATTAAACAACTGAAAGAAGACGGTGAAAATATTGTAGACAGACACATAAAGTGCAGAGTCATAATACTCAGTTGGAACGTACAATATTACCCCATAATGATGGGAAAGGTCGTGAGCTTTGAAATGAGAAAAAAAAATCAATTCTGGTTTCTGAAATCAACATGACATCCCAGCTGATATTCTTTTGACCAAATTAGCACTTATACACAATATAAAAGTAAATGCATTTGTGGTACTTTCAATTCATTTGGAGATGTAGTCCGAGCCTAGGCTTGTATGCTACCTGCTTCTTATTTCGGGCGTCAAGTTTGTTGAGATTGTTTTTCATTTACTCACGCCATGTGAGGTGGGGTCTTTCTCAACTGAGATTGCCTTAATTCTGGATTCAAATGAATTTCGAATAAGATCGTCAGTCTTTGATTAACCTCCGAGCGGTCAACATTGTATTTTCCCTAGTGTTAATCTGCTCTCGTTCTCCCGTTCTCCATCAATTTAACCCAATCGGACTATATATCAATATAGCTAAGCGCGGCTTTAACTTATTCGAGGACTCATCGTCCTCGACGAATATGTATAGGAGAACCAATCCTCCTACAATGTCGCGAAGTGAAAATTTTTTTAGCATACTTGATTCCCACCCCGACACGGACAATGAAGACAATATGTCTTCGAGTGTCAATCAGTTGCCCTCAAAAAAAGTTTCAATTCCGCCTATAAAAATATTACACAAAACAAGTGAATATGTGCACCAACTACTAAAGGAATTGAAAATAAACGATTACTCCATACGAAAAATCTCGCTTGGCATTAAATTATTTTGTGAATCGATCAACTCATTCAATACCGCGTGCAGTGGACTGAAATCGAAAAAGTGTCAATTCTTCTCGCATGACCTTAAAGATGAAAAATCATTCAAAGTGGTTCTCTTTGGTTTAGATGAGATTCCCGTAATCTCCCTTAAAAATGAACTAATTTCTCTGGGTTTGAAATGTCGAGATGTCAAAATGATTAAGAAAGACAATCAAAAATTTGTGGACTATTTATATGTCGTGTATTTTGAAAATGGATCTATTCGTCTACAAAATCTTAAAAAAAATGTTAAATCGATTTTTCGAACACAAGTCAGATGGGAGTTTCAGCGCCGCCCAAAAACCAAATTAACGCAGTGCCACAATTGCCAAATGTTTGGCCACGGAGAAAAACATTGCAATGTGAAAACTTGTTGTAGCAATTGCTCGGGAAACCACAAAACCAATACTTGCACTTCCACAGCCATCTCCAAATGTGCAAACTGTGGCGGCAATCATAAATCAACTGATACTGCATGCGAAAGTCGAACGAAATATTTACAAATCCGAGGAAAACTTTCAGCAAAATCCACAGTCTCTCGTGTTTCTACTCGCACTCACTTGCAGCCAAATTCACCAGCCAAAAATTTCAACCTCATCAGCATGAATGACTTTCCATCGCTGCCGAAGACACGTCATCAGCAAGCACCATCACAGAATCCACAAGTTCCACAACGTGAAGTGCAATCCAGCCATATGTTCATCCCACAAAGCTCTTCATCTGCGGAAAGCTCTCTATTCTCCCAAGAGGAACTTTCATCTCTGACAATGGAAATGATCTCTAAACTTGGAGACTGCAAATCTAAATTTGAGCAATTTAATGTAATGCACAGCTTGCATGTAAATATTTATTTTCCAATGTCAAGTAATACGCTAAATAAGATTAAGCTTTTGTGTTGGAATGCAAGAGGTATTCGCAAAAAATGCACTGAATTTTTCAACTTTGTCTGTAATCTTAATGTTGATAAATGTTTGTTAAGTGAAACTAGGCTCAGTAGTAAAGTAAAGTTTTCTTGTCGTGAGTACAATTATGAGTGTTATAGACTAACAATACCGGTGGCGGAGTTGCCATATTAGTAAAAATAGGTATTGATCACACCATACTACCCAGGGTAAATACAACAGTCATTGAGAATATAGGCATTGAATTAACACTTGAAAATAACTTTAAATTAAAGGTTTTCTCTGTTTACTTTCCCGGAGGTTCATCTAACGCTCACAAAGCCAGATGTTTAAAAAATGACTTGAGACGTTTGATCAGTAATGACCACTTCATTATTGGCGGTGATTTAAACTGTAGACATCGCAATTGGGGCTGTCAAAGGGCTAACTCGTGGGGTAACGTCTTAGAAAATTTGCTGACGTCACATAACTTTACAATTGTGTACCCACCTAGTCCTACTTATATACCCTCTGCAGAAAGATTTACTTCTTCTACTCTTGACTTCTTTCTCTCTAACATTCCTAGCATCCTAAGTCCACCTGCCGTCATTAACGCTTTAAGTTCTGACCATCTCCCAGTCATCTGTGATATTCTCTCTAGTCCCAAAACTCTTAATGTGCAATACCTAGACTTTAATAAAGCAAATTGGGATAGTTTTCGATATCACCTCTCTAATGCTCTTAACAATTGCCCTATTAACTTAGAATCGTCAATCAGTCGCAGAAATATCGACGACTCAATCAATTTCTTGGAGGCCAAAATCAAAGATAACATTCTAGTTTCAGTTCCAATGAAGTCCCTGTGCCAAAGATCTGTCATTCTTCCACGATCTATACTATATTTAATAAAAAGTAGAAACTTTTATAGAAGGAAATGGCAGAAATATCGATTGATTGATGATTTCAGAGAAATGAAGGTACTTACACGATTAATTGGTTCGAAGATTACAGATTTTAGAAACAGCAGTTGGAATAGAAAGCTTAGTTCACTCGATGCCAACTGCAAACCCTTCTGAAATATCAATAAAATAATCAGGAAAAAACATAACCCAATTTCCAGTTTGGTTGAAAATGGTTTATTGATTATTGATGGTGCGGGAAAATCTGAGCTTCTTGCCGATGTCTTCCTAAAAAATCACTTAGTAAGTCGAAATACTACTTCTCGAAAGCAATCTGTGGTTAATAGTGAGATCTCATTATTTAACGGAGTAAATTCAACATTCCCTTCCGAAGAGCTTACGAGGGGTGTTCAACATATTCTCGGTATCGGGGTGAAACTGTGGTTGTATATATAAATTGACTTATTTATCAAGTAATACTATTATTTTAGTGCATTCATGCAAAATTTCATATAAATGTAATTATTAATTCGCGTTTTATCTCTAGTTAAACAGAATCATAATGGCAACTGAGACGATGATGGTGAAAATTGAGCATCGCGCTGTAATTAAATTTCTCACTAAGCAAGGAAAAAGTCAAAAAACTATTCATGAAGAGATGGTGGCTGTTTACCACGGTTCCGCACCTTCATTATCAACTGTGCAAAAGTGGTCAAGTGAGTTCAAGAGAGGCAGAGAGAGCATTGAAGACGACCCCCGCTCCGGCGCCCCGACTACGGCTTGTACGGGAGAAAGCATCAAAGAAGTCGAAAGACTTGTTCTTGAGGATGCCCGAATAAAGGGAAAATGATGGCAGAGATCACCAAGCTTTCAATTGGTACCATTCACACCATTCTTCATGACCATCTTAACCTTTCAAAGGTCAGTGCAAGGTGGGTGCCACGAATGCTCACAGCGCCTCAGAAAAAAGTGAGAATCGCATGCTGTAGAGAGCTTTTGGAGATGTGTAGTGAGAACGCGGACGGTGTTATGGATCGAATTGTTACTGGGGACGAAACATGGGTCCACCACTATGACCCTGAAAGCAAACAAGAGTCCATGCAGTGGCATAAAAAAGGAACAGACCCCCCGAAGAAGTTCAAAGTCACTCCGTCTGCCGGGAAGCTCATGGCCACAGTTTTTTGGGACTCAAAGGGAATCTTGCTCATTGAGTATTAAAAAAAAGGTGAAACCATCAACGCAACATCCTACGCTTCCACTTTGCATAATTTGCGGGAGGAAATTAAAAAGAAAAGACGGGGTAAACTCGCAGCGAGTGTGTTGCTTCTTCATGACAACGCTCCTGTTCACACGGCGCGAGTTTCCAAGGCTGCTGCGCGAGATTGTGGTTTCGAAGAAATCCAACACCCACCCTATAGTCCAGACCTTGCCCCTAGTGATTATTTCCTGTTTCCGGATTTTAAAAAATGTCTTCGTGGAAAAAGATTTTCGGATGATGAAGAACTCAAATCGGCAATAAATGGGTATTTTGCAGAGAAAGAGGAAATTTATTTTTTTGAGGGTTTAAAAAAGCTTATATCAAGATGTAACAAATGCATTGATGTTAGGGGAGATTATATTGAAAAATAAAAACAAATTAAATTGAATTCGCATTTTCCTTCATATCGATACCGAGAATATATTGAACGCCCCTCGTATTAGCGTAGATGATATTGAGTTTCTCATTTCCAATTTGAAGCTCAAGAAATCTCCTGGCTTCGATGGCAATTTTTGTGCAATAAAATTTTTCCGATCCATTTATAATGCTTGTTTTAAATTAAGTTATTTTCCAATAAACTGGAAAAAAGCTAAAGTATTTCCCTTGCTCAAGCCCGGAAAAGATCCACGCAACGCTAACAGCTATAGACCCATTAGCTTGCTCAACGGATGCAGCAAATTATTAGAAAAACTTATAAAACTCAAACTGGACGTTTTTCTGAAAAATAGTGACATTGTACCTGAAATGCAGTTTGGTTTCCGTGAACGTCATGGTACTTCTCATCAGGTATTAAGAATTTGCAGGGAAGTAAAACAAAGCTTTGAAGGAAAAAAATCGACTGGTCTTGTATTGCTGGATTTAGAAAAAGCTTTTGACTCTGTTTGGCAAGACGGTTTAATCTACAAACTCATAAACTTTGGTTGTCCTATGTACCTTACAAAAATCATAAAAATTTTTTTGAGCGATCGAACTTTTTCAGTTCCGTTAGCCGGTTCAGTCTCTTCCCCTAAAGTTGTGCAAGCTGGTGTTCCCCAAGGATCGGTTCTGGCACCAACTCTATTTAATATATTTATATCTGACTTTCCTGTCATTCCCAACTGCCAAGTAGCTTTGTATGCTGATGACTTAGCTTTGTATGCGTCGCATACAAATGGATCAGTCATTGCAAATTATTTGCAAAATGGCATTAATATAATATATGAATACTTTAAACATTGGAAAGTAAAAATCAATGCGGATAAATGTCAATCAATCTTTTTTACAATAAAAAGATCACCTTGCCATTTTCCTCATAATACCCTAAAAATTAATAACCTCGATATACCATGGGCTGGTTCTATCAAGTACCTCGGGGTTTACTTGGATCAGAAATTAACTTTTGGTATACATATCAAAAATGCTTTAAATAAGTTAAACATCGCCACGAAAATGCTGTATCCATTGATTAATCGGAAATCGATGTTGAATCATAAAAACAAAATAATAATGTTTAAGGTAATCTTTCAAGCGTTGATTACTTATGGATCTCCTGTATGGGGTAACTGTGCCAAAACACATATAAAAAAACTTCAAATAGCACAGAACAAAATTTTGAAATTGATGTTGAATTTACCCTGGGACTTTTCAACAATGATACTACACGAAAAAGCTGGCGTTATTAAAGTTGCCAGAAGAATCGAAATTCTCAATGAGAGTTTTTCACGAAATGTTTACTCGTCGAAAATACACTAGTTACTGAGCTTACACCACTCTAACTTGTTTATTTGTTATTTATCTACTTATCTGACACATTAATTAATTTTGTTTTACTTATTTACTCATTTTTCAAATTTGTATTCATTTATTAAATTATTATTTTGCATATGTATTTGTTTAGTCATCGAATTCATTATTTATTAATTTATATTATATTATCTATTATTTATTATTTATTATTTATTATTTATTATTTATTATTTATTATTTATTATTTATTATTTATTATTTATTATTTATTATTTATTATTTATTATTTATTATTTATTATTTATTATTTATTATTTATTATTTATTATTTATTTATTTATTTTTCCTGTGATAATATAGTTTCTGAAACTTAAAAGTTTCATATATTTTGGTCCATTACATGGAGGTTTTTTCCTATAGTTTTTCCTCCAAACATAATTGTTAATAGATAAAGCATTTAAAAACCAAATGTATCTTTCAGTAGTAAGATTTTAATAATCATATCTCTGTGTAAGCTGTGCTAAATCAATAGAAAATGAATGTAAATGTTTAACTATGAAAATAAAATAAATATCTATCTATCTATCTATCGAATAAGATCGCTGGTGAGCAGCCACTATCCCACCCATCTAAGCAGATTAATTCTGATCCTTTCGCTAAGACCATGTCTATGTACAGCCCGTGCAATTCTTGGTTAAATACTGAAACCTCTTTTTTGATAAAGTGTATGCCTTTGTGCCATAGAGGACATCTTGGACGAAAGTCGATAGCATTTTCAACTTTTTAACTTTTTAGATAATAGCTACTTTTCGAATAACGACAAAGTCGTTGACCATGTCAAGCCATACCTGTCAATTGTGAGGTTTTGTCCAAGTTATCGACCTTTTCAATGACTTCGTCTTCCTCATGTTTACAGCCGGGCGCATGTTAGTCGCTTTTGCTTCAATACTTGCAAATACCACGCAAATGTCGAAAGTGTATGCCATCCGCATAGACAAGTATCATAGTTGTAAAGACTTTTGAAAGACGTGACGGTTGGGTGCCTTTTTCGACAAGTTTAGCAGGAATTCCAAAATTGGACATGGCTTAGTACAATTCTTCTTCATATACGTTACCATGGGCAGTATTAAAATTGACAAACACGTAGCGGTGGGATTTGGAGTTCGGGGTTTTTTTTCAAGACCTGCTCTCCATGAAAATATCTGGCTGATGATGGACCTTCCAGGCTTGAAGCCACACTAATAAGTACCAAATACTAAAGCGAATACATACTGTGGGGGAGTAGATCTTATAGGCGATGTTGACGACACTGATGTCTCTATAGTTGGTGCAGACTCAATGGTCTTCCTTCTTCAGGATTGCGTGACAAAGCTGCAGTTCTATAGGTCTGGCATATTTTTGTCACACCATAGAGACATCAACCGTCGCTTTGAACACCTCGGCAACCTTGTTGGACTTTGAATATTGCCATACTCACTTCGTCGAAAACAATATAATTGTTACCATCATTATCCAGGCTTAATAGTGTGTTCTGCATAAAAACGGAATTGATCGTCATTGCTATTTAACGGTCTACAAAAATAGGTCTTTTTTATCCTGTAAGTAAAATATCTGACCAGGATATTTAAATAGACGAAAAACACGATCCTATAATGGTCTACTGGAACTATACTCTGAAGAATCTTGCCCTCCGGTTTGGGAGTTGTGCATCGAGTCAAACTCCCGAATATGAATGGCCTACCTGTTGATGATACCAGGAAACGAAACAAGAGCCAACGACTTCAAACTATGCATATGTAATGTTCGAAGATACTCTAGAGCCGATTAGCAGAAGCCCCAGAAAGCTACAAAGCGAAAATTACTCCCATCCAACAAGGACTATGGCATGTGCATATACGTAACAAAGGAAGAACGAACAACCGTGACATCTACGAGCAATATGCTAATTCCTATAAACGGCCTCAAAATCTTGAACTTCATGTATATGATCGAAAGTCATTAAAGTCAGATTAATTCGCCAAAATAACCCTTAGTGAGATGGGGAATGACTTTTTTGCAAAAATTGCTTCTACAGGCTCGCAACAAGACCTGGCTAGAATCGACATAAGTATGACTCAATCACCAAGATACAAAAATCACTGTACCTGTCAGCTCCATCGTGTCGTGTCCGCCTTGATAACCGCGTAAAATTCATCGCATGTGCATGTGCAAGTGGTACTAGAAATCGTTTCTCACTCGGAGGGTCAAGGTTTGAATCCTACCCATTGACAAGTTTTTCAAGTTTCTCATTTGTGTAATTGGAACTCAGACAGAAAAATTCTGTCTGACACGTAGATTTGGCTGTTGTAGAGTTTCAAGCACAAAAAAAATTGTGTGAATTATAACCTTCGAATCACTCTGAGTGAAGAAAAAACTCTCCGTCCTATTCGGACTCTCCCCCCCCCCCCCGCCCCCCCCCCTGGAGAGCGAATATCGAAACCAAACACACCTGAATTTCAAACCACTACAAAAAACCAATTTTCCTTTCTCCTCCTTCTACCTTTTCGCCCGCGACCAGGCAACAGTAAAAGGGTATCAACCCCTTAGGCGCGCGTAAATTATAAAAAAAAAAAATATATAGATGAACGTCTTCGGACGGATTATTTCGAAATTGAAAGAGGTCTAACCAGGGGCAAATCTCAAGGCTGTCACAAGGGTTAGATCCCTAGTCGGCAGTAAGAACAAGTTCGGATACCAGTCAGACGGTAATGCTAAAGGTTTCCAAAACATAATTGAAAGATAGAAAGGTGGATAAAGCTACGGAAAGAGACTTTAGATGCGCAGTCATTGTGATCAATAAAGAGTCTCTTAAACATTTCGTTAGAAAGAACGGGTTTCACAAATCTTATAACAAAACAGAATCAGAGAATCAACTTCAGTTCAATTCTCAAGTCAAAGGAAGAGCTGACCCCATACGGAGATGGCGGAACCATCATTTAAAGTTACCCTTTGACAACCTCCTACTATATAAACTCGTTTTAGAATCAGACTTAGATACTGCCAACCTACGAGTAAGAGGGCAAATCTACTAATTGAAGCAATGCTTCTTGCTGCTTTTGCCAACGTACTTATACGCTTCTCCAAATAAAGAGACGACATTGTTCCAACCCAAGAATCCAGGGCATTAGAAAACAGGCTTCAAGGACTGAGTATTAACAACCACACTTCAGTCATTATTACAACTGTAATAAAGTATTATGCTGTAGTATGGTAGCCACCCTTTGACAAAGAAATAAACATTTTAAAAATAGGGAACTATAGGCCGAAGCCTTGGTAGCTGGTGCCGTAATTTAAGATTGAAAAGTTGCACAAACTTAATTTCTATCGAGACTAATCTGGTTGGAATACGGCTCGCTAAATTCAAGTTCGTGCCCATGTCGGATAGTTGTATAAGTTGCGGCAAGTTAACTTCCTTATTTCATAATGCAATAAAACATTAAGTAGTAAATTAAACAGTTGAACATTTAAAATTGTGGTTTACATCGTTTAAAAATCATATCGGGTAAGTTGATACACTGCGAGTAGTTCAACCGGAATATGCTGTTTATTATAACTCTCTCCAGCATATTGATGAGTATGTTGGCCGTTTATTACTGAATGTTCCTTTTCAGGTCGTCCAGAGTCTGTGGGAAGATATTACAGACACGGGATTTAAAATGCCCAAAAAGAGGATATCCAAATCACCCTTCAGTGAGATGAGGCGGCTTGGGTAGTGCTCTCGCAAAACAGCCATCGATGCACTTGAAGTATGGACCGTTGCTTCGTCCTGTTGAAACCATATGACCCCTATGTCCATTTCATCAAGTCGTGAAAAAAAAACTGCTCATTGCTCATTTTCCTCGAGGGCACCAAAAGGTAACGCGTGGTGAATGCAAAGGCTTCTGATGCAGTTCTCGGGGGTTGTTTGCAGCCCAGTAACGCATATTTTGCTTATTGATATATGCATGGCAAAAGGCGATAAAGGAAAGGCGGATTTATTTGCCAAGTCCATAGAAGGAACGTTTAGACCTTTTGATGGACAAACAGGTTCTAGTTATATAATTAGGGAACCGGACAACTTTAGAATAAGAACAGTGTCGTTAGGAGAACTTAACAAAGTAATTAAAAAATTGAAAACAACAAGGCCTTTGTTTATGATTTAATAACTGGTCAAATTCTCAAGGAGCTGCCAAAGAAAGCCCCGTTTAAACTGCAACAATTTATAAATGCCGCGCTAAGATTATTAAACGTTCCAAGCCAATGGAAAGTTGCCGAAGTTATAATGGTCCCTAAACCAGGTAAATTTCTAAATGAAAAAATGTCCTACAGACCCATATCGCTTTTGCCGATAATATATAAAATATTTGAAAAACTCCTATTGAAGCGCTTGCAACCGATCGTTAAAAAGAGATGTCTGAGCAATAATTCGGTTTTAGAATTACACACTCCACAATTGACCAGGTTTATATAATTACGAATGAAGTTGAGAAAGGAAAAAGAGATGTTTTAGCGGTTTTCTTGACGTGTCTCAAGCCTTCGATAAAGTATGGCACGAAGGCTTGAATTTTAAGCTAAGTCAGGTTCTTTCGAGAGAGCTGCATAAGATTCTGGAATAGTACCTGGAAAACAGAATTGTTCGTGTTAAAGATGGCACCGAATACTCGGAATTTAAAGAGATTGCTGCTGGAATTCCGGAAGGAAGTGCACTTGGCCCGGTATTGTTTTTACTCTATACTCTAGACATACCGGAAGAATCAGATGTCATAGTAGTCACGTTCGCGAGTTCAGTTGAGTTAGCTACTGAAAAGCTACAAACGGCTTTGGATAAAATCGGTTTCTAGGAATGACATTAGCTGTAAAACTGAAATGGAAACCGCATGTTAAAAAGAAATGTTATGAACTTGAAAATAAATTTTGACAAATGTATTGGCTACTAGGAAGGCATTCCAAGCTAAGCATAGTTAAAAAACTGCTCATCTATAAGCAAGTGCTTAAACCTGTATGGACGTACGGTATACAATTTTGGGGTTGTACTATACTAAACCAAGCAACCGAAATACACTCCAAACCTATCAAAACAAAGTTCTAAGAGAAATCGCGAACGCCCCATGATATATCAGAAACAGTGATATCCACAGAGACTTAAGAATAGTTACCGTCGAGGACGAAATAATGAACTTTGCTCGCAAACTCCGTATTCGTTTTCATAGTCATTGTAATAATAAAATACTCCAAACTCTGGACAAGACAAACTTAGTGCGACGATTACAAAGAACGAGACCGTTCGATCTTGAGTGATAATGACTACCCGCATATAATAGCGGTACTAGCAGGTGCTTTTGCTAGAAAGCTACCTGCCCCATGCGAATATTATTTGAAACGGAAACTACTTAGTTTCTTAGTAACTTAGTTGTTACCCTATCAAGACAAGAAGGGAGGCGTTTTTTTAGTGAGTAAGAATCTCACACTACTATAAGCCTATAAGCACCGGGTTCATAGTATCTATGAAGATTTTCACACCTACCCACAAAGAAAACATAATAATATACAGTCAGGTTAAAATAAGCCTCGTCACTGAAAAACACAAGCGCGCCTTTAGGCACGTGTTCAAGAAGTACTTCCCACGCATTTCTTCGAGAATTAAAGTCGGTTTCGGAAGTTAGTACACAATGACCAACTTGAATGAATGAATGGATATGAAGTTCAGCGTGCAGAATTCGTCTCTCGGAACGATCGGAAATGCTAAGATGTTTCCGCGCCGAATGCCGCAGGGTTCGCAAAACTGCAACCCATACTGCTTCGATGTTCTCATGAGACGTGCGTCTTCAGTTCAGTTTCCTTTAACGTCATGACCCACAAAATAATTTATTTCCGGTCCGGGACAGGGTAATTCCGCAATATTGAAGTGGTTTCGGAAGGCGTGCTCGGTTGAAACCACCGAACAGTCGTTGAAAAAGTAGGCCTCTAAGGCAAACGTACGATCCTCGTGACTCAAACGAGGCCAACCACGACCACCTGAGACTCCGTTCAGCTTCAGAGCACTCATTTTAAATAAGGAAGTTATCTTGCCGCACCTTGTATATCTCTGTGGTTCAGGATATTAAGATCCTCTGGTATCACGGACGCCATTCAGTAAATTAAATAATCCTACTCGATGCAAACTATCACCATCCTAACCTAATTTTACACATGTTAATTCTTCGGTTAAGTAAAATACAATATATTAAAAAAATTATTTACTAATATCAATTAATAATGAAATACATATTTTCGTCCAAAGAGCTAAAATACTATCAATATTCTCCATACTTATGATTTTAAATATGTTTCCTCGGTGATCTGAAGTCAATGATACATATTAAGCTCCGAATTCCAAAATACACGAAAGAGTCGTTGGCTTCATCACAACAAAACAATTTTATCGGATCTCCGAAATCATTCTCCAAAACACTCTTTTCTTAGCTTAAACTTAAAACCTTCACCTACCTTATGTCGACTATTATGTGCGTTAACGTTAACTTTCGGCCGTTGTAATCGTTCCGATTAGTGAACAATTGAGCGTTTAATGGAAAATTCGAGTCGACTTTTTAATTCCAAAACGTTGCAGAGCCAGTACGCGACTGGGTAAGTCAAGACCGCAATCAATCGCTTCCTCGACGTTTGTACTAGATACGTCCGAGTTGGCTATACGCCCGTATAAAGTCGTATGGATCTTGAGCTTGACCTGAGCTCAGCTTGAGCTACGAGTAGATAGCCATTGTGCCCGTTGAATTCTCATTGATTTGACTCTATTGAAGACTGAAGAAGATCCATGATAGCAAATATTTTTAGTTAAATGGAGATCGCTGTCCTTCCATGATAACCAATTTTGATTGTTTTTTGTATAAATTTGAACTGGACGGCTTGGAGGATATGCGGTTTCAACAGGTCGATGTCACTTGCCAAAACAAAAATTATTAATACCTTAAGTAGACGTCTTTTAATTTAAAAAATAAATTGGGGTGCATCTAATGAAGTACTAAGCTGAGATGGAAACCAGAGAAGAAATTTAAATTTTTAGAATAAAAAATTAACTTATTTTAAAATAGTATCTAGCCACTTAAATGCGGACGGAATAAACAGTCGCGACAAGAGCCGAATTTTAACTAATGCTTTCGAGGTGTATTTACAAATTTTTCCAATCACAACCAATGTGAACAGGCTTTGGTTTCGAAGTTTTCGTTTCAAGTATACGGTATATAAATTTCCATTGGTTGAGCTTAATAAGATGGAAACTACCTACTGGTATTTTATAATTTACGACCAACGACTGAGTCCAAAGGGGAATCCGGTCCGTCATCAGAAGAATAGAATTTGTTCCAATACTTTCAGGAGCCAGGCGAGAGATAAAGTAATATTTTCATTAAGTCTTGGATCTAAGAAAACACATTTACGTGGGGTGGCTATAGCCTTCATCAGTCCATGCCGGAAAAGAGCAATAATTTCAATGTTGCTACCATATCCTGCCAACTATTGAATATTGTTAGCAACATCTAAATACTACATAGTAGAATACTCGTAAATATGGAATCCCACAAAATGCTTTTCTAATCAAAGGTAACATACATCGAAACGAACGCTAAACATTAGCAGGATTCCAGAACCTTATGTGAATAAAAACATATGCCATGCCTTTATAGATCAGCAGACGACGTGACTAAGGGCGCTTCCACGAACTCGTAGGGAGAACCCGCGGAGCGTTTTCAACACGCCAAAATTGTATTTGACGACAACTTCAATGCGAAAATGAAAAAAGGACGCAAAAGGGTCAACATTTCTGAACGTCGGAGCGAAGCGAAACACCATTACTGAAAACGCTTACGTCAAATTGAAAGATCAGATTCTCTTCCGAATGATATATGATTTCAGTATTCCATACATCTAACGTTTCGTTTGACTGATGTCCGAGTTTTCTACGGACACGGACACAGAACATTAACTGAAAGCTAGCTTTAAAACTGTCAGCGTCAAACATTGGCAACAAGACACTATTTGAACATAAGAAACCTCTGGTTACTTATGAAACATTGCCTTAGAGAATCATGAGAGCCGCTCGTGTAAGTTCCATACAACGAAAAATTGCCGCACTCTGGAATCTAATTAAGAATGCTACTCCAAGTTTGGGAAAATTTTACTGAAGGCTAAAAAGACCATGCCGAAGCTGTAAAGCTCAATAAAATGACAGAGACTTGAAAGATTTCCTCAGGATTTCCTGCAAACTTGGTAAGCGCTGTAAAATGTTACAAGTGGGACGCATCATTCAGCTACAATATATAACGTTATTACCTTAGGGCCGTAAATTTCAACTTTTCTCACATCTGCGTCATATACGTCAATGCCAAATAGTCAATTTTATCAAGGAATGTTTCTACGAGTTCTCAGCCAAAAAGTACGGGCAATATTGTAACAACAAAGTAGACTTTGGGACGTGAACTTATGATAATTGTCTTTGCTCCGAGGGAGAATATCACTACACCAGCACACGGCTCATTTATATCAATATTTAAGAAATGAATTCCCAGGTGACCGCTCAAACCATTTACCAAATTCAAGACGCATGGTGTAGGTAGATCGACTTCCAGATTTATGGATCTCCGAGCATTCCAAGCGACCGATATAGGCTAAGACCACTGCCAAGCATCTAAGCTTTGTCCACAGATATTTCAGAGTCATAATTGCGGAATTACTCTTAACTTAAAGTTTAACAACTGGGCTGCAAAAACTCAATAGTGCATTTTTCGACTATGGATCGCTCAACTTCTTTTCGAACACCTTTACTAGCTACATTTAGTACTGAAGATCAGTGAAATTGATGCCTAGAAGCAGTCTGAACTGACAGAAAAGGCAAACACATGTGACAAAACATACCACCTACCGAGCATATGCTGAAACTAAACAAAAAGAAAGGAAGCTTCTCAGGAACGCGCGATCCAGAAAATAAAGAGGTACTATATTTCATTAGAAACAACGTCTGGTAATTTTACCAAAAAGGTTAAATGAACGTATCAAGTCGACAAGACCCGAAAAAAGCCTAGAAGGGTAAGAGTGAACATTTTGTAGTATAGTCACAATAGGTGCAGAAGATATGGAAAACTACTCGCACATCAGGAGACTGTTTAACAGAACGAACCATTTAACCTAACAAGCCAAGATTTCTGTCTGCTCAACCAAAAAGCTAAACTATTGAAAAACTTAAGTATAACAAGGCCGCCGATCAGGATGGCCTACCTGCTAAGCAGAGGCAGCATGAGGCGAATTGATAAGTATACACCAACTTATTCGTAGATTTTTCCGGAGGAAAGTATGCCTGATGAATGGAAACTCAGCATCGTTTGCCCGCTCCACAAGAAAGGAGACTCTTGAAACTTAGTATCGCATACAAAATCTCCTTAAGGCACAACTATTTGACAACGATTTGATTGGCTCTTATAAATGCAATAAGTCCATAACTGATCAAATTTCCTAGAAAAGTTTATGAAGACCAGATCGGTGGTTACCATTTCTCTGATGATTTAAAGCCGAATACGCCATTATCTATGAAGACGAGATATCCCGAGGGGTTTCATGTAAAAACTGAGCGTTTAGACATGTTTTAGGAAAACGCAAGCTAACACTAGACGCAAAATTGCAAAAGTCAATGCAACCACCTATACACGCTGGTGACATTGCAATCACCGATATAAGCCAAATATCTGTCACAGGTATCTTCACGAGTATTAAAGCAAAAGCAATGAAAATGAGCATAACTTTCGGATAGTTATCTACCTCGGCTTCGCTATTAACTCTGATAATGACAGCTCATCAGAGACCAAACGAGCAGTTATATTTGCCAATCGCTGTTTCTTTGGCCTAAGAAGGCAACTGAGTGTCCTTTGTCCTTTGTCTCAGATGCAATATGCTTATCAGCGCTGAAGATCCTGCGAGAGTGCGATTTAAGATCTGGTAGCAACGATTGAAGGCGCCCTCGAGAAGACGGAATAAGCGCTAGACATTTTCACCACTGCATGTGATGACGGCCGTAAACAGTGGTCCTGTCGCCATTGCTATGCTTTGAGTTGGTTGCCTCACTGCTTAACGTTCTTAATATTTCTGAAATCTATGCTCTAGTATATGCAGATGATGCAGGTGTACTATCTAGTGACTGTCTGCTTTAAAGCGCACACAGTAACAGACTTAATGGATGATTGGTATACTAAAAATGGACTCTCAGTCAATCTTCTCAAAACTGAGGTGGTTCCCTTTACAAGAACAAGAAACCTTACTTGTGAATTCATCTAGTACTTAATTGTATCACCATACAATTTTCCAAAGAAGCCAAGTATTTCAGTGTAGTCCTGGAAACATTTTTAGTCCAAATGTTACATCCAAAGCACTTCGGACTCCTGACAGTGTAGAGCAACTTTCAGTAAGACATGGGGTCTGTCACGGGAGATGACCCTCTGGAACTACAGGGCTGTGATAAGGTCAAATATATCCTGCATGGAAGGTGCGGTGTAAAAAGCTTTCAAGATTTCAAGTACCGCACTGCTACTTTTACTACGCTCCAAAGAACGATCTGTTCCGGCTGCATGGGAATTTTCCCTGAATGCTCTAGACACACTGGTGAATCTCTCTCCCCTTAATATTCTTATCATGGGCTCCACTCTCAAAGGCATTTGCTGTTTTAAAAGAAGTGATTATTGATAAAGCAAGTACTGGAGCTTTGGTGACCTTGCGCACTGACTGGTGACGTCTCGTGCACCCATACCAGAACTCCTGCTGTGGAAAAAATGCAAATTCTTTTGTTCAGGGACGGTTTCGGCCAGAATTTAAGCCAGGAAAGGAATATAGTCGAGTCTTTACGGATGCTTTCAAAACCGATTAAGGATGCGATGCTGGTGTTTTTCTAGAGGAGGACAACGTTAGATTTCACTCCTCGTAAAGAAAATTTGCGTCTTCCTTTCAAGCGGAGGCATACTGAATCTTGATGGCAATCGTTTGAGTGAGCGAATCATTTGCATCTGTAGTGACAGCCAAGCTGCGCTTAAAACTTTCCTAATTCCTCTTTTGACGCCCATGCTGGTTCGAGAATGCAAGACTACACTGAACGCAGTCGAAATACTTATTTCACTGAGTCTTGCCTGGGTCTCAGGTTAGAATGGGATCAATTGGAAATTAAATCACCGTTGAACTTGCTAGGTAATGGTCAGAGGAGAATCTTTCAGGACCTGAATCTCCGTTGAGTCTGCCTGTGCCCTCTATTTACAGTTTGATCGCATATGAGCACAACTGTAGATGGTATAACTTTCCATATTTCCGGCAGACCAAATTAATTCTTTCGATGCTGACATGGTGGGTGTGGGTCTTTCTTCGAAAGACTGAGATGTTTCAGTAAAACATACAGAGAGTACAATTGGCTAGTTATTTGTCTGAGTGCTCTATTCGGACAGAAAATAAAAATTTGTCAAGACGGTCATCGTCCTAGTCCAGGACTATGGCGTAAAAGCATGGACTTAAGTAAAAGTGGACGAAGATGTTTTAGTCCTCTTGAACTCAAGATTCCTCAAAAAATGTTTGGTCTCTTTTGCGGATTCTCTATGAGATTTACAGTGGTTTCGACTTAGTTAAAAAAAATGCCCATTTGTCCTTCATGGACCCATTTCGTGGCCGATGCTGCGTAAGGATCCAAGCACCACACCCCTTTCTAACTAACTCAACCTATTACACGGATAGATGGCGCGCATAAGTGAAAAGATGACTCAATCAACTGGGAGTGGGGTATGTGTAAATGGAGACTAAATGGAGATGTAAATGGATTAAACTCCGCTGAATGTTGCGCCTCTTAAGTAAATGGGTAGATAAACTTGCCTTCAAATATGCAATATTAAACCAGAAAATTCTAACATCGATTTCGAAGTCGTCTTTCATGTGACGCTATGTCAGGACTTAGCAGCCCTTTCAAACTCACCCATATGTGCAAGATGCTTATAAGAAAATGTTACTTTTTTGGATCAAGTGTGGCTAAAATACACTTTAATGTCGATGAGCTATTATTGCATTTAAACAAATTGTGAGCAATGATGGAATAAAGTTTAAAATAAAATTCACTATATGCTGTTGCTAGAGGTGTCGGTGACACATCGATCACGTCAGCGTCGCGTCATTGTTAATGGCTATACGAGTACTTTCGAAAAAATTAAAAATTGTGTTCCTCTTTGATATTGATCAACCTTTTGCCGTCCTGTGTCGAAGGACTTACAGATTTCCTGAAAGAAAATTTTCAACTTATGAACTGTCCGTGAGCTGATCGGTATAATTTGAATGTATCCTTGATATTTGGATAAGAATAGTCTGTTCTACTTACAGAGATGCAATCTTTTTTAAGAAAGTCCATATCCATTTGCTTACTTAGAGGTCACTATCCCCCTGAGTATCAAGAAATATCAATTGCGGTTTGCGTAAAAAAAAGGAAAATGTTAACAATATTACCGTCTGGTCACACTGAATCATTCAACCCTCAACTGCGAAATTGTTTTGCCACATGTTTCGGATTCTAATTTTTGCGTTTCTGCCAAGAATTTCAATCATTTGTCCCAGTGTACAAAGTGTGAATGGCTACAGGCAAAGTATCTACTGTTTGTGTTGATCGGTCGTATACTCGTAGATTTAAGTGGCAGTCGCCTCGTGCCGACGGAATACCATATTCGTATTTTTATGTTTTCGCGTGTAAAAAGCAAAAGAATTATTATTATCGAAATGATTACACACAGCTGCAGAGGGGGGACATCCATGAATTATTAACCGAAACATGATAGTCACCCAGTTGGGGCTGGGCTATGGTCAGTGTATACGAGTATTCATACTCTTCGGCGTAAACACGAACACGAACATTCGACGTGAGTACATCTGTCATCGCTTTGGGGGTGAAAAGTATTTCTCAAGTGGTTTTCATGGAAGGATGGATATTGTAATGGTTTTAGAAAGTTTTTCAATTCCAAAAATAGGGCAACAAAAAATATGTAAAAACCTCCCTCAGGATAAGTGTAGGTTTTTCATGACTGATGCCTCCTTAGGCTTAATAGAATGAGATCAGCTGTATGGCGGAATCTACATTACCGGTGATGGGATTTTTTTCGTTTTTCGTTTGAAATCACTGTGATTTATATTTAGTTAATCGTAAAATTTCAATGTGTGCTACCTTCGGAAGAGTCCCAAAGCCGGAAAGGAAAATGCGATATAGACTTAGGTAGGATTAGGCTCCAGGACGTGAGTGATAAAATGCGGAGGGTGCTTTAGTAAATGAGCCTTATAAATTTCTAATTCTGATGAAAAAGGGTTCAGAATGGAAATGTCTGGTGGAAATGCCCTACATGTTCTATATTTTTGGGGGATGCACTGTTTGTATAGCTAAACAGTACTCATTTTTAAATTGCTGCTGGTGATGGACGAGTTTGGTTTAATGGTTTAAGGCCTAAGTCCTGAGACAACATGGAGTGATGGTACTCACGCAAACAAGTCAAACGGGCAGTACTTTCTAATTAATATTTTATTACAACGTTGCTGGTATTTTACGTGACGAAATACGATTACTTTAAAACAAACTAGTGCTGCTGTCGATTTTCTGATTAATTAGTTTCTAATTTTCGTTCAGTTATTTAAAAAAAAAACCCTCTGTTGTTTTAAAATAGATTAGAATGTGCTTGGAGGTGATACCATAAAACTAATTTCTTTAAAGTAAAGTTACCATTTGAATTTAAATTCAATGATAAGGCGAATAGAAGTTCTAAATGAAATAGATTTTTCATTCTTGAGACACTTGAAGAGTTAGCCATGATAGAAACTACGCATGCCAGTTTGAAATATCTTCTGACGTAATCTAACTACCGCTTGCCATCTTCCTGTAACAACAAATTTGGAATCCACGCTTGGTATGCTACTCCACAAAGAATCAACCAACTTGTGGAAGAGCCTTCCTGCGACTTTAAGTTTAAATCACAGCAGCCACCATGACACTCCCACTAGAGGGCTTTCCTCTTTTAAATCAGGCCCATAGCGAAGTCTGGGGGCCCTGACTCCCATGCTACCGAGTTGTAAGTCCTGCCATACTGGACCTTATGAACGGCTGCCTGTGACTGGTCAAATTGTAACAACGTTCAGTGGCGTTAGAACCTGAAAACCATTACCCGCGCGGGTGGATCAAGTATACGCTCTGCTGCCTGGCCTAACGCACCTTTTGCCGTAATGGGTACGTACGTGGCGGAGCAAACCCTGAAGGTCCTTGCTGTGAATGTGAATTCACTGATAAGGTTCGAACGACGAGCCGCACTATTTAAGTTGCTTAAAGACCAAGCCCCTGATGTTCTTTTGGTTAGCGAAACTAAGCTTACTAAGAGACACAAAATGAGGCACAGAAGATACAAAATAGTACGGAGAAACCGACCCAACTGCATTCAGGGAGGTGGCGTTGCAATTCTCGTACGAAAAGGTATACATTTTAAAAGAGTATACAGTCGTGTAGTACGTAGGTTCCAGGTGCTGGAAGCATGCATCGTGTATATCCCACTCCGTAGTGGAAAGCGGTTGTACATGGTGTCTGTCTATGCACCTAAGGCTACTCAATCCCCAATATTTATCTCAGAGCTCGAGACGCTTTTTCGATTCCTGAGGCTGGAATTGGAAGACAACTATTTTATTATCGGCATAGATTTCAACGCCAAACATAGTGATTGGGGAAATAATACACCAAACACTAGAGGGAACCTACTATTCAATTGGTGGGGTCAGCACAGTATAATGTATCGACTCGGGCTTAAGGCGACGGATAGTCCGTCGTTTCCCAGACACGGGTCTTATTTGGATCTTCTGCTGTTCGACTCACGAATACAACTGACATGTACTAACCAACAAACTACAAACTGTCTACGCACTTTCGTGTATGACAGTGACCATTGCGGTCTCAGCACCGAAATAACTGTTCCCAACGAAATTGCGGAATTGGATGAGTTTGTCCAAAGGCATTCCTACAATTATAGTAGGGTGCGTTGGACACACTTCACCAGAACACTGACTAGAGCACTCTCCTCGAATTCGCTCTACCCACCGTCCAACAGAAATCTGTCAAACGAGGAGATTGACAGGTATCTAAGACTTATGGACGAGACAATCAAACGAACAATGGACAAAATAATACCTCGGTACCAACACACTGACGACGAAGACTTATTCCGCAACGCAACTATTGACGCACTGCACTGACATAAAAGTAGGTTGCTGTCAAGACTAAAAACCTTATACAGGCAGTTTACTGACAGACATAACCCGGAGATCATGACACTGAAGTCGTCGATTAAAAACCTCCAAACATTAATAAAAGAAAATTAGAGAGCATCTGTAAATTTGTATTGGAACAGTAAAATTCGGGCTGTAAACACCAGCAACCCGAATATGTTCCCGCAAATAAATAAAATATTTCGGAGGAAAGATCACAACGACCTTTCGTGTCTTAAAATCGCCCGAACGACGGCCAACGAGAACATACTTATAGCAGCAGGCATCGATCCAAATGAGGCTGTTGATGATGACAACTTCATTGTGATCAAGGATCCGCAGGAAAAGGTAGAGGCTATAGGAGCAACTTTCCAGGAAGTATTTAAGGCGAATGACATCATTGGCCCGAACCACGACCTGGAAAATCGAGTCCTTGTGCACAATTTCTACCTTCGAAATGAAATAATGAATTGGCGATTCGAGAGCTCGGGTTTCACCCAGTTCAGTGACGAGAATATGGCAAATAATGTAATCACCAACGATAGGGTGCTACCCCCGTTCATTTCGAAGGAAGAGCTCCAAACGATCTTCGAATCACTTAGAAGTAAGAAATCGGTTCCCAGATGAAATACCGAACATTGTGCTTCGACATCTCCCTCTAGAAGCGGTGAACATTTATACTACCCTGTTTAATAATGCAATGAATAATGCACATTATCCAGCGCATTGGAAAACTGCGGTGGTACATCCCATCCCCAAAAGGGATAAAGACACTTCCAATCCGGCGAATCTCCGCTCGATCAGTCTTCTTCCAAACATCAGTAAGGTGTTCGAAAAGGTTATCAATAGAGTCCTGACTAAGTGGGTCGAGGACAAACATATAGTTCCGGATAATCAATTCGGTTTCAAGGCGGGACATGATATCATTCATGCTGCGTCGAAACTGGTTTCTGATATCCAATGGAACAAAAGCAAGAACCAGTGCACTGGTGCCTGCCTGATTGACTTGGAGAAGGCCTTCGATACCGTATGGTTAGAAGGACTCTTTTTCAAGCTGGACAGGTTGGGCATTAGTAAACCACTTCTGTATATTCTCTTCGATATGCTCTCCAGTAGACAGTTCATCGTGAAGAATGGCGATGTGACTTCTGCTGGAACTTTTAACATTAAAAACGGTCTGCAACAAGGTGCGGTAAATTCGCCGATCCTATTCAACATTTATACGAGTGATCTGATAGGTTCACTTCACCATGCCATAGCGTACGCAGACGACATAATCGCGTACAGATCAGGTCCAAAGATTGAGGTCATTAATATGCTTTTGCAGCGTGACTTCGACAAAATTAAGCGATATTGCGATGACTGGAAATTGAAAATCAACTTTCAGAAGTCGGAAACCATTCTATTTAGGACGCCTTTGTCTGAGGCCTCTAGGGATACCAGAAAGAATTGGCGAAAGTTCTCGATCGTGGGACAGCAAGGGCAGCCACTTGCTTGTCGAAATGTAGTCAGATACCTTGGGATCTGGCTAGATCAATTTCTGTATTTTAACAAACATATAGAGGTTGCTCTGGCCAGAGCCAGAGGTGCTTTTGCCCTTACAAAGAGACTGTTTTATAACAGCCAACTCGATGCGAGGGTGAAGGTAATCTGCTGCATGGCCCTTATCAGGCCCATGCTTGTATTTGGATGTCCCGTGTGGTTCAACGTGAGAGCAAGTTTATTGGAAAAGATTCGGGTGTTTGAGAGGGCTTGTCTTAGGACTTGTCTTCGCTTATACAGAACACCAGAGTCTCAGTACATAAAATTCTATCCCAATGAGGTCTTATACAATAGGGCGAATCTAATAAGAGTGGACATTTTCGTCATTAAGTTGACTCGAAGGCACATTGCGAGAGCAATGGCCTCATCGAACAACCTGATCTCCGGGGCTTACTACCCCAATTATATGTATCACGAGAGAGTTCGCTTTGACGCCATTATTCCTCCAGAAGCGTTCCTCTACCTAGATATGAAAGGTCTGATCCAGGACAGATTGGCGGTGCCGCTAATAAAAAAAAATAGTCCAGACACTAAGTTTTTCTTTCATTTTCTTGGTTCTAATAAATGTTAAAATAAAAATAAAATTAGACTGTAAGTTACGTCGAAAGACATAGATTAAGTATTATGTTTAATTTAGAGTGCCCGCATGGGGCCAGTAAGTTACAATAAGATTATTTTTTAAGTTAATTAAGCTAATTTTTAAGCGTTTTTTGTTTAGCATATAAGAGTAATTTAAGTTATAGAAATAAAATGCATAAAAAACTAAAAAAAAACTAACTAACTGAAAACCATTACGATATTATTAGGCAACGTCATTGATGGGCTTTGCCTTGATAATTGGAAGGGGGGTTCGTGCCAATCATCATAGGTTCGGTGCCAATACAAGACAATGCCAAGCACCGATATGGTAGTAAATGACAGACAGCCCTCCAGCTGCATATTTGTTACCAACAAGAAACCAAACTGCAATTCTTGTTAGATACAGGGTTAGATGTATCGGTCTTTCCACGCATTCACACATTTACAAATGAATGGATGTCTCACTATTCTAGTCGACTTGGCATTTCGTTGAGAAGAGACTTCCTGGCAAACTGATGTCAACTAGTAGATCTGAGGCATATCAAACTCATAGACAGCATCACAAACTAGAGGTTTCAATGCATCCGTGAAAGAAGCTGTGCAAGTCAAAACCGCGTCTGGTGGATCTTAGTATACCAAATCTTCAAAGAATATATGACTAGACCAGATGGTACCTTCAAAGACAATTGTCACTCACTATATCAAGACAAATGCCAGCAAAAGCCATCGTTTGGTCCTTGACAAAATGAAATTTGCCAAAGACGAATTCGAGATGATAGTCAAAACTGGCGATTTGTTGGTCATCACCTCTTCATCTATTTCAAAAGAAAACTGTTGTTCGCTGAACGATCTCATTATACCCAATAACTATGTATACACCACGGACCACTGAAAATTACCTGAAGAGCCTAGATGATTAAACAAAAATGTTTCTCGAAGATTGATGTCGGCAGGACCTCCAGTCGGGTTCCAGAGGTTGCTGATTACATCCGAAAACAGCGAAAATCACACACTTCGGACTGTTTAAGTTTCGTTTCACTACGCTAGGCCATGGAACGAATGACTTTAAAGATGATGTGACAGCTGGACTCGAGTTCTGTTTCCTATATTAAGACATCTTGCTGACATCGAAAATGAAGACTTACATCTATAACATGTCAAAAGTTTTTTTTTGAGAATCTCAGTGGGCATAAAGTGGTGATAATTTTAGCAAAGAGTGAATCTGGTAAGCATATCTAGGGGTTTTCATACTAGTGGATGGTACGATGCAGCCCGACTAATATATCAAACCCATTATGGACTACAATCCACCAGAAACAAAGAATAAATGGGCATATTTCTGGCATCACTCGATTTCTAAAGGCGTTTTGTCAAAAATCAAGCTCAACGTCAAGAACCACTGAACGATTGTGTGAAAGGACAAAACCTCAAAGGAAATGAAAAAATCATTGGACAGCATCCTTTTAGCAAGCGTTTAATTCTTGTAAAAAGGATCTCCTCCAGACTGCACTGCTGGCACATCCTGAACCGATTCTACCTTGGGGAGCAGACAACAAGATGAGAGCACTTCTACAGTAAAAACCGTAAGAACTGCAATAAATCTACTAAGCAAGCAAACACTTCAGATTCATGCAATCTATTCAGATCATAAACCATTGATCCTCGCATTTAAACAAGAACCGAGACAAATTAGGTTTCTGGATCTCGTTGTCCGGTTCACAGGAGATATTTAACACAATGTTGTCCAGGGTCAAAGTTATAAACAAGGCAATAGATTTTAACAACTAAGCAGCAGCCCAATCAGGTCACATTTTTACAGTCCGATTCTGTATTACAGATTATCAAAATGCAACTTCCAAACTTGCCATTATAGCTTTATTCTGATGTGTCTCAAAAAACTGGCAGACCTGTCATAAACAACAATTTTGAAGTGAAGTCTTCATTCACTGCACAATCTTAGTCATTCCTCCAGCTTCAAAATACATCTGTCCATCATCACTAGAAAAAAAAAACATGGGCATTCACATGTGTACCATGCCAGCGGGCCATGATCATCGTCATCTCCTTTAGGTGGTTTTGCCTCTACAGGTTCGGTATGTGAGCATATTCAAGTGACCACTTACGTATTCCATTCCTTCGCTTCCCAGTGTACCATCCCGAAGCCTAGACAACGGAAATGCTAACAACAGTATGAGCTCTTTTCGGCAACTGGATGGAATGACTTTAAAGGTTACATCTGACAGTGACTGACAATTTATCTCCAATATAGTTTAGACTTTAGCTATTTTGTTCGCTATCAACCACCTGACAATCACTGCATACCATCCTCCAGCTATTGGCACGATCGAGAGGTTTCATCGCCAAGAATCACCGCGTGTAATGATAGTCCGATTTTCTACGTATGCAGCAGATAAAATATGTCGCAGGTGACTTTTTATGTGGAAGTGAAATCACATGGAGACAATTCTTACCATCTCAACTCTTGATCACTGTTCGTGGCGGTCAGACTCTTTACTTGGTGTGGCGAAATGGCGGTAACATCATATGATTCGATTCGATCGGATTCAACTTTTCTTTCAACATTATGAAATTTTACAAAAACAAAGAGTCACGTCAAGATATGTAACTGTAAGCACACTTTTCTCGAAAGACATGTTGCATAAATACGGTGGGGTTCACGAGAAACTCTACTATCAATGGAAGCCGAGAATACATCCAGTCCTGACAGCACTTATATTATAGATATAGCCTGTCAAGTTCGCCAGCAATGTCATTACCTTCCGAGCATATCGCGATAGACAAGAAGCCTTCCAAGTGCATCTAAAAAATGTTCGCATTTGTGAACTAGATATGAAACGTTTAGGAGAAATAAACAAGTAAGTTTCCACAGCACAGATATTTCGCCCTTGTATCTGTTCCCCATAATTGTTTTCCATGTATTTATACGTTTGTAGAGAATCAAGTCTGAAGTTTTTGACTTCCATGAGTGCATGACCGCGGTATGATTAAATGATTCTTCCCCTTACCCATATTTTGTTCTAAGCCAGTCCTTAGTACAGGGAAAGTCGACTCGACAGAAATTTCCATAAGATTTTAGTCGGAACTCCATCACTTCGGTGGCTTCAAGAGTGAATTCTTTATGTTATATCATACATAAGTTTTACTAACATCAGTGCATCTAGAGCAGAGCCAAGGGTTCTAGAGAAAGACCCAACGGATAGGAGCCGCAAAATAGCCTATTCTACCACATAATCCAGTGAGGTAGGCATTGAAGAGGCCTATACATAGTAATTTGTTCACTTACCATAGTCTTTTTAAGAACACTGTAATATTTTTTACAATAGTAACCATAGTAGTTCAGAAATTGTTGTCCAAGTAAAAGAAATGGCCCTCAGAATCCGGTGATATGTCGCGTTTGTTTATTTTGCTAATACGGTAGCGAACGTCAAGCTGAGACGTCATGCGCAGCCAAAAACTCCGTGTTGACGGCATGTCCATTTGGTTTTTCTTGTATGCCCCCAATTTAGAATAATTGTGAGCTTGAGGTCTTTTTAATTCTTTAATTCACTATTTTATTACAATCGGAAAATTAATACAATATGTACGTCCCTTTGACAACTCGGCTGAATGGAGAGAGAGAGAGGGACATAGCAACGTTTGCATTTATATATCTTGCGCTAACTTGGTCAGTGACGACATCTATGCCTTTATCTTCGAAACTCTTTATTTACATCAAATTAGCATATTTAAATATTTCGCGGCTAAGACGTCGCTACATCACTCCCTCCGAGTGACTTACTTTTATAATAAAAAAAAAAAATAATATTTTACCAGTCACGAAACAAGTTATAAAACACCTTACCCACACCTGGCTGTGTGAGCAATGTATCTATCTGGAATGACAACTCGTCTTCCCGAGCGTGTCTTTGTAGGGATGGTTGTTGATTTAGGTGGTGGAGCTGATGATGATGCGCTGATATCTGGCTGTTGTATTGGGTCGGTTATATTGGCCGGTTTTAGCCGATCAATGGAAACCGTTTGAGTTTTTCCCCTGATTTGAACGTCGAAGTATTTTTCGGTTCGTTTCAAAACGGGAAAAGGTCCTTCATACGGCTGCTGTAATGCGCTCCTTAGTGAATCTCGCCTGATGAATACGTGTGATGCTGAATTCAAATTCTTGAAAATAAATGTTGACTTTGATCCGTGACGAGAAGCTGGTACAGGTTGCAGAGTTTCAAAATGACGTCGAAGCTGGCTGACAAAACTTTCGGGATCTGTGTTGTTTGGTCGTGGACACAAAAATTCTCCAGGTACACGAATGGTCTCTCAATACACCATTTCAGCTGCCGTTGCTTTTACATCTTCCTTGAAAGAAGTTCTGAGCCCTAGGAGAACGATTGGAAGTTCGTCGACCCAGGAAGGGGATTCGTGGCACTCAATAGCGGCTTTTAGTTGCCGATGCAGCCTCTCAACCATGCCATTAGCTGCAGGGTGGTACGCAGTGGTCGTCAAGTGGTTGATTGCGAACAATTTTGCTAGCGCCTGGAACAAATCGGAGAGAAATTGTCTACCTCAGTCTGATGTTATCTTTAGTGGCACACCGAAGCGAGCTATCCAATTACTAAAGAGCGTCCTTGCTAGGCTATCAGCTGTTGAGTCTTCGAGGGGATAAGCTTCAGGCCAACGAGAGAATCGATCTACGATGGTGAGACAAAATCTTGAACCTCTTGAATACGGAAGCGGTCCTACGAAATCCACATGGATGTGTTCGAATCTTGACCTTGGCAATGCAAAAATTCCTACGGGTGATGATATATGACGGGCGATCTTTGATTTTTGGCATGGTACACATGCTCGTGCCCAGGCTTTGCAATCCTTTTGTAGTGATGGCCAGATGTATTTTGAAGAGATGAGCTTCGCTGTTGCTCTTGCACCAGGATGACTCATGTTGTGGAGCGAATTAAAGACTTGGTATCGCAGGTGCTCAGGAACGAATGGTCGGGCTGTGTTTTGAGATACGTCACAGTAGAGTTGTAATGGTGAATTCGGCAGTTGAACTTTTATAAGCCGTAATACAGAATTGGAAGTTAAAAGGTTATTCAATTCTAGGTCACCTGATTGCGCTGCTGCTAAGTCATTGACATCGATTGGCTTGCTAATAGCTTCGATTCTTGACAGTGTGTCTGCGATGACATTATCGACGCCCGAGATGTGTTTGATATCTGTTGAAAATTGCCCAATGAAATCAAGACATCTGAATTGCCTCGGAGAAGATTTTTCGGGTTTTTGATTGAAAGCAAAGACCAATGGCTTGTGGTCGGTGTAGATCGTAAAATTTCTGGCTTCAAGCATGAATCGAAAATGCTTGATTGAAGAGTAGACTGCCAGAAGCTCCCTGTCCTAGGTGCTGTATTTTTGTTGTGCTGAGCTGAACCCTTTTGCAAAATAAGACAGCGGTTGCCACCCGAGATTAGTTTTTTGTTGTAGGACTGCACCCATCGCTTTGTCTGAGGCATCAGTGAATAATCCCCATGGCAGAGTCGGATCGGGGTGTGCCAACATTTATGAGACCTTCCTTGCACAAAGTAAATGATTGTTGAAGCGATTGTGTCCATACGACAGGTTTATTTCCTTTAGTGTTTTCTCCTTTTAGGCATTCGTTGAGCGGTGCTTGAAGTCCTGCAGCATTCTTGATGAAACGTCTGTAGAAATTGACTGATCCTAAGAATCTTCGCAATTGTTTTACTGTTTCTGGTGGTTTAAAATTTATAATTGCTTTAACATGTTCTTCAAGTGGTTTTGTGCCATCTGCCGAGATAGAAAATCCTAGAAATGTCGTCGTCTGCGTGCCAAATTCACTTTTTGCCAAATTTATCACTACACCATGTTCACTGAGGCGTTTGAAAAGCCTTCGAAGATGTTGTAGATGTTGTTCTTCATCTTCGGACGCTACCAAAATATCGTCGATGTATGGAAAACAGAATGCGAGTCCAGCCGTCACTTCGTCGATGAATCGTTGGAATGTTTGGCAAGCGTTCCTTAGACCAAAAGTCATAAAAGGAAATTCGAAGAGACCGAATGGTGTGATTATAGCTGTTTTCTCAATATCATCAGTAGCCACTGGTATCTGATTAAAGGCCCTGACGAGATCAATTTTGGAGAAAATTTTTTTACCTGCAAGGTTCGCTGCATAGTCCTGTATGTTACGTGGTGGATAGTTATCCGGAATCGTGCGAGCATTCAACAGCCTGTAGTCGCCACATGGACGCCAATCGCCAGATTTTTTTGGTGCGAGGTGGAGTGGTGAGGACCAGCAACCTTTTGAGCGCCGAGCGATACCCATTTTAATCATAGTCTCGAACTCGTTTTTAGCAATTAACATTTTATCAGGAGCCAAACGACGAGCTTTACAAGAAACTGGAGGTCCGAGCGTTGTCTTGATATGGTGCACAGTAGTGTAAAGGATATCCTTAAAGGTACCATCTGGTCTTGTTAAATTGGGGAATTCCTTGAGGAGTTGAATGTATGGGGATTCACCAGACACTGATTTTACTTGAACACATTTTGTAAATGCACTTAAGCCTCGTGTCGATAGGCCAGTAATCCCATCAATTAGTCTGCTATGGGCTACATCTACAATAAGTCGATAAAATGCGAGGAAATCGGCTCCGATGATTGGCTTACCAACGTTGGCAACGACAAAGCGCCAGGTGAAATCCCGCCGGAGTCCAAGGCCGACTGGGACAGTGAGGCATCCATACGTTGGTATTGCTGTTCCATTCGCAGCAAAAAGAGTGTATTCAGAAGCTTTGCTTCGATGCCGCAAACGTAAAGGTGGAAACACTGACATATCCGAGCCTGTGTCTATGAGAAACTGGACTTTTGTCTTCTTATCGGTATCAAATAGGCGGCTGGAGAGTTGGTTGCCATTTACCGCCATTAATGACACCCCTCGTCGTTTCCCTGCATGAAGTTACATGGTGGTAGGCATTTGATAGCTTTGGTGCCAAACCGACGGTGGTAATAACACATACTGTTTTTATTCTGCGAATGCGAATTATTGTCGGTCTGCTGAGGGTGAGGACTATTGACTTGGCGCCGTTGTTTGCTTCTATGTTGTGAGCGGGAGCATGAGTGATTGCGTATGAAACTGTTTCGTCCTATAGATAGCGTTTGTACCTGCCTGCTTAATTCCTCAACTTGTTGTGCCAAACGGGAGATTGAAGAGTTTTCAGCTGGAGAGATGTAATTTATTTGATGTTGTGGGATGACTTCATTTATTTTGTCCGCAATAGCGCCTAACTCGTTGAGTGTTGTTGTTGTATGTGCTGCAAGGATTGACTGAGCGTTAGTAGGAAGTCTATCCATCCAAATGGCTTTTAAAGCGTCGTCTGTCATTGTTGTGCCGCTCAGGTTCCTTAAATGCCTTAGAAATTGCGAACGCTTTCTGTCGCCGAGTTGTTCTTTGTCCAGCATTTGTCTAATCTGTTGCTCTCTACATGGGGCCAAGCGCAAGATAAGTTCTTCTTTTAATGTGTCAAAAGCGTTACCTTGTGGTGGGTTTACAATTATATCCTGGACTTCTGTTGCTGTCACATGGTCGAGGTGTGCCACGACGACATTAAATTTCCTGCTATCAGAACGTAGATTTATAAGTGCAAATTGGGCCTCCAGTTGTGAAAACCACAGCCTGACGTTTTCTCTCCAGAATGGTGGTGGTCTGACCTGCGTGTGATTTGCCTCTGCTTCGGTGGGTCTGATTGCTTGCATTTGTTGCATCAATTGAAATTGAAGTTCCTGGAGACGTGTTATTTGTGCAGGATCGTACTGCTATTCCGTATTTCGCGTTGTATTGTCTGCCGCGTAGTTATTCTTTTCGTTTTCGCGTTGACTGGTTTGCGCTTGTTCGCCGGAATTTTCATTTTTGTCCATTGTGCGACGTCGGGGTCACCAATGAGGTCTTTTTGATTCTTTAATTCACTATTTTATTACAATCGGAAAATTAATACAATATGTACGTGCCTTTGACAACTCGGCTGAATGGAGAGAGAGAGAGGGACATAGCAACGTTTGCATTTATATATCTTGCGCTAACTTGGTCAGTGACGACATATATGCCTTTATCTCCGAAACTCTTTATTTACATCAAATTAGCATATTTAAATATTTCGCGGCTAAGACGTCGCTACAAGCTAATAACAGGTTCGAAACTAGGTTCCAAGTTAGTACTCTTCTCAGAATACCTGTTGGACAGGAGTGTGCCACTCACTTATTACAATATCTCCTTTTCGTAACAAAGCCTGAAAGGGAGGCAGTAGATAGTAACCCATCACATTGTATTTTATGCTACCACAGAAAGTATTTTAAGTTTTTGCAGCGCATAATATGAGAATTCATATATTCATAGCTACTGCTGTATTGGTAGCTGTAGCATTAAATTGTGGGAAAATTGAGTTGAAAATTTGGCAAAATCCCTACGAACATTCAGAACCGCCTATTATTCTTCACACATATATGATCACTGTTTCAATGTTGTATGAAGTGTGGTATTCAAAACGAAATGCCATTTACAAAGAAGGGCGATAGCAGCATTACTATGTTATTTAGGTGAAAAGATACCTCGCATAGTTGATCTCCTTCATAAGATCTTCCATCAATCTACTGCCATTGTTGGCCGTCTCAATTCGGAGCAGTGAAATTAGCTCATTTGGTTGGTTTCATGAAGATGTATTTTCTCCCGACATGCATTCCCTGATTGCAGCATCTGCTAAACTTGGACTTGTGCCAAAATTCTTTGATCTTGGTACTATTCAATATAATAGTAAAGGAGTAAGCATTGCTGCACGAGATTGATCGGTTTCAGATAGAGTGACTTCTATCGATCTAATTCTTTCTACAGTCTCCATTTCTTCTTTTCAACTTACTTTTAAACACTAGAACGTACCGAGGCCTCTCCGGTACTCTTTTCATATTTTTAGCTCAATCTAGTGAAGTTATATTATAGAAAGAAAAACCACAAAGGTACTCGTATATATAGCGACAACCCATCGCCGTTGCGAATATCATTCGGACTATGGTACAATTGTACCATGCAATATACTCTAATTACTCAATTTATTTTAGTTGTTACTCGTGCACTTTATTTGTATTAGTTTTGTTGTATTGTATATGTATCACAAATGGTTAATACACTACTAGGACAGGGTGATTCCACTGTTGATTCTAAAATACTAATTGATACTCGTATTCTGTGTAAACAAAAAAGAGGTTTTCATATATGTCATTTGAACGTCCAAAGTATTAGGAATAAAATTGATGATCTTAGATATGTGTTTAATGATGGGATGGTCGATGTCTTATGTGTTTCAGAAACCTGGTTGGAGTCCGAAATGTGTGACAATTTGTTTAATTTAGCATATAGGAGAAACTTTCGTAGTGATAGACAACGTAAGGAAGCGGGGGGTGTTGCAATTTATATAAAAACGTGCTATAAATTTAAAATTCTGAAGAAGTCGACTCCAACTGATCTAATGGAATATTTTTTTGTAGAGGTGAAAAAGAATAGAGAGAAATGTCTGCTTGGCTGCATATACATGTCTCCAGATATAGCAGATTATAAACTTATAAGTGGCTTGCTCGAAATTTTCGCCTCGCAGTACACTAAAATAGTGATTTGTGGCGAACTTAACCTTAATGTTTTAGGAAACAAAAATAGAGCTTTCAAGGAAATGGTAAATACTTTGCAAACCTAAGCCAACCGACGCATTTTGTACCAGATCGCAAACCATCGCTTCTGGATGTTGCTTTAGTATCTGACCCAGATTTAATTTTGCATTATGACCAGATATTTTCACCTGGCTTCTCTCACCATGATATGATATTCCTGACAGTGGATATATTTCCAGCAGTTGAAACTGAGACAAATTTCAAAACATACCAATATTCTCGAATCAATTTAGAGACCCTTTGTAATGACTGTCAGACCTTGGATTGGTCTCCAATTTATAATACAAATGACACAAGCTTCCAAGTTTCATTTTTTTAATAACCAAATTAAATATCTTTTTACTAAACATGTGCCTTTGCGGAGTTTCAAAAAGACCAAAATTAAATCACCTTGGCTCACTCAGGAAGTCGTTGAATTGATAAAAGCACGAAATTTGCTATATGCCAGATGGAGACGTTACAAATGTTTGGAAATTTACAGAGAGTTTAAAATCATTCGAAATGCTGTAACACGTCTCTTAAGAAAGAACAAATCTTCATTTTATAAAAACAGACTTGAATCATGTTCTTCAAGTTCTGACTTTTGGAAAAACATTCGCCAGATGGGTCTTACCTCGAAAAATATATCACCTTCTAATAGCATGAATCTGGAAGAACTAAATAAGACTTTCGTTTCGACTTGCAGAGAGTCAATGTCATTAGATATTCGTAGCTCTCAAGACCTTACGAGCAATTTTGCTTATTCTGATTCAGCTTTTTCTCTTGCTTGTGTAGACGTAGTAACTCTCGGAAATATTATATTAGGTGTAAAGTCAAATGCAGTTGGTTCAGATAACGTTGCTCCTAAATTTATAAAAATTATACTTCCTTCTGTCTTGCATCCTATCACTCACATCTGTAATACAATTACAGTGACTTCTGTTTTTCCGGAAAACTGGAAAACAGCAAAAATTCTACCCCTTCCTAAATCGCCAAACAAGAACCCGGTAGAATACCGACCCATAGCAATTTTACCGTTCTTAAGCAAAGTTTTTGAAATTATAATAAGTCGACATATAAAAGCACACCTAAACGCTAAGAACATGATATTGAAATACCAATCAGGATTTCGTGCAAATTTTAGTTGTTCTTCAGCTCTCCTAAAAATCTGCGAAGACTTGCGTGCTGGTTGTGACAATGACAAATTAGGTTTAATAGCATTTTTAGACTTTTCAAAAGCATTTGACTGCGTGAATCATGAATTCTTACTAAAAAAAACTTAAATATCAATTTCTGTTTGATAACTCGTTGGTTAAACTGATATCTTCGTACCTATCCAACAGATCTCAGTACGTTTTTCATGATAACAAGCAATCATCATGTCTTCCTGTCCGTTCAGGGGTGCCTCAAGGCTCTGTTTTAGGGCCGCTTTTATTCACTTCTTTCGTAAACGATATCTCCAAATGCTTTTCTGATTGCAGCTACCATATATATGCTGACGATGTACAGATATATACACTCTTTTCAAGTGCAAACAAGCATCAAACGCTGGAAATGTTCAACCAAGAATTAAATAATGTCTATAAATGGTCACTAAACAACGACCTTATGCTAAATCCAATCGAAACAAAAGCTATGGTAATAAATGCCGGGCGACGTACAGAGTTTATACCTCCATTATTTCTGAACCATTCCCCAATGGAATACGTTGACCACATTAAGAATCTCGGAGTCTATTTGAGTAGCAATATGAATTGGAACGTCCATATAAATAAAATTGTTTCAAAAATTTATGGAGCACTCCGAGGTCTTAATCACACTGCTAACTACCTTCCAACCAATACTAAACTAAAACTTGTAAGGGCATTTATTCTCCCGATTATTCTCTATGGCTGTGAAATATTCGCAAATATGGACCACGATTCTGCCAAAAAATTAACTGTCGCATACAATGCCTGCGCGAGATACATTTTTAATGTAAAAAGATATGATCACATTTCTGCATATAGCAAGCAAATCGTCGGCTGTTCCTTGGTTGGCCTTTTAAAATATCGTTCAATATTATTTTTGCTTAAAATTCTAGCAAAGAAAACCCCAGAATATCTATTCGAGATTGTAAACTTTCCGAGAAATAAAAGAACTTTACAGCTAGTAGCACCTAGGTGCAAATATTTAAATACATCTCGGCAATTTTTTGTACATTCAATTCAACTTTGGAATCGTTTGCCCTTAGCCATCAAGCGCATGAGTAACACAAGTTCTTTCAGTAAAGAAGTTTTTAAATATTGTGCTGAAAACTTCTAGTAAAATCCTCCTGTGTATCCTAATTTCCTAAACTCCCAAATTTTTATCCCCCTCATCATAAAATCTTCTTTTTAATCTTTCTATCTTATTATATTCTCTATATTTCTTTTTTATCTTTCCTTCTCTATCCATTTCTTAATTTATATTTGTTAATAGTTTCTTATTGTTTCATTTCTTTTTTCTTTTTTAATTTTAATTTAAAATATTGTTAAAGCTTGTTCCATTTTTTCAAAAGATGTTATTAAATCTTATGTGAACAATGAATTATAAATAAATAAATTTGTAAATTTGTAAATGGAAATGTTAACGATTGTACTCCATAGTAAGGTAACTGGCTCAACGTACATTCAAGACGTTTTTATCTTTACTCGTAAACTCAATATTTCAGCTTTGACCCTTCACTCTAGACAGGTCAAGACAAAGAAGTCAAAAAGTAATACTGCAAGCAACCTTATTTAGTACATGCTGTGAGGATGTTAGTCTACCACGGATCACTTTTTTCTGTCACATACTGTGTTCTACACCTACGTCGGACAATCATGTGGGTGGTTGTCATACTGCAAGCATATTGTAGACTCGCCCTAAATTTGTTTTCACATTTTGGCGAGAAAATCCGCTGGGCATCTTAAAATCGAACTTGATATAAGTAAACTCTACGAAACCTTTAAATATAGTCCAGAAGGTAAAATCCTTTTGATTACGTGAAGGCAGCGATTCATGTATATTACATCTAGGAAATGAAATGAAAACGATTAGAGAATTCCAGCCAGCTGATACAAAAATGGAACTTTTGGCTAAAATTCTTCAAGGATCCAGTTCTTAATGAGCCGTTTTTTCTTGTCTTACTTCAGGATCATATCCTATGATAATTTTTTGAGAGTCATGGGTCCTATTACCATATAACTTCGCATCTAGCCAGAGATCTGAAGTCACCCAAATTATGGTCTTACACTTTCAATATATATGCTGTGCATACATGTTTCTGATCGTTTCACAGGTTAAGTTTTCCATTATTCAACAAGAGTGTCTTTAAGGCAATTCAGAATTCTTACACCATGCTACCACTAGCGGAACTCACAGAACCCGCCTTCTGCACGAATTGACAACTGACAATTTCGCAACAAAACTCTTGACCTTCGTAGCCGGATGTATCCTGTCGTATCCAATGGTATTTATACATACTAGTCAAGCACAAAGTGAACTCGTTTGAAAACAATATTTCTCTCACAATTTATCTTTTTCTAGTGAATCAGTGAGCACAATACACACAATGGAATTATCAGACTATGATGGCAAATATACCTCAGGGTGTCAGGATATTTTCTTTTCACATTTTTTCATCTGCGAAAATAATCATTTCATTGCACCCCATGGTGCTTCTTCCACATCTTTCGCTTCTGATGTCACTCATCGTATCTCAGATATGTCAATATTGTGAAGTTTTGAAATGACACTCTTGTCGGCGGCAGGTTGTTGATAGAACATTTTAAATTTACAAAAGGCATAAATACAATATGAGTATCAAAACGATTTGCCACCGCTGAGAAAGTCAGAAATTACTCCATCAATGGAAAAGGTCATGGCTGTCATTTTTGGTGATGTACTCGTAACATATGTATAGGTGTAGACAATGTTTTCCTCTATAGAAAGGATAAGACAATCAATAACGAGTTTTATGCCAATTTGTGAAACTTTTAATAGATCGAAACCAGATAAAACGACCGCATAGGGGCGGTGTGATTTGATGGTTTATCATTTGATTATAATGCACCAGTTGGTTTATATCCAAAAGGTGGTTTTCGGAAAAAAAAATCCAAAGATTTTAGCTTCCACGGATATCGCGAATTTGGCCATTTGCTTCCACTACCGTTCGGTTGCAAATCGCCAATTCACTGTCAGAGGGTGAAATATTTATAGAAAAAAAATTAAGTCATCAATGCAGTGATGAGGTACTTTCTAGTTTAAGAAAAAAAAAAAGATTCGCTGGATATATAGTATGCAGGTAGTGCATAGTGAAATATTTGGAAATGCACATGTCTACTTAAAGGCCCCCCAACCGACTTTAGTGTGCTATTTTTAGATTTTAGACAGAGCACTTCATTTGATTGGATATTTTTAAATTTCTTATATGAATAGAACTTCAACGTTTGTATCTATGATGGTTATTTGAGAGAAATTCCACTAATTCTTATTTAAATCTGTTTCTTTATGATGTGTGGGTAGTGTGCCTAAAGGAAATATTTGTGCAAGTGTACAAAAAAAAATATTACCAATAGCGAAACTGCAATTGTTTGGCATCGTTTTCATTCTTGGCTGCTTTGTCGTGGCCGGTAGGCATAGTGGTTCTGAAAATAACCTAGGGGAGACGTCGAAAATTCAAGTGCTGTGCTAAAAGTCTCTCCCTTCTAGCAGAAACAGAAAAGAAACATAAATCGGCGGAAGTGACACCCACTGAAACCGATCGAGTGTCCAAAAGTATGAAAGAAACTGAGAAGATTTTCACCTCAGCTAAACACACATCTTTTTTAATGAAATATAAAAACACCAGCTCACCAGCAAAATCTGACTTACAACTACTTCGTCTGTCGAGAGCTTTAGCTGCGCACAATGCTCGTTTGAAATGGGTGCTGCAACTAACAAAAGCTGCAGTTCTAGTAGACAGAAATCGGATAAAGCAGTCAAACCTATTGGCAGAAACAGACAAGAACGGAAACGATTCCCTGGTGAAACCGGCTCTTTAATTTCCATCCATCAGAGGGAAATCGATAAATGCGGTGAAATCCACTCTTAGACGGAGGTACCGGGCAAAATTAACATATGTCCAAGCCGCAAAATAACATAACGAAAGGACTGAAAACTCGGCTGACCCTGCCTCTTATGTCTGCCCTATTATTCTTGAAAAACTTGAGTAGCAAAGCAAAATATAATAAGTAAACTTATTTTCGAGAAGTTAGCTAAGATCGAAAATATATATCTACGACAATAAGTGAACTAAATCGAGAACATGAATATGGAACGCGTGCTCAAAATACTTCCGTGGAATGCTAATCGACTTTACAAAAACTTGACGAATTAAAAATATTCATACAAGAGTGGAATATTGACCTTTGCTTGATCTGTGAAACCCATATAACAAGGGGATCGTGTGCAAAAATAAGAAGCTTTAGAAAATATCACGTTTATCACTCATCGGAAAAGGCGATATGTGTCTTCAAAAATATGTTTAAATCACTTCCATTTAGTTTTATTATTGGCGGTGATTTTGATGCAAAACACACCTTCTGCGGCTCAAGGTGCATCTGGAGCAAAATTGCGACTTCCATTCAAGGGGCAAACCGACATACTTCCATGCGACAAACCGATTTCTTCGTTTCAAAAGGGATGCTTAACAATTTCATAAAAGTTGAAAAAAGCTTTAACCTTTCCTTTGATCACTTTCCAGTCATTTTGACATGAGTGAAGGTTAGGTTAGGTTAGGAAAGAGTGGCTGTTGGAAATACCAACCCACTTAGGCCTATTGGCCCATTGTGATGCCACGTGGATCTATGATCTTCTTACTACTGGAACCAGTTTGAGCTTATAATAAAGCGTAGGAGACTGTTAACGTCTATTTTTTCTAGATCGTTTAGGTCGTTGTAGAAGAAAGCTCCTAGATGAAGCTTCCTTCTCTGAGAGAGAGCTGGGCATGTGCAGAGTAGGTGGGGGATTGTCTCCTCCTCTTCCTCGTCCATGCAGCTTCTACAGAAATCGTTAGTAAAAGCGCCAAGCCTTCTTGCGTGCTTGCCTATGAGGCAGTGTCCGGTAATGACACCTATTATGGCGCTGAGATGTTTCCTATCTAAAAGGAAACTTAGATCGACTCAGATACAGCCTTGGCCAGATCTGTTTGGTCGCTAGACATGTTTGCTCAGCAGTCCTTTAGTGTAGCTTTAGTGTTAGTTTGCACGTAGCGATTGGTATACCTATACTACCTTTGTCCGGTAGGATAGGTAGAGTGGTTCCAATTTTGGCGAGTTCATCGGCTCTGCAGTTCCCTGGAATGTCTCTGTGGCCCGGCACCCAACAGAGGTGAATGAGAGATGATCGGCATTCAATGAGACCGAGTCTAGGGACTTGATGGCGGCCTGACTATCCGAAAATATGCGGATATCCTTTGCAGATATCACGTTTTACTTCAGCCAGGACAGAGCTTCTTTAATCGCCAAAATTTCCGCCTGAAACACGCTACAGTGATTGAAAGAGAGGCTTAGATTTAGCTTATCTGAGAAAACACCGCCACCAACTCCGCTGTCGGTTTTAGATCCATCTGTGTAGAGATGGATTGACTTGTCCTCCATGAAAGCATCCTCCTCCCAGAATGATCTAGAGGGGAAGCTTACATGGAAGTTATTGTCAAACCAAAGTTCAGGTATGGTGTAATCGGTGTTCTCTGTGAGGATTCCTAATGTATTAAGAATGTTGGCGTGGCCAAATGAATTATTTGTCCACTGTTTAGTCGCTTTAAGGCGAATAGCTGCAGTCGCAGCTACTTGCTTGCTAAAAATGTCGAGGGGTGTCAAGTGAAGCAGAATATCTAATGCCGCAGAGGGGGTAGACCGCAAGGCTCCGCTTGTGCATAGACATGCTGTTCTTTGGACTCTGCTTAATTTAATGCGGTTGACTGCATTTTCCAAGGCCGTCCACCAGACAACCACCCCGTAAGTAAGTATCGGTCTTATGACCGCGATGTATAGCCAGTGGGTTATGCGAGGTTGAAGGCCCCATTTGTTCCCAATGGCTTTCTTGCAAGAGAATAAAGCTATTGTAGCTTTATTGACTCTTTCTTGAATGTTAGGTTTCCAGTTTAGTTTCCTGTCAAAAATGAGACCCAGATATTTTGCTGTATCGGAGAAAGCTAAACTGGTACCGTTTATTGAAGGAGGGTCTATGATTGGAATTTTATATTTCCTAGAAAAGAGGACAAGATCAGTTTTATGGGGGTTTATTCCCAATCCACAGCGATCTGCCCAACAGGTTAATCTGTTAAGATTTACTTGGAGGAGTTCTTTAATGGTATTTAGATGTTTTCCTGAGACGGCTATGGCAACGTCATCCGCATAGGCAATCACTCTGCTACCACCCGCTTCCAGGTATATCAGTAGTTCGTTAACCACTAAGTTCCAGAGAAGGGGGAGAGGACACCGCCTTGCGGCGTACCCCTACTGACATATCTTTTAGCAGAAGTCTCACCCAGTTTGGAGTTGATTATCCTGCTTGTTAGCATTAGATTAATCAGCTCCCCAAGTGAGCCGTCTACCTGCAGAGTTGACAGCGCAGTCGTGATTGCGGATGTGTTGACGTTGTTAAAGGCGCCCTCTTTGTCTAGGAAAGCAACCATTGTGTACTCCTTATATTGTAGGGATCGTTCGATGTGGCTAGTCAGAGAGTGCAAAGCCGTTTCCACCGACTTCCCTTTACAGTAGGCATGTTGAGCCGCAGACAGAAGTCTTGGATCAACTTTAGCTCGAATATGGATATCAATCAGTCGTTCTAAAGTTTTCAGAAGGAATGATGATAGACTTATAGGTCTGAGGTCCTTTGGGACCACATGAGAACATTTTCCAGCTTTGGGAATGAATACTACATTGACTTCTCTCCATAACAGTGGAATGTGGATAAGTTCTACACAGCTCCTCATAATATTTTCCAACACTGGTAGAATAATATCTGAGGATCTCTGTAGCTCGGCAGGTATAATACCGTCCGGACCAGCAGACTTGTATGGTTTGAAGCTATGCAGCGCCCAGAGCAGTTTGTCTCTCGTAATCAGACTATGAATTTTGGTCACGGTTGCAGTAGGCTTGTTTGGGCTGCTACTGGCCGCGAGATGGGAGCTACCTGGAAAGTGGGTGTCCAGAAGCAGGTTGAGTGATTCATCACTTGAGGTTGTCCAAGAGCCATCGGTTTTTTTCAAACAGCTGGGCATCATAGGATTTGTGGAGAGGATTTTTCTTAGCCGCGAAGCCTCAGAGGTTTCTGTGATTTTGTCGCAGAATGACCTCCAGGATTGTCGCTTTGCCTTCCTCAGTTCTTTTTTGTATAATTTGAGGGATTCTTTATATGAGTCCCAGTCGGTCACTTTTCTTGTGCTTTTTGCTGCGTTGAAAAGTTTTCTGCAGGTGTTTCTGAGCAGTCCTAGTGCCGATGTTCACCAATGTGGCTTTTTCTTGCCTCTTGGTTAAATAAGAGGGCAGGAAGCGGCCATAGCCTTATTGAGAGTCAGAGTAAATTCCCTGACTTTCATGTCGAGCTCATTGGTGTCACGCGGGGGACTTGATAGTTTAGAGGATATCGTTTCCGACAGTATTCCTCTATATTTTGTCCAATCAGTTTTCCGGTAGTTCCGGAAAGCTGGTTGGCTGGAGGGAGCATCACTCAGACTGAATTGGATGTATCTATGGTCTGAAAAGGAGTGTTCAGACGATACCATCCAGTTTGTTAGCCTTTGGGTAATGTTGTCGGAGACAAGGGTAATATCTAATACTTCTTGTCGGTTTTTTGTTATGAAAGTGGGCTCATTGCCAATATTTCAAATTAAGAGGTTAGTACTTAAAATATAGTCTAAAAGTGACTCACCTCTATCATTGATGTCGGTACTGCCCCATACCGTATGATGTGCGTTAGCGTCGCATCCGATTATGAGGCCAGTTTTTTGCCTTCCCGCTTCCAGTACCACCCTTTCTAGGTTATCACCAGGGAGAGGGCCCACTTGGTCGTGGCCAAGGTAAGCCGATGCCATGAGTGAAACTCTAATTAAAAAACAGGAACCAGCAAGACTAACTGGGAGAAATACTTGGGAAGGCTTTAAGAAAGAAATTTGGAAAAATGTATAACTTAACGTATCATTTAAGACATCCTAGGAACTAGAAGTCTATCACTTCGTTGAAATCGTTCAATATGCCACATGGAATAACACATCCTATTAAATGAAGAAACCAGCAAACTACGGTGTAAATTATCCGCCAGAGATAGAAGTAGAAATAACAACAAAGTCGTGCTTCACAGCATAAAACACGTTTGAATAACCCGTGTAACCTGCCGAGGTAGACCATTAGAAACTTCAAAAACTGTGCAGTACTGACAATAAAAATGGAATCCAATTACTCGCCTTGGAAAAAAGGTATTAAAATACCTAAAGCCTCAGCGCCACCAATTAGAAACATTGACAATGAATGGACGAAGGGCTATAAGGAAGGGATCTTTATGCCCTTCGATGGTCAAGCACTCATCCAAAATATCAGTGAACTGGAAATAGCGCCAGACAATTACATAATGACAAATGCAACGCAAACGTTAGCACTAAAATAAAGAAATTAAAACTAAAGAAAGCTGCCGATTATGACTTAATATCCGGAGAAGTCCTTCTTTATATAATTAATGTCGCACTGATATTAGAATACGTTCCGAGTTAGTGGTCCTAAAATCAGGAAGACCTCCGAATGACCATAAGTCTTATAGACTGCTTTAAATTCTCCCAATTTTATAAAAAATCTTTAAAAGCATAATTATGAGACGTACGAGTATACTGTCTATTATTGACGGCAAAAATCTTATCCCTAATCACCAGCTTGAGTTCAGTAGTAAGCATTTGACTATTGATCAGGTGAATAGAATCACCGACGTAATTGATAAAGCATTGGGCGAAAAAAAGATTTGCTCAATGGTATTGCTGTCGAAAGAGTGTTTTTACCGAGGAATTAAATACCGTGTTAAGCATTATAAAAACGAAGAATTTAATAGTGATAGGCGACATTAATATAGATCTTCTCGACGATTCTGATTCCGAGTGTGAAGATTATATGCTACTGATGGCTGCGTATGGTCTTAAAAGTATGGTGAATATACCTACCCACATAACATGCTCAACCAGTAGCTGCATTGACCATATATTTCTAAGACTTAATAAAAATATTAGTATGGTTTTTAATTGTAAAGTGCACGACTATAAAATAACCGATCACCATTTATGTGAAATTAGTCTTCAAATGGAGTCTTCGCCCAGGAAAAATTTTAGCAGGCAAAAAGCCCAAATAGACTATCAAGCATTGAAGGAAAAACACAGGTATGAATTTTGGGAAACAGTTTTCTTGGAAAGCGACCCTTCTGTGGCCTAAAATGCTTTTATTGCGATCTTAATCAATCATGTCCATAGCACAACCACTATCCTAAATATCAGGCAGCGTGACTCGTTTTTAAAGCCTTGGATGACATTACGCCTACTTAATCAAATAAAGCGTAAAAAAGAAATTGCAAAAAAATGTAGAAAACACCCACAAAATCTTAGTCTGAAAAGCTATTACAATAATCTGTGCAATAGAACAAAGATTATGATAGAACAAGCACGTGATAGCTACTACTCCAATCGCTTAACTCAAGCCAGGGGAAACATAAAGAGGGAATGGGAATTAGTAAATAATATCTTAGGTAGGAAAAAGAAGTCTAATGATATTCATAACATAGAGGTTGATAACTCAACCTTGACCGATCTACGTGCTATAGCAAATACATTCAATAGCTTCTTTGTCAATATTTCTGATACTATTAAACCCTCCGAGCCACCATCCAGTTGTAACTGCAATATCTCATCGAGGTTAATTGAAGATAGATGGCAGAGTAATAGTTTCTTTTTTCACCAGTTTACATCCTGTGAAATTCTCAAGACAATTATGACTTTGCAAAATAAGAAAACCTGCACAAGTGATGGTATTTCTGCCATAAGTCTGAAAAAAATCTCTTGGGAAATTGTTGATATCTTGTGTTATCTTTTTAGCCTCAGTGTAAACAGCGGCGTGTTTCCGGCGGCTCTAAAAAGGGCAGAGGTTCTGCCGTTATTTAAGAAAGGGAGTTGTAAAAATATAGCCAATTATAGACCAATTTCTCTGCTTCCCACGATATCAAAAATTTTCGAAAAATTAATGAAATCAAGAATACTGACGTTTTTAAAAAGAAGTAACTTCTTTTCAGAAGCACAGTATGGTTTTAGACCTGGGAGATCCACGGAGGATGCAATCTTAAATGTCTGCTGCGATTTGTTCAGTGGAGTTAACAAAAGCCATTGTACTATGGCTCTTTTCATTGACATGACCAAAGCATTCGATATGGTGGACTTAAATATAATCTTAACAGCCTTATATAATGGCTGGTTTCAGAGGAATGACATACAATTGGTTTAAGTCTTATTTACTGGAGAGGGAGCAAAGATTATTGGTCAATGGATTTTACAGTACTTCACTTAAGCTTAGAAATGGCGTACCCCAAGGTTCTGTGCTAGGCCCAGTACTGTTCCTTGTTTACATAAACTAACTTTTCTTCCAGAACTTTTACGGAAATCAAAGCGCATTTGCAGACGACATCGCCTTCACATACACTGACGCTTCGCTACATGAATGCGTTGCGAAAGTTAACAACGACCTTCACTTTCTTAGAATTTGGTTCACCTTTCATAAGCTTATTATTAGTGAAAAAACAAAAATAATGAACTTTAAGCTATGCCAAAATAATTTAGATAACTTTGGGTTAGTTTTTCATTCAAGCGATTGCCAAAAATTCTGTTTACCACACACCTGTGGGAAGCAAAACTTCAGCGTTATTGATAATTGTTCCACATACTGCTTTAATATTGAAGCAGTCAAGTCTTTCAAATATCTCGGAGTTCTCATTGATAACAAACTAAATTGGAAGGCACAAGCCCTACAGTTAAAATCATATATGACTTTATTAACACGGAAAATGTATCTCCTGAAGCCATACTGCTCGCAGAGAGTACTTTCAATGCTTTATTATGGCTTAGTCCAGTCAAAGCTTCAATATTGGATTTTTAGTTGGGGAGGCACCTATCTAAGTACCCTAAGTGCACTAGTCGTTGCCCAAAAGCATATAATTAGAATTATGTGTCTTCAAGTATTGCCACTCAGGAATCTATACGTTTTCAAGGTACTCAAAGAGTTCTTTAAACGAAGCGGTAATGTTCCTTTTAGGAATTCTTCGACTTATAACTTGCGAGTAAACAACATGGTACTTTTTGACATTCCACACGTGCACAAAACACATTTTATGAATTTTTATATAGTTACTTCGCGTAGAATGTTTAACAAACTTCCTATGTCTATACGATATTTACGATACGATACGATATTTATATTAGATACAATATTTTTTAAAATCACTTAAAGATTGGCTTTTTACTATGGACCCTTTAAGCTTGGAGCTACTGTTGAAAATTATAACATAGTTTATTAAAAAATGCAAAAAGATTTATTTATTATTATTTTGTTTTTTTTTTCTCTCTCATTGAAATAATTATCTTTTTTCTTTTCTTTCTCTCATTGAAATTATTATATTTTTTTTTCTTTTTTTTCGGTTTATCTTTTAAATTTTTAAGTTGTAACTAAAGAACACCTGATGGTACCCCACGTCAGTTATTCTTGCATTTATTCATATATTTTCCATGGATCTTTCAACACAAACTTAGGTTTTAGAAGGATCTTCAATTTGTTCATCATTTTTTACTAGTAAAATAATTTTTTTCATTCTAATTTAAGAATTATCTATTGTTAGCTAGTAAGGTAATAATGAATAAATAAATACAAATACAATACAATACAATATTCTTTGGTGTCTCGGAAAGCCTTTGGTAGGGTATGGCATGAAGGCTTAAAGTTCAAATTACGCCAGATATTGCCACTGAACATTGATAACATCCTGACGAAGTATCTCGAGAATAGAATCTTTCGTGTCAAACTCGGAAACGAAGTAGAGAAGTTCAAAGAGATTATTTCGTCAAAAATATAATGAAAAAAAAACAACTACCTTTCTTTGTATTATTATTTATTATTTATTCCTTGACGGTTTGCAAGGAATAAAGACTAGAAGGTAGAAAGTGGATGGGAAAACAAATGTTGGAATGGGAACACGCTTGCCCGTTGGATCGCTTGATGCAAGATTTTTTTTTTCTGCCGGGGCCAGAAGATGGACCACTTTATCCATTTATACAATATTAAACTGCTGCCAGGTAGAGATAATTGGGAGAAACGTGCTAAAATGTAAATCAAGCCAAAACGGAAAAGAATAAAAGTCTAAGTAAACCAAACAGAGATTTTAGCCGGTGTACCACAGGGAAGTGTTCTCGGCCCACTTCTGTATCGCCCAAGACATACCTCAAGAAGGGGGGACTGTTCCAGCTACGTTTACCGATGACACTGCTATACTAGTAATAGGTAAAACGATTGAAGAAACAATGGAGAAACAGCAAACCGCTCTTGATAAAGTATATGAATTGACAAAGGCCTAGCGGATAGCCCTCAATGAGACCAAATTTTACATACAGAAAAACGAGTAGGTTGCCTATTGGCATGAACTTTGTCTGCATTCCATTTGCAAACGAGACTAAATGCCCTGGAATGACAATCAAAACAAACTTAAAATGAAAGTCGCATGTGAAAAAAAACGAAAGGAACTCGAAAACAAAAACAGAGAAATGTATTGGTTACTTGGTAAACATTCCAAGCTTAACATCGAAAAGCAAGTGCTAAAGCCGGTGTTGAAATTTGACAAACTTTTGAAAATAAAGTGCCAGGAGAAATTGGCCATACACCGTGGTACGAGTACATAAGAAATGTGGACTTGCACCGAAACCTCGGAATTCCTACTGTCGAAGAAGAAACAAAAAACTTCGCGAGAAAACACAAAATTCGACTAAATGAACATATTAACAATATAGTCTCGAAAGCCTATTACGCCGTCTTCAAAGCACCAAAGCTTAGTTGCGGTAATATAAATATTGCTTTCGAGTATTAGTACGCGCTTGCAATCGTCATAGTCTCTGATAGAAGATTTTCACCTGCCTTCTCCCGAAAAAAAAAATCCACCCCGAGAGATAACCCTAATGGTGTCCTTCCGTGCACAAGGTTCAATTTATGCCAGTGCTGCCAGCAAAAAGGTTGGAAAAAATACACTTTGAAGAAAATCTCGAAAAGCCAATTCGAGACAACCTCTAAGGTTGTCGCTATCTATCTATCTCGCTACCTAAGACGCTGATTAACCCTGAATGCAAACTCAGCTATGGGGGTACCCAAGGCGGAGAATATTGACATTGAACTGTCAATGGGACATACGATTCGATGGTAATGTGCAAAATGTACAATAGGAAGAAATGGAACGTGGATGGAAATCATCTCCTGGACTTCATACGAGTACTGTCATATGACTATGTTCTCAGCAATGCTGGCTCTCATCCAACATTTGCTACGAAGGTAAGAGAGCAAGTTACAGGCTCAGCGCTATCCAACAGGTACGCTTCAGAAATTTCCCCCTAATAATTAGATTCTTATAAGGGGGGAATTAGGCCCATATCTTTGACCATATCTGATCGGATGCAAGGTTTCGACCTTATTAACTACACATGTAGTTCCCTGTCACCGATGGCAAATATCTAATTATGCTACAAAAAGTTATAGACTTCTAGGCTGGTAGATTGTAGTTGCATAAACACGCAAGCCCTGTGAATATTCAGAATGGCCTTTATATCGAAAATCGCAAATGATGGTTATACTCCCGGCAAGAACTTCAGACGAATAAGTCTTACTTTCCTTATGCTGAAGGATATGGAGTGAATGATTAATTGCATAAAACTGCTTTGCGAATGCATGGTCTCTTCACAATGTAACATGTCTATCAACGCACAAAATCGTGCGGTTGTGCGCAGTCGACAAGAGGGAGTATGCCCTAGCCATTTTTATTAACATTGTAAGCGGCTAGAGCAGTTCTCGTGAATAGGACCCTGATTGTGAATGCTGACTGGTGGATGTTGGCATTTATTCAAATAGAAGGTAGCTGACTTGTCTGACTCATCTTGACATCACCTTCTGTTTTTCCAACGATGCTAAAATGGTGCTGGGATTTACATTGCAGTGATTGGAATGTTGCTATAACACTGTCAAATGTCGTGCTCAGAATTTCATTTCAGTACCATTGGTACGTTGGAGCACTACATGATAAAAAAAGAGCTGAAGCCACGTCGTGATCAATACGCCCCGAAACATGCGAAATATCCTTGCTGGTGAATCTGACTTTTGGGATTGTGTTATCATGACCGACAAGACGCCTTACATTCATCACAAGTTACGGTTTGCTGCAGTGTATGCTCTGGAACTTACTTTTTCAAAGACGGCAATGACGTGACGGCTACGGTCAACGGAATGCGATACATGGCTCTGAAACGCGATTTTGTAGCAGTTTAACTGAACGAAAATGGCACTGAGGAATGTTGGTTTAAATATGCCATACTGCTTGTGAAATCATCAATTAAATTAAGGCAATGTTTTCTAATCGGTTAATTGAAAAAAAAATTGTGACTTCGATTGGCCACGAAGATCCCCTGATTTGGCTCTACCTGAATTTTTCTTGTGGGGTAAACCAGTAAGCCAGAGTTTCTCGAATAACTGGAGACTAATATATGCAAAGAAATCGCCGGACTTCCACAGGAAACTCTTCAAAAAAGTAATCAAAATGCGGAGAAAAGACCAATCTTTGGGTCGCCGTAAACGGTGTCTATTTTCTACTTACTTATATAGGTGGCGCTACAGTGAACCTGGGCTTCAACTAGCAGGCCTCTTCATTTAGTGCGGCCTTTAGGAAATTGCCACCAGTTCTGCACTCCAATTCGGTTGAGGTCCCCTTATACTTCCTCTACAGCGTTGTTCCTCCGGGTTATTCGAAGACTCTGCAGAACATTCGTGCCCATTCGCTCTATATGATCTACCCATCTCAGGTGACTGATGGGCGTTTTCCGACTAGGTTGATGTCAATGTGCAGTCAATTCGTCGCTGAGTCATCTCCTCCAAAGCCCGTCAACGCAAACAGATAGATAGAGTCATAGAGTCCATGCTTTGGTCTTATATAGAGTCCCTTATTTTTTCGGTATAGGGCCTTATTACTCGATTAACTTCTTAACCCAAAGAAACAGCTATTGGGAAGAGTGATACTTCGTCTTATTTCTGCTGAGATGGTGTTGACAGAATTTATAGCAGCCAAGGTAGACAAAGACCCTTACTACCTTGAAATCATAGCTGCTGAGTGTGACGTTCTGTCCAATTCGTCGATGTCATTTCTTGTTGACAGCTTATTGCCCTCATTTACTGCTAAGCCCATTTTAGCAGCTTCCGTCTCAATACTAGCAAAACAAACCGGTTACCGCTCGCTGAGTTCTGGCAATTATATCGATATAATCGGCGAACGCTGGTAGTTGCACAGACCTTTGAATGATTGTGCCTCTAGTGTTCACTTTTAAGCTTGGTAGAGATGCCAAAACTAGACATGGCTCTATATAGCTCGTCTCTATAAATGCTGTCATATGTGGCCTTAAAATCGATGCAGAGATTTTTGTTATCGATTTGGACTTCTTGAGTTTTTCCAGGATCTGCTGGAGTGTGAAGATTTGGCCGATAGTGGACTATACTGGTCTGAAAGCACATTGATATGGGTCAATTAGGTTATTGACGAAGGGTTTTAGACATTTATACAATATGGCAGATAAGATCTTTAATGCGATGTTGAGGAGACTTATACTTCTATAGTTAGCGCAGTTGACGGCATCTCCTTTTTTGTGGATCGGGCATACGGTGTTGATATTCCACTCATCAGGCATACCCCCGTCTGACCAGATCTAAGAAATGAGTTGATACATGCTCTAAACAAAGTCAATTCCAGCAGCTTTGAATAATTCGGCCCGAAAGTCAAAAGTCAGATCTAGCTGCTTTGTTGGTTTTCAGCATAGATATTACAATCCTTACTTTGTTTTAGTCAGGTAAACTGAAGTTTTGGCTATCATCGTCTAACTAAGTTGAATGTTCTGACGGCTGGATGTTAAGCATCTTCGCCGTTATATTCTGCAGAGGTCCACAGGTTTCTGTGTAGCTCTTCTTGCTTTGACGTTCTTTTTACCTAATGGTAAGACTTCCGTACATTATTCCTGGAGTACAAACCTTCAATAGCTTCGATCGGGCGCTTTTCCTGATCTTTTTTTCTTTTTGGTGAATGTTCTTCCCGTCTCTGATGCTCGTAGAGCTCAGCGCCTCTAATGGTTCATTGGCAGCGTTACCACTGGTCTTCGGTACTTGAGGCTGGCAGCATAGGAGTTGCTGAGAGATTTCGGGATACGCATTCAGTGAAAATTCTGGCGGTCAGTTGCGATTGCATCTTTTCTACGTTATATCTTTTCACAGTAGTTCTTCTCTTTTGTGGGACTTGGAAAATTCGCATTCGCAGCTTGGCTGCAACAAGTTGCGATGGTGATCCGAGTCAATGTTGGATGCCCAAATCGTTTCATGATCCGGAGTAGTGATATTTCGTCCCGCCGAAACATAAATCATTAGTCAGACATGGTGTCGTCTAGGCTATGCTTACCCACTGTCCTACCAAAGATGTCCTCCTTACTATCCTGGCGTTGAAATCGCTTAGTACGATTTTAACGTTATACTTCGAAATTGCTCATATGTCCTGTCGTAGAAACATTCTTTGATGGCGTCTTCCTTGTCTTCTATAGGGGCGTTAACGCATATTAGGCTTATCTGAGCGTTTTTAGCCTTGATGCGGATTGCCTTAAAACGATCGCTAACGTGTCGGAAGTCCAAGACTTCTTACCTCAGATTGCCGCATTAGGCAAATTCGCGCTGTCGTATAGAAATCATCATAGAGTATATCCCAGTCTTTCATGCTCCTTATGTCCAGCCCATCCCTTCGCACTTCTTGGATGGCGTTGATATCAGCGTGACAACAGTCAAGACCCTCTTCCGAACATTCAACGTCGTGAAATGGGTCATCAATCCAAATTTATCCAAGACCACTAGTTGGTTCATCATATATTTGTAATCTCTTGTATAGGGTTATGAGCCCTATGACGGCGTAGGCCAGGATTGCGCTACTGGCGCTTACCATTTTAACCACCATAAGGGTTTACTCATGCAGTTAAAGCTACGAACTTGATTGTTGCGCTACTGGCCCAATAAAAGTTGTAGGGCAGTCAGCAGTTTCTCGATCAGTCGCCACGCATGGACGCCATGGTGTCCATTTGCAGAAATAATTTTCAAGAATTCACTAAATAAATTGCAAAAGTCAAAATTAAAACAAAATAAAACAAGAAACCAAAACAGAATTCATTCAGTTCTATTCAAAGTATTGAATACTTTTTTGGTAACACAAAAGCAATCGCCGCGTCCTTGTAGGATTCACTTATAAACAGCAGGATTACCAAACCCTGACATAAAATATAAAAGAAGCAATAGTGGCAACCACATACTGTTGTTGTACAACGATAATCAAGTGTTGTTGCTTGCTGTTTCAGCAGGTCAGTAGGGCTACGTATTATGTGAGAAGACATTTATTTGTTGCAAAAGAAAAAAATGCAATTATGGGATAATTAACAATACTAGAGGGAACCTACTACTCAATTGATGGGCTCAGCACAGTGTCATGTATAGACTCGGTTTGAAGGCGATGGACAGTCCGTTGTTTCCCAGATGCACCGTACGACGTACGGATACAACTACGGGGAGTAATCTACAAACGTTAAACTGTCTGCATACATTCGTGTTCGACACTGACCATTGCGGTTTTAGTACCGAAACAGCAATTTCAAACGAAATTGCGAAGCTGGAGGAGTTTGTTCCTAAGGATTCTTAAAATTACAGTACGACTCGCTGGACATGCTTCTCCAGAACCTTGACAAGAGCACTCTCCTCGAACTCGCTCTACCCACCGTCCAATAGGAATCTGTCTAACGAGGAGCTTGACTGGTATATAAAACAATTGAACCAAACAATTAAACAGACGAAGGAGATTACAATACCTCGGTATGAATAAACACCCACGAAAGACTTATTCCGCAATGCTACCATTGTCGCACTGCACCGACACAAAAGTATACTGCTTAGGAGAAGGTTGAGGCCATGGGAGCGACTTTTCAGGAAGTGTATAAAACCAATGATATCATTGGTTCAAATCAAGACCTGGAGAATCGAGTCTTTCTGCACAATTTCTACCTGCGAAATGACATACAGAACTGGTGATTCAAGAGCTCGGTTTTCACCCAGTTCAGTGACGAGAATATGGCAAATAATGTCATCGCCAATGAAGGAGACTTACCTCCGTTCATCTCAAAGGAAGAACTCTATTAGATCTTCGACACAATAAAAATTAGTGGGAATCGATGGAATACCGAATATTGTGCTTCGACATCTCCCTCTAGAAGCGGTAGATATTTACACCACCCTGTTTAACAATGCAATGAATAATGCACATTATCCAGACCATTGGAGAACTGCAGTGGTTTATCCCATCCCTAAAAGTTCTAAGGATACCCCTATCGATCTCCGGTCGATAAGTCTCCTTCCGAATATCAGTAAGGTGTTCGAAAAGGTAATCAATAGGGTTTTGACTCAGTGGGTTGAGGACAAAAATATACCTTCGACACCGTATCGTTAGAGTGTCTTTTCTACAGGCTGACCAGATTGTGCATCTGTCAACCACTTTTGTATATTCTTTATAATATGCTCACCAACAGATAGTTCATCGTAAAAAATGGCGATACGACTTCTGTTGGAACATTTCACAGTACAAACGGTCTGCAACAAGGTGCGGTTAATTCGCCGATGAACCGATGGGTTCATTTCCCCATTGTATAGTGTACGCAGACGACTTGATAGCGTATAGAACCGGTCCAAAAGTCGAGGTCATTAACGTGCTTTTGAAAAGTGACTTCGAGCTAATTAGGCAATTTTGCGATGACTGGAAGTTGAAAATGAACTTTCAGAAGTCTGAAACTATTCTGTTAAGAACGCCATTGTTTGGTGCCTCTAGGGACACCAGAAAGAATTGACGAAAATTCTCGATCATCGGACAACAAGTCTAGCCACTTGCTTGTCGAAATGTAGTCAGATACCTTTTGATCTGGTTAGACCAATATCTTTATTTCAACAAGAATGTTGAAATGGCTGCTTTAGCCAGGGCCAAAGGTGCTTTTGCCTTCACAAAGAGACTGTTCTATAGCAGCCAACTCGATGCGAAGGTGAAAGTTATCTGCTACATGGCCCTCATCCGGCCCATGCTGGTATATGGGTGTCTCGTGTGGTTCAATGTGAGAGCAAGCTTAATGGAAAAGATTCGGGTGTTTGAGAGAGATTGCCTTAGGGTTTGTATTCACCTTTACAGGACACCAGAATCTGAGTACATGAAATTCTATCCCAATGAGGTTCTATACAACAGGGCGAATCTAATAAGAGTGGACAACTTCGCTATTAAGTTGACTCGAAGGCATATTGCAAGAGCAGTGACCTCATCCAATAACCTGATATCGGGCGCCTACTACCCCAACTACTTATATCATGAGAGTGTGCGCTTGAAAGGCTTCGCCCCCCCTGAAGCGTTCCTCTATTTTGACATGAAAGAGCTGATCCAGGATAGGTATGCGGTGCAGTTAATCTTCCACGTAGCTCGTACAGTTGATGAGGGGCCGACTCAACTACAACAGAGACGTCGCACACGGCAGTATTAAACGTCCCGGTTTAGTAGAGCGGTTTCAAAATGCGATAAAAAAGATGTTGTTTTGCAGCACCAAAATACTTGGTGGTTGATTGAAGAAGGCCCGATTCCTTCGTCGTTTCTTTCAAGACCGAGTTAGCTTGGTCAGAAGGCAAAGTGGGCCATATTTTCCTTGCTATGTTTAGCAAATGGCCGACTTACATAGGGTTGGGTAGCAACTTGAAGTTTCCTAACAGTTAAGTTAGATTAAATTGTATAGTTAGGCTAAGTAGTTTAAGGTTTTGTATAAGTTAGCACAGGTAGTTAGTTTAAGAAGTTTAAACTAAGAGGTATAAGTTTTATGTAAATACAAAAAAATGCTCATTTACTAAGTTTTTTTTCTTAAACACTTAATATTTTCTTAATTTAACTATACACTTGGATGTTAATGAACAGTAATTAAGATTGAAAATAGTAAAGAAATAAATTAAAAATATATTATAGTTTAGCTTAGAGGGCCCGCTTGGAGGGACAGTTAGTTAGAATAAGTTAATTAAGTTATGTTAAGCTAGCATTTAAGGATTTTTTCTGTTAGCATGTAAATTTAATAAATTTAGGTCAGTAGGGATACGAGAAGACATTTATTTGTTGCAAAATAAAAAAACGTCGTTATGGGATAATTAACAATATTTGGTCTTCAGTCCTTTCTTACAGAAAGTGTGAAATTCTTTTATAAACTCAAGCATGTAACTCCAATTCAAGTGGCCTATTTAAAAGAGTACATTTCCATTGCAGTTTAAGAACTTTACAATTTTTTTATGATTGCGTGCTAATTCACTGAGGAATTCAAATAGAACATAATATGGCCATTTTAATTCATTCCATTCTATTGCCTAAATAAATTGCAGACACTGTGTGAAAAACATGACAAACTTGCACTTCCGTCCCCAATTCACAATTTCACAATTAAGGCACCAAAATACTCATTTACATTTGCGGTGGCACTGAAGAAAGCCTTTCTCTCTAAACTCAAAACCCTACAAAACAATAACACTAAAGGATGCTTGTAATTTTCTTGTAAATTTGCACAGCAAAGAAACGCAAATAAGTTTCACTGCTTTGTTAATTATTTTGAGAACCCAACACGGAGTAGATATTTGTTTCCAAGAAACCAAATTAAGTTCCTGTTTGTAATTCTTTCGAAATTTATTTTGAAATCAGCAGTTGATCAGTTAGCCATTTAACCCATTTAACGTCCTTCTTACACTCTATTAAATCTGTATATATGGATGCCAAATCATTAAGGTAAAGAGAAAATTGTCAATTTCAACAAAATGTCAAGTGTCAAAAAATATGATAGATTAGATGGGCATAGCCGAACTTTCTATTTGCTAGCCAACTGTTATAGTAATAAAAATTCTCCACTAAGGCCTTTAAAAATACATAAAAACCTCTGGCCTAATTTTCTTATTTCAAAAATATTACATAAATCCATTTGGACTAGCAAATATTAGTTATCACGCGATATAAACCTATTTTCTCCATTCGTTTGCAGCCGCAATCTAAGTATAAATACACGTCTATCACTATAATTATTATGAAATAAACCACTCATCACATGTCGTTACCAACAAGGCACACGGCCAATATTTATTCACTTTTCCAACAAAGGAAACAACAAATAATGAAAACAATAAAAACTTAATTACGTTTCACAAATTAAACAGTCCCACAGCTCTGTGTAGTCGAACGTCATTTGCTCCAAAAGAAAACCATGCAGGCAAAAAAAGGAAAGAGAACAGAACCGAAAAACACGTTATTTAATCTGAAAAATGTGTCATAGAAATATTTTGTTAATGTCAACGTGTGCTAATTAGGATCAGAATCTGTGCAAACATATCCACTTACGAGTATATCTATGGATACATCGAGCAAATCTTAATTGCACTTCGCTCTCACTAAATTAAAAACAAAAAAAAACATGAGGTGTATATAGAGCATTTATTTAGGCCGAATTCATAGATTTCCATGATGTTTGTCCGGAATCGTGTGCAGATGTGTCCTTTGGAAGATGAGGAAAATAATAAAGTTTGCATGTTGAACCAAATATTCAACAAAGGATGACAGAGAGTTTTAATTTGAGATAACCTGACGCACTATTTGCTTAAACGTGAAAAGGGGACCTGAATGAAGAATTTAGGTCACACACTTGGGGTCCTGATTAAAAGAAGACAAGTTTATAGTTTTCTGTTGGCATAAAAAAAACACATAAGAGGAATAGACTGAGCAATTTTTATATTTTAAATTTAGTGGAATGGATGATTCTTTCTCAGTTTCGAGAGGTCATCCTACGAGTATGTTCTCTGCCTTGCCAATTGTGCATCGAATAATGCTTGCAATTCTGCATCTTCGAATATTTTCGCTGGTCTTCCACGGTCTTTGTACTTTGTAGTCGATGCCAAAATCACCAACGTTCACCAAGTCCTTTGACTTTAAGCATGTTCACCATATACTTTTATTAACAATCGATGACTTTCAGCAGTAGTCTTATTTTGGAAAAAAAATATAATAAAGCTGCCTGCAAATGGTCCTTATCTTGCACATAATTCGACATTTTCAAGACGACAAAAAAAAAGTTGTTTGCGATTTTATTGACAGATGTTTACCCTGTAAAATACCATATTTGTTATCATTGACACAAACCACATGTAGTAGTTATACCATCTGTAAGTCAAATCGGCATTTCATAGTCACACACCTATTATGAACATTCTCTGGAAATATCGCACTGCACTACACTGGTGGTCTACACCTTTCGAACTTTTGGGACTCTATCTCACCAATAACATTCTGACTGTGTTACGAATGACTCACATGGCCTGAATAGTTTGCGGTTTATCAGCACACACCAAGGACTTTACATAGCCTCACAGAAAGTGATCATCACAAAAAGTGCATCGAGTCCTCAATAGGTCATCGGTTTCATGGCAGAGAGCCATGCTGCTGGAGCCACATAATGACCAGACCAATGTCGTAGATATAATACTTTCGAAGAAATTATCACTGATTATTGTGCCGTTACATTGGCCTTTGACTGTAACACGAGCTCCGGTCTTATTTTAAAAATATAAGGACCGATGATGACACCAGCGTGAAGACCAAATACTCCACGTTTGTGGATGTAGTGGAGTATCATGAGTGTCTTATCGATTGGCCTTAATCCAGAAATGTCAATTTTGCTCCTTCACACGCCAATTCAGTCAAAAGCGAGCCTCGTTACTAAATACGAGCTTCCGATAAGAACACGAGTACACCTCAAGCTGCTTAAAAGCCCAATAGGCAAACTCCTGTTGCAAGTCCGGGTTTCTTGGCTTTAGTTCCTACAGCAGCTGGATCTTATATGTGAAGGACGAGATCTTTTCGAAAAATGTTCGCAAATGTTCGATGGCGAATTAACAATTCCAGATCCGCACTTTCAAAGCTACAGTTTCTTCTGTACATTCATTACTTTGACTCATTGTCAACATATATATATTGACTCCCCAATTTCTCCATTACCCCCCCCCCCCCCTCTCTCTCTTTCAAACTTTTGATCCTACTCTTATCGAAGAAAAACTACAAGAACTTGCCCCGCAATATTTTTCAAAAAGTGTGCCTCCAATCTTGCTCTCACAGATTCCTCCCTATTTCATCTATCCCTCACACAAGGGGATTTTTCCAAGTTTGGAAGACTTCTTTCATGACCCCGGTCCATAAAAAGGGATCTAAGCTTCCTGACATACCCAAAAAGTTCGAAAGTAAGTATTTTATATGAAGCGCTTAGCTTACAATGCTAGTGTCTTATGTCCCCCAGCGGGCATAGATTTCTGAGAGGGAGATCAACTACTACAAATTAATTGAATTGCCATCCTTTGCAATTCCAGCCATAAAAAATGGCAACGAAATCGATATTATTGCATCAGATTTTGCCAAGGGCTTATTTTTCATTTTATCATCCCATTAATTGATCCTTTTCAAATTGTATTCCCCCGGCTTTGAGCCCATATTATTAAAATGGATATATTCTTGTCTGGAAATCCATTATTGGAGCGTTCGCTTCAGGTCAGCCCTCTCATTCTCGTTTTTAGTCACTTCTGGTGTCCCACAATTAAAGACTGTCCCCGATACCAAAACTATATCTTAACCCCATGACTCTGTTCTCCTAAAAGGAGCTCGAAATATCACTCAAGTGCAATCAATCTCCTCCTCGACTTTATTTTATGCATGGCCAATCTATATTTCAGCTTCATCCTTTCGAGACCTTGGATAGTGGGTTAAACTTCCACTCGCATATTAGGGAGATAATCCTTAAAGCTTGGTTTATTCAAACGATGATTTAAAGGATTTTGCAACCCTATGTGACCAGGTCACTTTATATTACCCTTGTCCGACCCCTGCTCGAATATTCCAGCTAAGTGTGGTTCGCATTTTAGCGAGTACAAATATCCCGAATCGAGAACATTCAATGGCGTTTCCTTCGATTTGCTCTTCGAGAACTACCATGAGATGACTCTTTTATTTTACCTTCCTATCGAGACCGCCTCAAACTTCTTAACTTGAATACCCTCGAATAACGCAGAGAGGTAACTGACATTCTCTTCATTCATCGACTGCTCTCTGGTTGGGTGGATTGCACCTCCATTTGCAACTCTATCTACTTCAAAACTAACCCTCGTCTCTTCTATATTCCAACCCATCACACGTATTTTCCGAAAGGTCAACTCAAACCCCTCAGTTTGTGATTTCAACCGGAGAACTTCGCGTCTCAAAATAGACCATTCCCTTGGTCCGTAACTCTTACTTTTTGTTACTTTTGAATTCCTAGCTTCTAAGTTAGATTAAGGTTGTATGAAGTCAAATAAATGGCGGCCTCTGGCCCCACCACAATTAAATTTAAAGAATTAAATTAAAAAAAAAAATTGGCCTTGCGTTACCTAGGGCCTATGTGGTACGAAATTTATCCATAACACGATGAAAAGCGAACTCAATTGGTCGATTATGAGGACCGAAAAGTTCACACAGTTTTATTTAAGCGTAGCAGAATTGTGTTATCATACCTACATACATAGCTCTAATGCACCAGTAAGCAGTCTGATGTCTGGAATCAATTGTTTAGTCTGTTTGGATGCTGAAGAGACATGATATATGCAGTTAAAGTCACAAGAAACGTTACTTGTGGACGCTAACAGCCCTATCGCAGGTTGGAGTTCTCAGAAACTTTGTTCTGAGCCTTGTACTTATAAGAGCGATCTCATTCAGACCTGGTGCCCTTACAAAATTCAGTGAACTCAAGATTCCTATTCCGTTCAGAGAAGTCTTGCATTCTTGCAAACTAGTTTAGAATTGATAAGAGGATTTAGTAAAGCCTTAAGTGCAGCTTATTGTTGCTACAGGCCCAGATACTTCTCTCCCTCCTACTATTCCTTAGAATATATGTCATAGTTCATTGCCATCAGGATACCTTATGTCCCCACTTGGAAGACAGATGCAGGTTTTCCTAACAAGAAGTGAAATGTAACATTATCGTCCTCGAGAAACAGTCCAGCGCTTCATTTTTGACTGATTCAACACCGATGTTGGAGTCAGCCATGAAGACCCGGCTCTATTCCAATCCGAGCTCAGATTCTGGCCAAAGCTACAATATTTCTGGGTGCAGGAAAATTCACTTTTCATATGTGTTTTCAAAGCAAGAGGAGTTGCGGTGTGATTGCATCAGACTGCACATCCATAAGCCAAGAGACAAAAGGCATTCAGTTTGTAAGGTCAGCGCGGGTTATTCCTGATACCACTTCGTTTTAAACGAAAGATGGCCTTAGCAGCCAATTATCTGAGTATCAATGCGAGTGAGATTCATTGAAACGTCTAGGGCCTATCCAGGGCCATTTGGTGCTAGGGAAAGTCCCCATGCAGCAAAGGCACACCATTCTTTGGAGTCTAGCAGAAGCAGAAGTTTACTGCAAGTTTGTTTCATGTGTCAATCGATGCATAAGACATAATTGTTCTTATCATCACGATAATGTTGGCGGCCTGAGCTTAAGAGGAGACAGTCGGCAGGCATAATAAGTTGATCCAGCCGACAGGACAGCCCTATCATCTGCATAGGGGGGTGGCCGTGGTGTAGTGGTAGTAGCAAACGTTTCTCACTCGGAGGGTCCTGGTTCGAATCCTGCCCATGGCAAAATTAGTTTTTCATTGTATAATTGGAACTCAGACAAAAAAATTCTGCGTGTGAAGGCATAACACTGACACGTAGATTTGGCTGTTAAAGAGTTTCAAGCAATGAAAAAAATACTGGGAATTATATCTCGAATCACTCTGAGTGAAGAAAAAAACTCTCCGTCCTATTCGGACTCCTACCCCTGGAGAGTAAACATAGAAACCAAACACACCTGAGTTTCAAACCACTACAAAAAACAATTTTCCTTTCTCCTCCTTCTATCTTTCCGCCCGCGCCCTGGCAACAGTAAAAGGGTATCAACCCCTTAGGCGCGCGTAAATTATAAAAAAAAAAAAAAAAATATGCCTGAGCGTAGGCGTTAAAACCATGGAGAGCATTGAACAGTGAGTAGACCAACATCCTTTTTCTACATGAATTACACATTCCGTCAAAAGTGGCATTGTCCAAACCGGCTTGAATTTCGATGAAAGTGCCCAGCGCATGCACTTTGTTGAGCAAACTTTCAATTCATCCCACCAGATTTGGCAGGCATGTGCAACTTAGACAGAGGTTCCCCAGGAGTTCGTTATGTATCCCAGTGCCTAGCTAGCAGTGGCGATTCTCAACAGAGTTGTGACCAAATGGTCTATACCTTTTCTTAGCATAACTAGATGTATCCAATGGGTGACAACCCACTTGAAGCCATCGTCATCACAACCAATGACAGATACCAGCTACGACGTATTATGTTACTCAGCTCATTTCCGGATTCATTAATAGAGCTAGTAGTGAACGGGTTCTGATCAGGCTATCCTGTGGAATGAAAATCTCTCCCTTCGACTCAGTGTAGATTAGATCTTCTAAGTGTTTACACTCTGGCTGATTTTCCCCTTTTTTAAACTTTAAACCAGCCTACTGGTTACACCGGCTGTTTCGATATTTTCGCAAAAGTCGCGGCAAATCTCAAAATATTTGGAGAAGCCACCGCTCAAGTTATGAACGGCTTGCTGGATTGCCAAGCTTCGTCTTAAACCTTGTCTGCACTTGGAGCAAATTCTTCCTCTTCAACGAAGGAGAGGCCTCGAATCCGATGTACCTATGGTTTGATACGAAAGCCTCTGATAATACTAGTCGGTAATCTCTTTAGCGTGCCTGTTGGATAGTGCTGCCTTATTTTTGTAACATATGTCAACTCAGATCAAACAGTGTTGACTACTAGAGCCGACAAAATATGAAATCCGAGAAAAGATTGTCCCTCACATTACATTTGATGCAACTCCAAAAATTACTCAGACCATTAGCATTGCAGCGTCTGATAAGTCGCATTTTTCTAGAGTCACAACACTCATTGAGTTTGGCTACTGGCTTTGGTAGTGGCAGTGGCACCGAATAACCAGATGTAGGAAGTATGTAGCAAGTATTATATAACAAGCGCTTTTCAGATATTCCTCCTGACCTGAACAGACGTGAATTTTCTAAAAACTTTTCCAACAATATTGAAGTAAAAGAGTTGATGGAAAATGTTCAATATACCTACACTCCATCTCAATTGAAGTCCTAAATAGAATTCCAATTTTATGGTGATGTGATGTCCTATTTCAATATAAAATGAATGAGTTTTACGAATATAATAACATAATAGCCAAGACTAACGATCCACACCGAACGGAGTTTAAGCCAACACAGGCAAATCCTAAATCCTCATGGTTGCCACTTCGAAACTATCTTCAAAGGGATTTCAAATTCAAATGAAATATTGTATCCATATTTGCATAAACAACAAGAAAACAGATAACCCAAAACTATTGTATTTAACCAGGAGAAACTAAGCCATTTTGTGTGTACCTGTGCTGTGCCGGGCTAAGACAGGGAAATAATCCTTTGATTTAAATATAAAGTAGCTTCGAAAATACCCACAATGAACCTAAAACGAACAGAGGAGATTATTCAATACAATAAATAACACTAAGACTTCCTGTTAAGCTAATGGGAAAAACTTGTCCCAGAGCATCTTTAAGAAAACCACTAAAGGTACTCGTAGTGAACAAAATTTCTAGTAAAATTCGAACTCGGAACCGAAACAAATTTAACGACAAATGCTTGTTAAGGAAAAAGTCAATAACTTCGTTTTATTTGTCCTTTATTGCTTTCATAAAACATATTATTAAAATGAGAAAACTTTATCTTAGCACCAACATTCCTCATCAAAAGCGAAAATTCTCAAAACTGCACCCCGATAAAAACGGTGATTTACGAACCAAAAACAAAAAACAAATAACAAAAAGGGAAAAAGGATGTTTAAACGACCAACTTAACCCAGCACTAAGATGAGTTTTGTATGTCGGTGTTTTTTTTTTTTTTTTGTGTACATGCACCTGTACACATTTTCTCATTTCCGGGTACGTTTCCTGCAAGTACAGTATATCGATTTTCCAGTACCACACTCACACGGCAGCACATACTCATATATTGCACCATCCGGTAGCTTTATAAAGCGAAATAAAACAGAAACGGTGTATTCATGTTAAAATATTTCCTACTGCTCCCTAATGAAAAGGATTACCGCCAAAGCAGTAATTGTTTGGAGTATAAATAAGGGTACACATTTGGAGCAGTTCCGCAATCTCCCATTTATTATAGATAGTTTCAGCAATTATGTTGTGGCCGCCTATGTGTCAATTATTTGATGGAAACTACAGAAAATACTCGCTCAAGTTTCCATTAAATTTATTCGCAAAGAACGATGATGAATTGCAATAAACGTCAATGTGTGTCACAATCCACTTGGTAAGATTCATGAGCGAATCAGCCTTAACAACTGCCGAGAGGCAATACAAAGAAAGGACCTTGGGATTGCACTACACTTGTCATGTCGGCCACGTTGACGAGGTCTCATCAAGTGATTAATTTTTTTTTAACATTCACAACTATAAATTAAAAGAACAGAATTACAAATTTAAGTGAATAATTATTTAATCTCTGTTTAAGTAATTTCTTAAGCACAAATACTGTTTAAGTGTTCTGAAATTACTCGTATTCACACTAAAGCCAAGGACATTGCGCTTTATTTCAACAGTTTTCTAAATGTAAAAAGCAATTATTCAATTACTGTATTGTAATAGTTGCATTTCTTTTACTCGCAACTTATGAGTTACGATTTTTTTGTTGAAAAAACCAGTTAAACAATGTATGCGCAAAATCTAAAAGACACGAGGCGATCTCTGTTTGTTTGAAATTTTTGTTAACAATACCTTTAAAATCTTAGTGATTCAATCATCGAGGACTATTTGGTAATGCGTGTTTCAACAAGAGGTGTACGATTTGTACAGCTGATGCTGACAGATGTCATCTACTATACAAATTTGGAAAATTTACAATGGTACGAGGGGCGTTCAACATATTCTCGGTATCGGGGTGAAGCTGTGGTTGTATATATAAATTGACTTATTTATCAAGTAATACTATTACTATTACTACTAATCATGTAAAATTTCATATAAATGTGATTATTAATTCGCGTTTTATCTCTAGTTAAACAGAATCATAATGGCAACTGAGACGATGATGGTGAAAATTGAGCATCGCGCTGTAATTAAATTTCTCACTAAGCAAGGAAAAAGTCAAAAAACTATTCATGAAGAGATGGTGGCTGTTTACCAGGGTTCCGCACCTTCATTATCAACTGTGCAAAAGTGGTCAAGTGAGTTCAAGAGAGGCAGAGAGAGCATTGAAGACGACCCCCGCTCCGGCGCCCCGGCTACTGCTTGTACGGGAGAAAGCATCAAAGAAGTCGAAAAACTTGTTCTTGAGGATGCCCGAATAAAGGTGAAAATGATGGAAGAGATCACCAAGCTTTCAATTGGTACCATTCACACCATTCTTCATGACCATCTTAACCTTTCAAAGGTCAGTGCAAGGTGGGTGCCACGAATGCTCACAGCGCCTCAGAAAAAAGTGAGAATTGCATGCTGTAGAGAGCTTTTGGAGATGTGTAGTGAGAACGCGGACGGTGTTATGGATCGAATTGTTACTGGGGACGAAACATGGGTCCACCACTATGACCCTGAAAGCAAACAAGAGTCCATGCAGTGGCATAAAAAAGGAACAGACCCCCCGAAGAAGTTCAAAGTCACTCCGTCTGCCGGGAAGCTCATGGCCACAGTTTTTTGGGACTCAAAGGGAATCTTGCTCATTGAGTACAAAAAAAAGGTGAAACCATGAACGCCACATCCTACGCTTCCACTTTGCATAATTTGTGGGAGGAAATTAAAAAGAAAAGATGGGGTAAACTCGCAGCGGGTGTGTTGCTTCTTCATGACAACGCTCCTGTTCACACAGCGCGAGTTTCCAAGGCTGCTGCACGAGATTGTGGTTTCGAAGAAATCCAACACCCACCCTATAGTCCAGACCTTGCCCCTAGTGATTATTTCCTGTTTCCGGATTTGAAAAAATGTCTTCGTGGAAAAAGATTTTCGGATGATGAAGAACTCAAGTCGGCAATAAATGGGTATTTTGCAGAGAAAGAGGAAATTTATTTTTTTGAGGGTTTAAAAAAGCTTATCTCAAGATGTAACAGATGCAGTGATGTTAGGGGAAATTATATAGAAAAATAAAAACAATTTAAATTGAATTCGCATTTTCCTTCATATCGATACCGAGAATATATAGAACGCCCCTCGTATGTTACGCAGCGAAAAAATAACCCCAAATGGTTGAATTTTATCACGAAAATTCACGTTCAACGATGCGAAAAATTCGGGCCAATTTTGCATGTAATTACGTGCTCTCGGAGACGTGTACTCGCAACATAACAGAAAAAATTCCAAGAGACGGGATCAGTACAAGACGTGAAGATGCCGAAACGTGTTCACCCAAGACGTTCAATGCAAAATATTGCGGCAGTAAAGGAAAGTGTCGACAACGACCTAAACACGTCCATTTGTCACCATTCTCAGGAGCTTAGCCTCCTGACATTTTTGTATTCATAAGTTTAAAGTGTCGGTCTTTTTGGAAGAGCTTCCTGATTTTTTGGAGAAAGAAAAGGTAAAAATCTCATAATTGTCGGTGATTTAATAGCCGAAATGTAGTTTTCTCCAAATGTATATACATATATCCCAATTTAATCCGAAAATTGTCAAAAACCAGGTTAAGCCTGATCGGTTAAGCTTGAACCGTTTTGGTAAAGCCAAGAAAGATAGACGATATTTTAAGTGGGGAAACTCTGGATCAACATCAACAGCTCATTTGCAAGCTGTGTTCTTGATGGAACCACAAGGGTCTCATATACTATGAATAAGTAAAACAACCCACAACGCAAGGCCCTAGTTACCATATACTCCTGATATGTATTGCAACATCGGATTACCACCTATTCTGATCTCGCTGCCAAAAGTGAGAATTTCTTTTCCAACTGATTGGAAAAACTTCCAAGACCCTAACAGTTTTAACCAATTGAAGTGAAATACATTTCTGACTGACCAATTTTTGAAAAAAATAGAAAACAGTCATGTTAAGCGTTTCAATGTGTTTTTATCCCCCTCTTACTCTGAGGGAAGTGAAAATTTCCATTTTCGATTTTCGAGGTGAATGCAAGAACCAATGTTTCTAAATCCTCCGACCAAAACGAGAGCAAAAAGTAATATCATTATGTTAATTTATCTGCCATTTTGTTAGAGATGAAAAAAATTGGGCTCTGTTTTCACGGGAAGTTTATTTGAAGATGCAGAATTGATGACATTAAATTGAAAAAATTATATTGGTCAAATCACCACCTCCTGAGTTGATGCACATTTTGTGCTTGTTTTACGGCTTTTTGAATTGTTGCTCGCCAGATGTGTTGGCTTCAAATTGGTGATTTCTGATTCGATGTTGGCTTCCAAGACTTGCAAGGTTTGTGGTTTGTTGTGATAAACTCTAGATTTCAAAACGCCCCAAACGTCTGCGCCGTCAAAACTGACGATCTGTCGAGCTAGCTCAAATCGCAAAAACGGGAGATCATACAGCCTGAAAATTAGTGATTCAAAATCTTCTTCGTTAACCGAGCTGTGAGAGTGGTTGCTCCGTCCTGGTGGAACCAACTCAATTCAGTAAATTTCGGCAAAAAAAAAACTCACTTAACGTCTGTCTGTCTGTCTCTAGCGCTCACTAGTTACAGTTATGGTGGTGCCGCCGACGTCGTCAAAAAAATAATCACTTTTTCAGTGCAAATGCCGCACCAAGCAGTCACTTTGAGGGGATGCAATGGCTCTACGTGCATTTCATGTAAATGGTCCGTGCCCAAGAAACGCAAATTTTGTTTATTCACATAACCACTTACCATAAGGGGAAATGGGCTTCGTCGATCACTATGATTTTGGGTACGAAATTATCCTCTTCTTGCACCAGGTTTAACAGAGACAGCCAGCAGACAGCAATTTTACCAATTTTTTAGGGAATAAGGGAACATCTTCAGGTCTTTCATCGAAATTCGACGTCTACTGATGCCAAATTGTGTGCATCGTTGTCTCGTCGATATTAATCTTGGACATCCTCGGGAACAGCAGTGATTTTCTCGGTCGAACGAACAATACGGGGACGGCCAAATAAACAGCAGCAATAATTCCGCATTCTTCAGGTGTGTATCACTCCATTGCTCATTGTAAACTAACAACATACGAGTAAATGATAAAGTATAGGGTGACCAGATAAGAACGATAGGAAAAGAAATTAAATAAACCAACAATGGTGTGAGATATAAAATTGATTCAGGCTTTATTTTGAAGCTATGTTCATGCCATTATGTGTGCAATAGCATATCATTCAAATGGCAACCTCAGGTTCGCTGACAGTGCTTTAAGCTATCGGTCCAATTTTTGATGACTCAGTCCAGTATGTGCAGCATTATTCCGGCAATGTTGGAATGTTGCCCTCCAGCTCATCCTAAGTGGTTGGGTTCTTAGCGTAGACTAAGGACTTGATGTAGTCCTAGACAAAATAATCGAGTTGTGTCAAATCGCATGATCGATGAACGCTCGCCGTGAGATGACACAGTCGCCAAATTTCTCCTTCACAACTTCGAGCGTTGCGTCGCTTGTATAGCATGTAGCACCGTCTTGTTGTCGGGCTCTAACTCCAGAAAGTTGGTGAATACCGCTCTATACCAGAGACCATTGACGGTAACGGTGTCTCCTTCTTCACTTCGAAAAAAATAGGGTCCGACCACCAGTCAGTCAATCTTTGTGGATGCATTGTTGCTTTGCCGAACACTTGTGGAGTGTATTTGGTCCAATAACGGCAATTTTGCTTGTTGGCATAGCTGTTGAGCCAAAAATGGGCCTCGTCCATGTTTTTTGGCCAAAATTCGGATCTCCGGCCAACATTTCCAGCTAACTCACGGAGTTGTCTATGGTCGTCTGGCTTCAATTCTTGCGTCAGCATAATCTTATACGTATGTAGGCGCAAATCCAAGTCCAAAATAAGCCGGGTTGACTATCTGGCGATGCCCAATTCAGCTGATCGGCTTCTTCGATACTGGCCGGTACGGCGGCTATGTTTTCTTCATTCCGCACCAACCGCCGTCTAGTTGGTGGCTTAAAATCCAGAAGAGTATAGTATGCTCATGCTAAAACTTTTCCACTATGCGACAAATTGCCTGCACATTGCAGCCATAATGACGACCGACCTCACGATAAAATTCACGTTGCGTATTTACAACTAAGCCGGAATTTCGATAATATTTTTTAATAATTTCCGCACGTTCGGCAAGTGTAAAACGATGCACAATGAATGATGAAATGGCAAACGTTGCGGAATATTTTGACAACTGGATGGCATTGGTCACTTTGACAGCTGCTGTCAAGATACTATCTAGTATCTGGTCACCTTATAGAATGACACTTGACGCCATTTGCAAAAATTATGGAACACTCACAGTATGACATTCCTTTGTATTATATTCAAAAAAACAACATTTTTCTCGGGTAACTTTCCTGAAGCTCTTCAATGTGCTGATGTTTTACCTCTTTTTAACAAGGGAGCGCCTGGTGATTTAGCCAATTATAGGCTAATCTCACTTCTATCATCATTTAGCAATTTTTTTTTTTAAAAGGCCGTACAAATTAGGATTGCAATTCTTTTAAATAAAACTACTCGTAGTTTAGTTTTCAGAGAGGTAGATCAACAAAGGATGCTCTCCTATATTTTTGGTCGGAAATATTAAGCAATCTTGATAATTTGTTGATATAACCAAAGCCTTTTATATGGTTAATCACTCTTTGCTGCTCGACAAAATTGAAAGAGCTGGATTGCGTGACTTTATTTTAGGATGGTTTGAATCTTACCTGTAAAATAGATCCTAGAAAGTGAAAATTTATGGTGTCAGAAACAAAATTGAATTTCTTCACCCAGGGATGTCGCAAGGTTCTGTACTAGGATCAACACTGTTTCTGATCTGTGTTCAGTTTAAAGGTGCAGTAAAAGCGTTTACGTATGTTGTGAAATTCGCTTATGGCTCAGTTCTTTGAATCTTGTGTCAGCTGTTAATTGGCATCTTAATCTGGTTTGCGGAATTTGGTTATAAGCACCTAAACAAGAGTAATGTTTTTTTTCATTTATCAGCTCTTAAAAATGTTGAGCCCAGCGTTTTCTTTCACGCATCTGAATGTAAAAGCGTTAATACAACATCTTGTTTATTTGATAGTTGCAATAGTTGTAGTGACAAGTATTTTCAAACCGTTAAGCAGTTTAAATGTTTGGGGTTAATCATGGACTCAAGGATGAATTTCTCGAAACACACAGAAAACCTGAGAATCTATTTTCGTAGTACTCTGAGAAACATTTACCACCTTACTAAGGTTTGCTCCTAAGATCTTTTAGTTAAGATCTATTACGTCTATCATCTATCTTTTCATCATTCCAAAGCATGTCTTAAAAAATTCTTCCAGTAAATCACTTGTTCTATAATAAAGTGCTCAAATTTTTGTTTTAAAGTAGAGTAGGGTATCTTTTTTTAAGGATCACCCCAACCAAATATCATTGTACTTGCGTTCAGACATTGAACATGAGACATTGTCGCTGTTTGTATTGTATTAACATGAATGCCACTTTTATTTCTCCCAATGTTAAGTTTACATTAGTATGGCTTGATTGTTATTGAAACTAAAAAAAATTATAATAATAATTAAACATTGTGTTCCATAAATAATCCCATGTATCTATATAATACTGTTTTCAGAGATATCTCACCAATTGTTCGTTTTATTCAAAAAATCAAATCCTACACCTCTTTTTGAAACACCCTCTAAATATGATTTGATATAATAATAATTATAAAATTAATATTAAAATGGCCGGACAGCAACGCCTTATAGAATATTATGTCGGAGAGACGAGCAACATGTTGCCTTTTAGAAATAAGCCACGAATAGCAGGCTAGAACGTCAGCACAATGACGGGCAAAAATTTCGAATTAAAAATCGTATTACGACAATGTTAAAGCGGCATGTGTTTAAGGAACCAAGTGAAGGCGAAAGCTCCGTCGAGGTCAATAACAACTTAACTAAGATCTTTGATGTCAAAAAAGGTTTCTGACAAGGTAATCCGCTGTGATGTGACTTCTTCAGCATCATACTCGAAGGAATTGTGCGGAACTCACAAGCGAGCTCAATGCTCAAGTCACCCGAGCGTTGGCGGGTATTGAAATCGAAGTTGCCAAAATAGGTTTATCGATAAATGAGGGCAAAACTAAGAACATACTCGTATATGCTGTGAACAGGAAGGGATACACAAAATCGACGAATTCGACAGAGCGTAGCAGTCGACTGCTTTAATTTCGAGGAAGTAGGTTATAATAGGGGTAAGGTATGTGCTAGTCCCTAAGGGACAAATATACACGGAGGACTATTGGTGTATTGTTGATGATATTTGTGTATGATATTATTATTATTATTATTTTAGTGGATCCTACCTAGCTTGTGTTAACTGAAAACCTTCCAAAATCGATCAGTGTTACCTTGCTGGTGTCCTCAAGTTCTCCAAAAAGTCTGTAGCCCAGGTGAGTGGCACTTCGTATTTGGAGGTTAGGACTGTCGCACAGCAAGTGTGTGGTAGTCTCTATCTCTTTTTCATTCCTACAGCTACTAGAATAATCTTGAGAAGAGGCTGCTATTCTGCTGATCATGCTTCCAATGAGATAGAAGCCAGAGGCTAGTCAGGACACCTGTAGCAATGTATGTTCTTTGTTGAGTCCGAGGAAGGTACGGTCAAGCTTAGGCCAAGGGAGCATGAGATGACGCAGTCACTCCGTTTCCGTTTTGCGTTTCAGGGTTTCAACTCTTATATTTATGTCGTTGTGCATGTTACTCCTGTACAGAGCGGCACACTCTTTTGTAAGATCATCCCCTTTCTTCTTCACATTAACTTTTGTATGTCCAGGTAACCTGCTGACATCCATTTGGTGAAATTCGCAGTCCGTACTTTCAGTTTGACCCCACTTTTGTACCTCAATTGACTTAGTGGTTTCACTTACTATATGTAGCTTTTATGGCTGCTTGACTGTCGGCAAAGATAGAGATCTTTGACGGATGACAGATGTAATTACTACACTTCCCCAGTTTTGATGGTTCGTATCCTTTATTATAAATTTCGATGCGTTCATCGGCCTGATTCTTTTAGTTTGATCGAGCTTCTGGAATTAGTCTAAAGAAAGGAGGTTGAACATTATTTCTAGTGCAGCGAGCAACCTTAACGCTCCTTTTATTGCGCGGCACACGCTTACGTTTGAAATAATGTGTGTATTTACCAGCGCACCATGGGTAAGAATGTCCCCCTAACTATGGACATGTACATCCAGTGTACCTATTATAAATGGACTTAGTCCCCAACGTTTAGCAAAGATCCTTTGGCATGTGTAGAACACTCCGAATGCTTTTTTGGTTCGTTCTCCGATGTTACGCTTCCCACTCAGATTGAGGTCTAGGACAATTCCTAGAATTATTAGAAGATATTTAACAGATCAAACTTTTTTGACTGTCTTTACTTGTGGATAATACTAGTTCGGTTTTTGAAGGATTTAACCCTAAACCGATTGCATAAATTCGCTGATCATTGGAAGATTTTTTTTCCTCCCACCAGAATGACCATGTCGTCGGCTTAGGCCGACTGTGTTTCTTCCAAAATCTGAATTCATAATTCTGCTATGGTCTCAATCCATTATGCTACTCGTATTATTGTTTCCACATGGAGCTTGTCCAAGGCAGTCCTTATATGCAGATCCGATGTTCACATCATTAAATACTCCTTTGCTATCTAGAAAAGCGGCCATGGTCTGTTCTTGTAGTCCACATTCTTTGCTATATTAACCACAACCTCGTGCGGTGCCATGTACACTGGTTTTACTTCATGATAAGCGCGTTGAGAACCGCATAGTTGTGTTTGTTGATCTAGAATTTTCTCCAACTTTTTTAACAGAAACGAGGAACATAGGTCTGATCTGTAGTCTTTAGCAAAGAAGTGGGTAGATCTTCCTGCTTTGAGAATGAAACCCACTTCCAGTTGTATGAGACGTACCCCAGCTTTAGAAAACTGATAAAGAAAATTCTAAGTCAAGGTATGTAGGGTTTGAACAATTTCGATCTATTCTCTAAGATCATGCTAGAGATTCGTTGAGAGTTGATGTTGTGGTGCCAGTCAATACCTGTTCACCAACAAGTGAGTGAGAAGTGAGTTTCCATAAGAAGCAATAGTGATTCCAGATTATTCTCCGCCCAGATTCCATTGGAGTTTTTCAGATATCCCAGTGCCATTGGATGTTTGGATAGGGCTTTTCTTAACCTAGTTGATTCGTTGGTACTCTTTATGGTGTCGGAAAAAATAGCCCAATATTGTTTCTTGACCATTCTTACGTTTCTTGTTTAGGACTGATCTAATCCTCCTCATTTCCAGTGCGTTTTGCTTTTCTATGAAGTTTTCTAACCTTTGTTCTGTATCTTGCGATGACTAGAAGTGTGACAGTTCTTAATAATAGGTTTCCTTAAGTTTGAAGTTACATGACTTACGGCGGAGTCGATGGAAAAGCGGTCAGGAAGATGCACCCTTACGGATGTTCACATGTTTTCGCTTATCCAATTGGAGGACATCGGAATTTGTTTTATATGATCAGGTCACTGTTTTCGCTAGCATCCCATGGTGGATGCGGAAGTATTCCTTAGTAGATATTCTCCATTTATTTACATATTCGTGCGTTGGCATCGCCTTTCTTGATTCAGCATATGTCACCAGTTGACAAAACGTTGTTGATGGAATACTGCCACAGTATCTCCATCGCTGTATTTAAACAAAATGAGCATATGAAGTGATTTGTGAATAGTTAATACAGCTTCTGGTTTTACATGTAACTTTTCAATAGAAAAGATCCCATTCTTTGGATTTTAATCCTTACAGCTTGTTTCCAAGGATACAAGGTTCTTGGATTAAAGCCATGTCAATGTTTGCGTCGGACATGAAGAGCATCAGATCCAAAGTGGCTGCTTTCAGCGGTGCTAGATAATTTGCACTGCCTGCAGCTTCTTTGACGCTTCGAGGGAGCAGGGCCTTCAATTATGGAAACCACACCCTAGTGGAAATAAAATGAAATGTCACTCTTGCCAATCTCTGTTTTTTTGAGCTGAAAAGGCATAAATCCTAACTTATGGTGGACTCTATCGAAAGAGGATGAAGATATCCTTGAATTGTAGAGCCACCTAAGTAAGTAAGTACTTCACCAAGGATGAACATTGCTTGCATGTTTGCTGCTTGAGCTCGTAAAAGCAATCTTTAGCAAAATTTTCCTTCGATACGACGTGAAAGCATATCAGTCTTATGTTGGCTAATTGAGACTTGATGCGGATTATAATCAGGCCGATGCCTAAAGCACAAGATCTCTTGTCTAATTCTGACTCTTACATCTTACAGTAGATGTCACAATTTTCCATCTTTCGTTTACCAATACCGATTATTTCATAGCAATTCTTGGAAAACAGCCGAATGTCGTTCTCCAAAAGCTCCGACATAGCCATTCCCAAGCCCATGTTGGAAAAGGACCATGAGCCGAGCTGTACAAGCATAGCTGTGTGAACTTCAGATCATGTGCATGGTCTAGGTAAAGCACAATACAGACGTAGGAGCTATCAGTTCAAAGGCCACGTCAAAAGAAAATCCTGCGAAAACATCGATTGAGCCACATTGACATATTCGGGCTACGTGTCATGTGAGGATTTTTCGACGTCTAGCTGAGTTATCCAAATAGATTGTGACAGTGAAATCTCAAGCGAACCAATGGAAGTGCGCAAACCCTAACAGTGTCCTACTAAAATTATCCTCTAAAAAGCATCTGACCTTACAGGTTGGAGGTTTGTGCCGTCGGACTAACTTCCTTATCACATTAAACACTATATGTTGTCAGCTGCCTTGAACACGGATAGACGGTGTTTTCATTTGTCATTATCAAGTGCAACTTTTCTATGCTTAATACGAATAACAAGGATAAAAGAACAAAAAGATCAAAAGCAAAACTAACTTATTAAAATGGGTCATTATACAAGACACTATCTAGTCCTTTTGTGTAAATAGATTATCTGAAGCGCACACACGAGTGTTTCTGGCAATTATAAAACAATTTGGAAAGGTAATTTTACTTTTTTTGTGACACACTTTTATCACATTATCTTCCTCCGATTTCTTTCGGACCTCACAAGATTACAATCAAAATACGACTGCCATTAAATTGAGTTTAAAAAACGGGATCATTTCTGAGATTGGAACTTTGACAAGTAATTATTATTGTAAATTGCTTTCGTAAGTTGTAATTAAATTTTTGCGTTTGTTTCTTCCTGCCATTTATGGTGTGGGATACTAAGGATCCAATTTGTGTTGGAAAAAAAGAAAAGTGCGATTCCAACTGCTGTAGAGTAAAGCAAGATAGGTAGGTAGGTAGGTAAGAATGGCTGTGATGCCAACGTACCTATTGGCCCATTGTGATGCCACGTGGATCTATGCTCCTCTTACTAATGGAACCAGTTTGAGCTTATGATTAATCGTAGGAGACTGTTTACGTCTATATTTTTTAGATCGTTTAGGTCGTTATAGGCTGTTTAGACTGTTTGTCCAACAGTCCACCTAAGGTCTGTTCTTTTATTGGCATCCAGCGTTAATGCTAGTTTGCACGTAGCGATTGGTATACCTATGCTATATTTTTCCGGTAGAATCGGTAGAGTGGTTCCAATTTTGGCGAGTTCATCGGCTCTACAATTCCCTGGAATGTCTCTGTGGCCCGGCACCCAACAAAAGTGAAGGTTGAACTGCTCTGCCATCTCCATAAGAGATGATCGGCATTCAAGGGCATTCAGAATTTAATGAGACCGAGTCCAGGGATTTGAAAGCGGCCTGACTATCCGAAAAGATGCGGATATCCTTTCCAGATATCTCGTTTTTCTTCAACCAGGACAGAGCTTCTTTAATCGCCAAAATTTCCGCCTGGATCAAGCTACAGTGATTTAGAAGACGGAAAGAGGGATTTAGATTTAGCTTATCCGAGAAAACACAGCTATCAACTCGCTATAGGTTTTAGATCCACCTGTGTAGAGATGGATTGACTTGTCCTCCATGAAAGCATCTTCCTATCAGAAGGATCTAGAGGGGAAGCTCAGATGGAAGTTTTTGTCAAACCAAAGTTCAGGTATGGTGTAATCGATGTTCTCTGTGAGGATTCCTAATGTATTAAGAATGCTAGCGTGGCCAAATGAATTATTTGTCCACTGTGTAGTAGCTGAAAATATCGAGGGGTGTCAAATGAAACAGAATGTCTAATGCCGCAGAGGGGGTAGAAAGCAAAGCTCCGCTTATGCATAGGCATGGTGTTCTTTGGACTCTGCTCAGTTTAATATAGTACAGTTGAGTGCCGTCAATCAGACGACCACCCCTTAAGTAAGTGTCGGTCTTATGACCAGTAGTCAGTGGGTTATGCGAGGTTGAAGGCCCCATTTATTCCCAATGCCTTTTTTGCAAGAGAATAAAGCTATTGTAGCTTTATTGACTCTTTCTTGAATGTTAGGTTTCCAGTTTAGTTTCCTGTCAAAAAAGAGACCAGACTATTTTGCTGTATCGGAAAATGATAAACTGGTACCGTTTATTGGTGGAGGGTCTATAATTGGAATTTTGCATTTCCTTGAAAAGAGGACAAGATCAGTTTTATGGGGGTAGATGAGACGGCTATAGTAACGTCATCTGCATAAGTAATCACCCTGCCTCTAGGTTGAATAAGAGGTCAGAAAGCGACCATAGCCTGGCCTGATTGAGAGCCAGGGTGAATTCATTGATTTTCATGTCAAACTCATTGATGTCACGCGGTGGACTTGATAGTTCAGAGGATAGCGTTTCTGACAGTATTTCTCTGTAATTTGGCCAATCAGTTTTCCGGTAATTCCGGAATGCTGGTTGCCTGGGGGAAGCATCACTCAGGCTGAATTGGATGTATCTGTGGTCTGCAAAAGAGTGTTCAGACAATACCATCCAGTTCGTTAGCATTTGAGTGATGCTGTCGGAGACAAGAGTGATATTTAGCACTTCCTGTCGGTTGCTAGTTATAAAAGTGGGCTCATTGCCAATGTTGCAAATAAAGAGGTTAGTACTTAAAATATAGTCAAAAAGTGACTAACGTCTATCATTGATGTAAAGCAAAGTATGTTATTTATATATTTTATTTTTTGTGACTATAACAAGCCGTGAAACTTAGTACAAATATGATTCTACATAAGTCTAAACTGTTTTTCGCCATATAAAGATACATAAATATACATATGTCGTATTAGAAGTATTGAACTCTGCAGAAATCTGGATTAACACTGTTAACGTTCTACAGATAAGTAGCACTAGGTTTCCAAGGCTAAGGATCCGTACAGCAACCTGGCGCTCTCCACACGTTCGAACCGCCAACCAAATCTCACATCCTCGACGTGTACACATACCGAGAGGCAAGTCGACGCAGACCATTTTCTTGTTGCGGAAAAATTCAGAGCTTAACTGTCCAACGGGAAGAAGGTGCGAACTGCCCAGAAGCAGAAATTCGACGTTGGACGCGTAAGCACATCTGGAGTAGCCAGAGTCTACAGAGAGCGCCTGAGTGAGAAACTCTCCATTGTGCAGTCACCCACTACCAGTGCCAACAATCGATAGTTCCAGTGGGTACCGTAGGGTACCAGCCACCCCAAAGAAAGAGTCCGTGGTATGGATGAATGCGTATACCGGAAAAAGGTGACATAAGACGCACATAAGAAAACACTTCAGGGCAAAACAGGGGCAAAGAGGGAAGAGTATCGAGCCAAGAGAATAGAGGAGAATACATCCTGCGTAGAAAGAATAGGGCCTACGTAGCCTCCCAGCTCAAGGAGATGGCAGAGTCCGGCAATCGAAACAACATCCGGAGGTTTTACAAGAAGACCAAGCAACAGGCGGCTGACTTCAAGACCGGACCACAGGCTCTTCGAAACGCCAAAGGAAACCTAATCTCCGAAGCACAGGTTATAGTAGATGTGTTTAAGCAGCATTTCCAGCAACTGCTAAATGTACATCATGTAGAGAGAGTGATAGGGCAAGAAGAGAACCCACATCCACTCAATGAAGAACCAGTACCACCACCCAGTACAACAGAAGTTGGCCTAGCTATAAAAAGCTAAAGAACGACAAGGCCGCAGGCTCTGATGGCCTATCAGCGGAGCTCTTCAAATACGCTTGCGATGCCTTGGTAAATCGCACCAAATCATCAACTAAGATGCGTGGAAGAAAGCATGCCTGATAACTGAACTAAGTCTTGCAAGAACTATGGAGGCATATTCCTGCTTAATGTTGCACTAAGATGCTATCCACCGTGAACGTACGGTTTCCAGCCCGGCAGATCGACCCTAAACCAAATTTTCACACTGAGACAAATCCTGGAAAAAACCAACGAATTTCAGGTCGAGACTCACCACCTATTCAGCGACTTTAAAGCCGCATATTATAGAATTCATTGTCACGATCTCTATACGGCGATTGCCGAATTCGGGATCCGGCAAAACTGATCCAGATGTGCCGCGTGATGCTGGAAAACACGCGCTGCAATATGCAATTTGGAAGTAGCTCCTCCGAACTATTTCAAACGTGCACCGGATTTCGGCAAGGAGATGCGCTATCATATGACTTCTTCAATTTGGTTATGAAGCAGATAATGCACAGGGCCGGTGTCAACACGGAAGGAACTATCTTCAACAGCTCCTGTCAGCTACTGGGATATGCGGGCGATATTGACATCATCGGTCGGTCCCAGCATACCGTGATAGAGGCTTTCACGGCGATTGGAGAACAGGTGAAATTTGTTGCCCTTGAAGTAAACGAGGACAAGACCAAGTACATGCTATCAACAAACATTTGTCTACCACATAGCACAAAACGCAACAATTTCGAAGCAGTTGAGGAGTTCACCTACCTCGGAGTAAACGTGAACTCCACGAATGACACCGACAGAGGAAGATCCGACTAAGAATTACCCTAAGAAATAGCTGCTACTTCGGCCTGGCAAAACAATTGGGTTCAAAACTTCTAACTCGAAGGACGAAAAGTATGCTAGCTCTGCTCTATGCCGTCGAGTGCTGGACGATAAGCAGAAAGGGAGAGCTGATACTAGGCTCCTGCGAAATAAAAATTCTTCGACGGATTTTTGGTCCAGTGTGCGAGGAAGGCGAATGGCGAAGAAAATACAACCGTGAACTCTATCGGCCACATCGAGTGAATGGACAATAATGATCCAGCTAAGAGGATCTTTGATTCCAAGCCCGCTGGTTCGAGATGACAAGGAAGATGACAAGACTACAGTGTCTCAGGCAGATATTCTCCACGGGTCGGGAGGCCGTTAAGTAAGTAAGTATTCTAAGGAAGTCTTGTGTAACAAAAAATTCAACCTGCAATTCGTGTCAATGAATGCGTTGTATCTGACAAACGGGTCATTATAGATGCATTTAACTACTACCTTACGAACATACCAGTTTACAACCAGGTCCTGTCCAACCTTCTTGTCACACCTGATCGACCATCCTGTGTAACAATTTTATATTTAAGCCCATAACTTCACTTGAGGTCTTAAAAGTTATCGGTCCTCTATAAAATACAAAGTCGTGTAGTGCTGATGGCATTTCGAATATTCTATTTAAGAAAGTTGCGTGCTATATACTCGTAATACTCGTAGACGTTAAGTCACACATTTATAATCGCTGGGTTTTTTTTTTAAGAGGAGCCCAAGTGCGCATGTGTTGGATCTTAACCCACCAACCAGACAGAGATTGGTGCGGAATGAAGAAAACATAGCCCCCTTAGCCGGAGATTCGAATTTTGGAAAAAAATCATCTTCTCGGACGAGGTCCATTTTTCGCTCAGCGGCTATGTCAACAAGCAAAATTGCCGTTATTGAAGCGAACACAATCCACAAGTGCTCGGCAAAGCATCAAAGCATCTACAAAGATTGACTGTGCGGCATCATAGGACGCTAAGAAGGAGACACTGTTACCGTCAATGGTATCAAGTATAAAGCGATGTTAACCAAACTCGACAACATCGATATATCAAAGCTGTGGTTCCAACAAGGTGGCACTATATGTCATACAAGCAACGCAACGCTTGAAGTTGTGAAGCAGATATTTGGCGACTGGGTCATCACACGGCGAACGTTCATCAATTGGCCACCGCCGTCATGCGGTTTGACACCACTCGATTATTTTCTCTGGGGATACGTCAAATCCTTAGTCGACGCTTACAAGCCAATTAATTTGGACGACACACCATTGAGGGAATAACGCCGCACATATTGAGCCGACCCCTTGAAGCGCTGAGGGCAAAGCTGAGAGGGCAATCCTACCTCATTCAGAGGGTGCCCTGTTCATAAGTAGCTTGTTGACGAAATCCAAGCAAGAAAAAAAAATGCAAAAGAACCATCAACCCAAAAGATTGCCATGAATAAAAACACAGTTGAGAATATGCTAGCACTGCCGGAAACACTACTGGCTCACATACAGTTTCGCGTTCTGCAACCGAAAGTTTGCAGAGCCAAGTAAACAATCTTGCCAGAGACGTGAAGACTTTGGCAGATAGATGTCAATGTCAGGGAGCTCAAGATAGCTCCTGTTAATGTCAATTCCATAAGAACAATGGCCAGACAGAGAGAATTGCCGCGTTTTGTGACAGATCACCGACATGACGTGCTTTTTTTAAGCGAAATCAATCTTAATGACAGACATTTTCCGGAATTCAAGGATTACAATCCCATACGAACTAACGGACAGATTCGAATAGTGGCGAAGGTACGTCAATCCTCATTCGCAAACCGCTAAAATTCTCTCCAGTTGAAATTGATGAAATTAGAGGCTTTAATCGTCTTGAGACAACCATCGCCTCTCTGCCTTTGAAAAATAATAGACGTCTCTATATAATATCGACATATATACTGCGCGCATCCGCTAATGAGTTTACATAAGAAATCGAAAAACTATTCGAAATTCTAAGGCTAAATAGTTTGAACAACTATTTGGTCTTAGCGGGAGATTTTAACGCGAGGCACCCGACTTGGTTGGATTCCCGGGCCAACACAAAAGGTAACCGCCTAAGGTGCTTTATTGATGACAACCAAGTTGAGTATAAATTTAAATTCTACAGCCCAGTTACACCAAGTCGCCCTTCGGGTAATTCATACATAGATCTTTGCATTACGGATGCGCGATTACACATTAAAACTATCCACAATAGTAAAATACTGCTGTTGACATATGATAGCGATCACAAAGCTATAGTCCTGGAAACATCTTTGGCTGACGACCCCATGTTTGCCTTCGAAACAGAGCACGAGATTCCTAAATTTAATTTTAGCCACACCAATTGGAATAAGTTTGCTCGTTGTGCTGCGAGGACATATAATAGACAGCGGTCTTCTTCTGAGGTTCCTAACAATGGGAACCTTACGCACGAGGATTGTGACTTTTACATCGGGAATCTCAATTCCGTAGTACGAGAGGCGATGGAGTCGTCAGTACTGACGCTGAAAAGTAGAAACAGCATGGAATGCTATCTAAACCGTGACATACAGAGACTACAAAATCATAAAAGCTTTCTGATAACTCAGATAAATGGGATACGCCGACAATTTCAGGATGCTCCGAACTATGGGGAACTGGTAAGATTAAAGTCCCTCCTAAGAAATGTAAAGTCGCTCATAGAGCAAAAATACTGAAATGCGGCCAATGCCTAATGGAGGCAACGTGCGGAAAAAGTAATGAAGTCTGACTCAAGGAACATGTTTCCTCAAATCAAGCAGATCTTCAAGCCTCGTAGCATTGTCCAAATTCCAAAACTCAAAGTGCCACTGCTCTCTAAGCGGTTCCTTTCTCAGGCAGAGATTAATCCCCTACATTGTCCCACAATCGACAACCATTACGTGGTTGATTGTGGAATAAAAAAAACTCAATCTTATTGGTTCCTATTTTGAGTCAGTCCACAAAATCGATCTCTCAAATCGGAAATCTGTTAAGGTGGCTGAAGAGCTACTGCGGTTTAATAACCAAAGCAGTGACACTTTCATTCCACTCAGGTTTTCTGAGGATCTAAAAGCAGACGAAGTGATAACAGAACAGACAGACACAACACTTGACGAGCTCACAGACATATTCAGAAAACTGGTTTGGATGGTATCCCAAATGTTCTACTTAAGCATATACCGATCGAAATCATAAGGCAGTACTGCATCATTTTTAACAACTCCTACATCCGAAACTGTTGGAAAACATCGAAGGTATTTCCGATAGTAATGAAAAAGAAGGATCCTTCAGATCTTTTGAGCCATTAAGTCTCCTGCCTAATGTTGGGAAGGTTTTTGAGGTAGTTGTCAGCAAGTCAATCTTGCTCGCGCGCGAAAATCAATCTGGATTCAAAAGATTTCACTCGTCAGTGCATGCTATAACACAACTTGTTTCCGTTATCAACTGGAACTGGAACCTTAACGCCAAAAGAGGTACAGATGCCTGTCTAGTGGACGTCGAAAAAGCCTTCAACATGGTTTGGATAGACGGATTAATATATGAACTTCTTAAGTATGAATTTCCCCCCCACCTTATAAAGATGATCAGTTCAATGATACGCAAGAAGAGATGTGTTCTAACAGATAGAAAATACACGACGACTAGAGTCTTCAAAATAGCCAATGGTCTGGCAAAGGGGACAGTAACGGCGCCAATCCTCTTTAACATCTATACCTCTGAAGTACATGGCTTCCTCGATAGCATTCGCTGATGATGTCATATTATACTCTCATGGCTCTAAAATCAGCGAGATACTGTCAAGATTTGAAACTCAAGGTAAATAGCTCCAAATGTGAAACCATACTGTTCCGCACTTCAGTAGACCAGGGTAATACAGACTTGAGACGCAATTGGCGGAACCTGGTAATAAAATCCTCTGATGGGCTTCGCATCGAGTCAAAGACTGTCGGGAAGTATTTAGGTGTCCATCTGGATAAATTTTTATATTACAATAAACACATAAACCAACAGCTCATAAAAGCGAGAGCGGCAATTATGTCGCTTAAAAGCCTTTTTTACTCGAATCATCTGAGATCCGATGTAAAGGTCATTTGCTATCAAGCGTTTGTGCGTCCAATATTGACTTACTATACGCGAGTCCTGTATGGTGGAACATAAATCCTTCTGAAAGGAGAAATATCGAGCTTTCGAAAGAAAATGTCTTCGAGCCTGTTTACGAATGTACAGAAGCGCCCATTCCGACTTTCGGCATTATGTCAGCAAGAAGACAATATTAGATGCTTCCGGTGTGTCCAGGATAGACAATGTTATTCTGGACCTTGTCAGAAATCATTTCGCGCGCTCAGTGAAGGTTGTTGAGAACGAGTTCATATCGGGCTTGTTTTATCTTGACCCTAGTTACTTCAGAAACACATTGTCAAGTGGATATATACCACCTGAGGCGTTCTTCTATCTAGATCTACACGGCTATCTATCTGATGCTAGAAATGTTCCGATTATATATCATGCTGCTAGAAGGGCCACAGACAAAAGAATCCCACATGTGCCGGTACACTCAGTGATGGGGCGGAGATACTGCATGAGCGTACCTGAAAGGGATACTCTCGATACATGTAGATCAAATCGAGATAAATACTGGAGGCTTAATTGGGTTGAAGCTGACGCTTGGTTAGTCTAGTATTAGTTTTTCTTTTAGTATCGTAGGTAATTTAAAGTAAAAAAAAATAAATACCAAGAGAAAATTTTTTTTTCCACATTTTTTGTTTCTTAAAATAACAAGGCCCATATTTGAACAAAAGGTTACTTAAATTTTTTTAACACAGAGCTGTAGCTAGCGTAACACATAAAGATTTAATGTACTGCGTACTACTTCTAATGTGGTTTTGTACTTCGTTATTAAGATATTTCGCTTGTTGTTGCTTGTTTTTTTTTTATTTTAAGAATATTGTAAATAGTGGAAATAAACAGCGTTTCTACAATTGGGCATCACAAGTAACCACCATTTTAAAATAAGTATAAAATAGTGACAGTGTTTCAGAGGCAAAGTCTTTAAAGCTCTAAAAAGATCCATGGGAATGGGCTGACGATAAGTCTTGCGTTTTTTTTTTTCTAAGGCACAGTTATCGGTCGAATTTTATTTTGATAGGCACCGTCCCAACAAGTAATTCTGTACTGAAGTTTTGAGTGAAGTATACTATAATAAGCGTCAATAGAGCAAAGTTTCTGGAGTCGGTAAAAAGAACGAATCGACGAGAGGGAATCTTGTTTTAGATTTAATTTATGCTTGGACCAGCTCAAATTGTGATCAATAGTGATGCCTAAATATTTGTAATCATCCTCATAGTATATATTTTTTATCATTGCACTTACAAACAGACAAGAGGAAACAAACAAAGCATCTTATCCGATCTCTTCCTCAAGGAACGCTAGGAAAGACTGTACGGCTCTTTGGTTTGACCTCGAATGTAAAAAAGCGAAGCAGTTATCTCTTTGCTTGGCTAAGAGCATATCGTAGTTCAAACGATGGTTATTTCAAAACCTTTATTTGCAAGCAAACAGAGAGTGCAAGGTATTTTGCACATGGACAAAGTCAACATTTTTTGAAGCAAGAATTCAAAGAATCCATAATTTTCCCAATACATAAAAAAGGAAGTTTGTTGGGGAGCTACCTAATTATAGAAGCATATCCTTCTTAAATGCTTGCTACAAAATCTTCACGCTAACTCTACATAGACGTCTCTACACATGGATCACCTACAATAAGCTCTCGCAAGAGTACCAGGCAGGTTTAAACCCAGGCTATTCAGCTATTGAACTATTGCGGATTCATTTCTCAGCAAAAGGAAGAATCTATATTCGTTTTTCGTGGACTTCAAGTCAGCATTTGATGCCTTTGAAAGACATGCTCTCTTCTACGAGCTCCATAATATTGGTATGTCAATAAAATTTGGCAAAATCATGCAAAACTTATATATTGACACAATGGCGGCAGTTTGGAACGGTGATGAGGGGTCTGAGTGGTTTGAAACTAAATCAGGCGTACCGAGTCGACCACCGACGAGTGCACAAGTCAAATAGTGCACTCGCAAATTATCGTGTACAAAAAAAACAAAACTGAAACAAAAAAACACCACCGCGAGCGTGGGCAAAAAGAAAAAAATATAAATAAAAAGTGCAGTGCAGTGGATAAAAAAAATATCACACAGTGCGTGTATCCCACCTCTCTCGCTCCTGGTCGAAGTACTGTTGCTTGCACTCAATCACTGCCATTACTGTATTTACCATACGGTACGGGCAGTGGCTGAGTCTATGTAACAACTGATGGATAGCGGGTTATGAGTGAAAATTTTGTTGGTGCACTGTTTCATATCGTTGTAAGGGCATAACACCTACAACAATTTGATCCGGTAAATCAATGTTAATATTTTCACTTCGCAGCCTTGCTTAGTATCGTCGGTGTTTGTGTTTTCTGTGTTTGTCTGTGATTATGACTATGGAATTCAGGGTAGCCGTAGCCAATATACGCGGGCTAAAAAGTAATCACTTTTCTGCGTACGTCCACGTCTGTAAGTACAGACCAGCTGTTTTGACACTTAGTGAAACACAGGTAGATCCCCGCCTACACCTCTCAGATCATTCTGATCTGAAGCTACCTCCCTACGAATTAGTACCATTATTCTTCTCTCACCGAGGTCTCGCCATTTACGTGCGTAGTGATGTAGCCTACCAAACTCCACCACAATGTGATCCATGTTCCAATCCGGAATTCAACTTCATGTGGTTAAAATTCCATCCTCGTAAGCAAATTATCCACTACTGCTTTATTTACAGAGGTCCCAAATTGGACATCAATTCAACTTTTAACGAGTTTGATGCGCTGTCTGACTCCATTCAAAGAATTGTATCCCTGTATCCTCATACTGAAATCGTTATTACGGGCGACTTCAATATACACAATTCTGGGTGGCTTCGACATTCTGGACAGACAACACCCGAGGAACGGTGTGTTGAGATCATCGCTGTGGAAAACAACTTAACGCAGCTAGTAAGTGAGCCCACGCGAATACCAGACGTTGACAGTCATACCGCCACCACCCTGGACTTGTTTTTAACATCTCACCCTGATAAGTACACCTTTGATGTGCACTACCCTCTCGGCTCGTCGGACCATTGTATCATATCAACTAATTTCTCGTGCACCGCTGATACACTTGAGTGCGTCGCAAGATAGTTGCACTTGATATTTCTAAGGCATTTGACAGAGTTTGGCATCAGGCTCTTTTATCGAAAATGCGTGCATTTGGGATCAACGACTCTCTTCTTCAATGGATTAGAAATTACATTTCGGAACGTTCAATTCAAATTGTTTTGGACGGTTTCAAGTCTGATATTCACAAAAGGGCTCTGTTCTGTCTCCGACACTCTTTTTAATTTTCATTAATGATCTCTTGACTGCTACTTCTAATCCAATATATTCCTTTGCTGACGACAGTACTCTCTGCTTTTCATATTCGTTCCCGGACTCACAGCCCTGTTCTTCGGCTGTAGAACGAGTACGGCTGCGTATGCTAAGCTCATTAAATTCCAATATCAACAGCATAACCAATTGGGGAACTATCAACAGAGTGGAATCTAATGCTTCCAAAACACAATGCTGTCTGCTGTCTTTAAAGCGAAATTTAAACACCCAGCCATTATCTATGAATGGCACTTGCATCGTCGAAACCGAAAAACTTTCCATTCTCGGTATGTGTGTCAATGACAACTTACGTTGGAATGACCACATATTTCATGTCGCCAAAAAATCTGCGAAATATCTAGGTTTCCTGAAGCGATGTAAGAAATATTTTACCCCCTCTGATCTGTCCTCAATATATAAGGCATTCATCCGCCCAAAATTGTAGTGCAACGCCCACATCTGGTCAGGTGCTCCTAAAACATCTCTGCACCTGCTAGATAGGATTCAAAACCGTGCGACAAAACTTATTGATGATACTAATATCAGCCAAACAATGGACACCCTCGAACACCGACGAAATGTCTCGTGTCTCACTTTATTTTATCGCTATTTCCACCACCAGTGCTCCACTGAAATCGCCAGTAGCATTCCGCCCTTTCAAACTTTCAACCGTAACACCCGTCTCGCTATGAATGCTCATCAGTATACCCTCAAGCCCATTTTCGGGCGTACTCTAAAATATCGTGATTCGTTCCTAAGCCGTACAACTCGCTGATCTCTGTATTTCCTGGTCGTTATAACTTGCAAACATTTAAAAACAATGTACATCGGAACCTGTCTTTTCTTCCTCCCTAAAATTTCCTTTTCCCGCGCTGTGTACAATCACCTTAAGGGTACACAAAGCCCTTCAACGCGCGCTGATTATAAAAAAAAAAAGACAAAGTGGTACTATGAGCCCAAGCTTTTTTGCTTTGTTAATTGATGACCTCGTAAGCTGTTTACCGTGTGGCATCGAATACGCGGGTCATATAATTCGCAGGCGACATCGTGCTCTTGGCGTCTTCTCCTGATTCATTGCAGCTAATGATCAACCGGCTTTCTTATTGATTGAATTATGGAGAAATCAAAAATTATGATTTTTAAGAACGGGGGAGGCAGAAAATCTGTAAATGAAAAATGGTATTTTAACGGTGAGGCCGTAGAAATTGTTAAGGAATTTAAATATCTCGGAGTTTGGTTCACAAAAAGTTTAAGCATGGAGAAGCTGATAAAGGCTATGATCGCAATCAGTGCATCATGGAGTAGATGCTTTTGTAGTAAGAGTATTGCACACAATAGCAACTTTTGGGTTTTTGAGGCGGTATCGGAATCAATTTTATTTTAAGCAGCACAAATATGGAGAGTGAAACAATATGAAAATGTAGAGAAGCTCCTCCGCTACTACATAAAGCGAATTTTTCGACTACCACCAAATATGGCAAGATATATTGCGGATGGATTGTCACCTCTCTTTATTCGTACCCTTAAAGTGCAAATAGATTACTTGCTTAAGATTATGAGGATGGAAAAACACCGGCTTTCGGACTGCGACATGGCTTTAAGTCTAGATAGTTTCGACTGTGTTCGCGGAAAGGCTTTACTATATCAGCTTATTTCATCAGTGGAGAGAGATTTCTGAGCAACTCCAACAAATCGCTAGACAGAGCAATATATTCCCAAATTAACCACAATTTGGAAGAAAGAAATTATTTTCGAGATGAAAATAGAGTCGATGAATTAGCAATGATAATCAGGCTACGGGGAGAGCTGATACACCTAAACTTTATTCCTCACAGAGAAGATTTACCCATCTTGTGCTCTTTGTGTGAACTTGGGTGAAAAAGAAGATATTATCCACTTCATGGGGAAATATCCTATTTTAAGAGAAATAAGAAGGAACACTTTGGGATCAAGTTTTTTGACGGAAAACGAAGTTATATCTCTGCTAAACAAAATCGAAGTTAAAAGCCTATGCTAATACTGCAATCTGGCACTAACCTATAGGGAGCATATAATAGGGAAAGTTTTTAAATTTCAAGAATCCTATTTTATTAAGTTTTGTATTTATCAGTATTAAGTATAGTAATTATCGTATTTGTTTTGAGGGAACATTAAATTTTCAAATTATTATATGCGAAAAAAATTATGTTTTGTCAACTAGGCAGACGGCAGGAAAGCTAAGCTTTTTTAATTTTTTGTTTTATAATTTGATGATTACAAAATAAATATCTAATCTAATCCACAAACAGACAAGCTGTACTCGTATCTAAAACAATCCGCTTCATAAAACAATACATCTATATCTGGAGATATCGGAATACTTAAGCTATAAAACATTATTTTCGTTTTATTACTCATAATTAACTTGTGTTTCGCAAACCATAGTCGGATTGTGTAGATGTCATGTCAGCCATTAAGTTCAGTGGGCTAGCGAAGCGATATGCAATTCCTAGCTTATCGGCAAATGCTATGAGTTTATCCATAAAAGGCAGGGCTAGGGCTACTTCAGGGCTCTGTTTAGGGCCCTATTCTCTTTTTTATCTTGCACTTAATTTGAAAAGCGCACACACTGCCTTTGCAGATGATGTAAGTTTCGCATATGGTGCGGACAGTCGTCTAAATCTGGTTTTCGACATGCTCGTAAGTAAACTGGGACCTACATTTTCTAAGAATCTGATTCTCTAAACACAATTTGGTTATAAGTGCCAAAACTAAGATTGTTCTTTAGTTTAACATCTACACCAGATCTGAAAGTTGATGTTTCCTTTCATGCAGCCAACAATTCCAACTTTCTACTTGCAATTGTAAGTCTGGGTTATCTTCTCCTACCTTTAATGGCAGCCTTACCTGCAGGGATAAATGTTTCCTGATCGAAAACGTTAATGAATTTAAATATCTAGGGCTTACGATTGAGTCAAGAATGAACTTCTCGAAGCATGTAGAAGCTTTGAGGAATTTCTTCTACTTGCGTATGGCATTTTTCATTCGAAATTACAATACGGTATGGCTTGCTGGGGAAGCACTTTTTAGAACACCATAAATCCTTTATTGATTTTACAGAAATACATACATTGTTCCAAAATTATGCCGTAAATCTGTGAGACATAATAGTTACTCTTTATTCTGTGACTTAAAAATTCGTCCTGTTCATCATTTATATTACTTTAGGGTGTTCAAGCCCTTTTTTATGAAGTCTGATAATCATAACTTCTAACTGATTTGAAGGTACAATCTACGTGGTAACTTTTCTTTTTGTACTCTCTATCTGTTAGTCATTTCCATATTAGGTACTGCGTATCGTAATTTTTATTTTATTTCGTCTCATCGTGCACTTAACAAGCAATCACATTACCTTGACTTATCAAGTTCAACTTCATTGGCATAGAATCTGTTGACTATGTTATCCTTAGATTTTCCTAAATCGCGTGTAATAAAAGTACTAATTTTTTAAACCTTGTGTGACGCACCCCACCCAAATATATTTCGTTTTTGAAATGTCTAAAATGAACATTAAACAATATTACCTTTGCATAAAAAATACAAAATGTCAAATGAATTTCTTACATTTCATGTCTTATTCAAATGTCAATTTCTTTGTTAATTTTTATGTAAGGAATATTGATTTAACTTGAAAAATGCGAACAAAAAGTTTCCACTTATTTAGATGGAGTATTTGGGTCCCTCTATTCCAATATTACAATTTCGGTGAGACCAGAGCATCTTGTTTTGATATTAGACAAGGGTTGTCATTATTAATGTTAATCCAAAGTGGTACTTTCGTAAAGACGGGTTAAGTTCACGTCTGCCACTAACCCCAATTGGGTTTGCAATTGTTTCAGTTGAGCAATTTTGATTTAATATTTTTAAAAATCTAAGTCTCACAACAGTTCAGTTTTGTTGACAGGGCGGCGGCTATCAGTTGGAATGAACACACTCGTTTGCAAATATGCGAGTATCTCACGTTCTCAGTTGTATTTAATGATTTTATTTCAAAGGCATTCATTTGAGAAAAAATTCTGGAAACAATTTTATAAGTTTCATTATTTGTTCATAAATATGTAAGTATATGTATTTGTTGAAAGTGAGCATTTGATTTGATCTGCTTACAGTCCATTTGCCACCCATAGTTTTCGACCCCTCGTCGCCACAGAATTATCAGAAACAATATTCAGGAAGGGGCGAATCATATCATCCTAGTCTGTCCAGAGATCGGCATACTGGCAGGACAGATCAGCATTGATTCCTTCTCAATACTTGGATACTGGAATATGAATCTTATGGCTAACATGTACGCGTAAATACCGAATTCTGAAGGAAATTTTTCAGAAATTCAGAATCATAGAGCTTAAAAAAGAGTAGGGGCAACCGCGAAAACTCACTAGCTACGAGTATATACTGCGATGCCAGTATAAGTTCGGCACAGTGTCAGAAGCTTTCAAGAGCTTCATCGACAAAATCCTCGGCTGAGGATAAGAGATATAACTTACACGTTCAACCAGATGCCGTCTATAATACATCCTTTAATCAAACGATGATTTCGTTGATCTGATGGAAGGTTTCAATGCAACATAGGCCAGTAAAATCGTCCATAAAAAACGATAAAATCGCAACGCGTGATGTAGTTCTTTTTTTTTATATGATGTTAGGACCAGTTAGGGCAGTGTGAACCCAAGTTTAAAGCTTTGGAAAACCTATGCTGCGTAATTTGTGAAAATCTGCAATCAGATGAAATGATACAAACGCAACAAACAAATTCATCAGTATCCGCCCCCTGAACTCATCGGCAGTCATTTGTTTTACAACCTATAACTCTGTGGTTTACAAGATAAACCAAGCTTTCAAACAATTTAAACCTCCAATACTCAACGTGGTTCGGTTCAATTAGTAAGAAAACCATCGATATTGAATTCCCTTTTTCGTACAAAACCGTAATTAAAAAACATACTCTTCTATACTGTAATTTTTCTAGGCGATGTCCTTCTAAAGTTGTTTTCGCCGCCCAACAAGTTTAAGAAGTGAAATGTTGGCTCCGAAGGGCCTTTGTTTCCTATGTCAAAATACAAATTCCTATGTCAGATTGTATATCGCCTTGCATCTGTAATTTGATCTCGTCGCTGCTAATGCTAGTAGACTTAGTATGTCACACAAAGTTATACAGCATGCCACCAACTCTTAGACTGAAAAGAGATCCTGGAATAAATATATTCATACCTTGCTGGAAACAGAGAAGAATTTCAATTCTCATTGAATGACTTCATGGATCAGATCTGATATCAGAACTGCCAAGATTCACCTCATGAAACGTTACATTGCTAAGAGCACTATTGCAAAGGTCGGCCGCAGACGCAGTCATCATGTAGTCCTCTGTTTCATAGACGTTGCACAAAAGATTCTCTAAGACAACTGGTGCAATGAAAGGAAAACAATCCGCCAGAAGAGCGGATGAGAATGGTGAAGTCCGCAGCAGGGATAATTTCTGATACAGGATTATTTGTTTGGTGGTTGATTTTTCAGTATTCTATTTTTGACAGCTCACGCGTGATTCGTGGCAAATTAAAGTCAAACATACTCAGTTAGCATTGCCATTTCATCATGGAAAGGTTTATACCCGAACAACGCTAAATTTCATTATCAAATTTCTTACCAATTTCACGCAATTGGACATCATGCCACCTACCCGTAAGCTTAGACTGCGTACAGAGGAAAATATTGCTACAGTATCCACCAGTTTAAATGAAGACCATGATCTGTCCATTCGTCGCTGTTCGCAGCAATTGTGTTACTTGACTACGTGGAAGACCTTAGTCTAAAACCTTACAAAATATAGCTCCTACAAGAACTGAAGCCGAACGACCTGCCACAGCGTCGAACTTTCGGTAAGTTGGCCTTAGAAAAACTTGAGGAAGATCCGCTTTTTTATCAAAAAATTGTCTTCAGCGATGAAGCTCATTTATGGTTGCATGGGTATGTTAATAAACAAAACTGCCATATTTGGTCCGATGAGAAACGTCAGCCAATACAAAAGCTGCCAATGCACCCGGAAAAATGCACTGTTTGGTGCGGTTTATGATCCGGCGCACCCGTGGTATAACAAAAGATGGCAATACTGCCACTCATTTTTTCTAACAGTACTCGTATAAATTAGCTGCTGATGCAGATAAAGAACTCATTCTTCGATTTGGCGTTGTACTGAATTCTATTTGAAAAATACTGCATAATACTCGTACAACTACTAAATATGTTACACTTTGTGAATGGTATTGTAATGTTCTTTATTGCTTGTCTCGTCTACGACTGCTTTACATTATACCAATGCTACCGTTTGAGATCTATTCGAACGGAGAATAATCACCCTGTAATCACCCTTTGGCGTTACACGCGACACCTTCAGTTGGACACAGGCGACAAACTTAATTGAGCTGTCAAAATCATTTTTTTCTTCCCTTTCTATTCTGTACCTTGAACAACGTGGTTTGGTAAGCGGTAACAAATAAATTTAAAATCTACAAAAATTGTCTTTGCATTTAATCTTCAACATTCTGGTGCCTCCTTTGAGGATTGATATTGGACAGGATAATTTTTTAATTTGATTGGCCTTTTGGATTCACCGCGCTGTCTGGCGTATCAAACAACTGGACACATTTTGTGAAACTGCGCTTGGCATACATATATTTTTGGATTTGGTTTTACCGCGCATTGGCGTACACTTGGACATTTTTTTGGTTTAACTGCGCTGGGCATACGAGTATTGTGGGATCTCCGATTTACCGCGCATTGACGTATCTTTGGACACTTGGAATATTGTGTTGCTACCGCAGTTCTTTGGACACACGTGATTTGGACTTTGCACCTGTGTTACCCTATGGCGGATCTCAACTTGCGTATGGCTGCACAAAATGCGATTAAACGTAATCGCGATCGCATAATAGGAGACAACTACGAGACATGTGATAGTTCCCAGTTGAACCAGGAATTAAAAGCCGTCACGGAGCATTACGATCGTTTTGTGAAACATCATCAGCGACTGGTTGGTAATGCTAAGGCAGATGAGTTCGAAGCACACGAACAATTGTGGGAACAGGTGGAGGCGTTGTACAACGAGGCGTGCGTTAAACTCAACCGCGAAATCTTGAGGATTAAACCTGATTCTGTGAAACAAAGGGCGATTGAGGAAAAAATTGACGTAAAATTAGATCCGGTGGTCATTCCTACATTCGATGGATCCCTGCATAATTGGTTGGCCTTTAAAGACACATTCCAGACTCTCGTTCATGAAATGGATTACCCAGAGGCGTACAAACTTGGCAAGCTCCGGCAGGCAGTCAATGTGAGCAAGGTACCATTAATTGGCGCTATGTATTCTGGTTGATATGAGGAGGTGTGGACAGCGTTGAAGGAGCGGTACGACAATCCCAAGCTTTTAGCCGAAATTCACGTTTCCCGCTTTCTCAACATCAAGCCGGCAACAGATGAGACGTCTAAGATGTTGCTGATTATCGTCGATACGGTTCAAGAATCTTTGCATGCACTACGTGTTATGAAGCTGCCTGTTGACAAGTGGGATGCATTCGCAGTACCTATAGTGGTGTCTAAGCTTCCAGTTACCACGCAGCGTGAGTGGAACATGAGCTGTTCTTCCAACGAGATCCCGAGCTTGGCGTTTTTACTCAAGTTTTTGGAGAAACGAGCGCACAGTCTATCTACAGAGTTAATTAGGACACCAACTCGATCGGAAACTTGAACGGCACGACAACAACATCGTACTCATCATGCAGTGAAAGCATATATTGCAACAACAGATGAAGGGAAATGCCATCATTGCCAAGGTACGCATAGAGTTGGCCGCTGTTCATCACTGTTGGCTATGAAACCAGAGCAGCGATTTGACACTCTCAGAACATCGAATTTGTGTTTTAATTGCCTCAGACATGGACATTCTTCGAGGCAGTGCTCATCAGGTGGATGTCGACAGTGCGTCGTAGGCATCATACGATCTCTGTCGCGAACCCACCTTGCACACCTGCTGTGCAAACAACAGAGGTTCCAGTGCAGATCCCCCAGACAACAGTTGCTTCACAAGCGGAGACAATTAGTTCCTGACTAACCGATGCTGTAAGTAGCTGTATTGTGCAGAACAACCGAACTATTTTGCTGGCTACTGCGCTCGCATATATATATGGACAGTCAGCAGATCAGCAGCGCTTGGCTCGTATACTCTGCGATCCCGGATCGCAGGTAAGTTTTATAACAGACCGTTTTGCTAACCATTTACATCTCCGCAGACGTAAATATGATGTCACAGTAGAGGGAATTGGGGGCTTTGCCCATACAAGGACGAAAGGCAACGCTACGCTCATAATCTGTTCTATACATTCTAACTTCACCCTGACGGTCGAAGTGCTAGTTATAGCGTCAATCACTTCGATCACCCCAACTTTGCCGATCGACGTGAACCAATGGACACACTTGGCTGGTCTTGAACTTGCAGACGCCCATTTTGGAACTCCTGGCGCTATTGATGTCCTCATTGGAGCAGACGTGTGGGGTCTTATCGTAAAAAGTGACGTCATTAATGGGAAGCTGAATGAGTCACATACTCAGCGAACGCAGCTTGGCTGGGTTGTCTTTGGCCCTGCTGCTCCGACGCCATCGTCATCGCGAACCCTGCATTCTTTTCACGCTCAGGTGTCTGAATTGGATATGACTCTAGATAAACTTATACAGAACTTTTGGAAGTTGGAAGAAGTGCCCGAGACTGAGGTTGGAGACGATGAGTGCGGTCGCATATTCTCAACGACGCACTCTCGGACAAAGGATGGACGATATATGGTGCACATACCGTTTCGTAGTGGTGCTCCAGATCTAGGAGACTCATATAAGCAAGCATTGCGGCGATTCCATTGCCTGGAACAACGATTAGCTGGCGACAAGGAGCTACAAGACAGGTATGTAGCGTTTATGCGTGAATACATCGCACTTGGTCACATGGAAACCGTGGATCAACCTGGCGATCACACAAACTGTTTTTATATACCACACCATGCAGTTACGACCAAGTTCCGCGTTGTTTTCAATGCTTCCGCGCGAACTAGTGTTGGCGTCTCACTAAATGACATCCAGTTGGTGGGCCCAATGATTCAGGAGTCACTTATCAACATCATTTTTCGCTTTCGACGTTATCGGGTAGCCCTCACCGCCGACATCGAGAAGATGTTCCGGCAGGTACTGGTCACTCCGGAACATAGGGACTACCAGCGGATTCTTTGGCGAGAATCACCCACAGAAGAAATCGGCATTTATCGCCTGACAACTGTTACTTATGGCATGGCTTGCAGTCCTTACAACGCAGTGCGTGCACTTCATCAATGTGCGTACGGCAACTTTGGCAAAGTGGCAGACAAGACTCAAGCAGTAGCTGCGCGGGACACAATTCTGACTTCATTCTATGTCGATGATTTTTTGGTAAGCTGCAATGATGTCAATGAAGCTAATATATTAGCTGCCAATGTCAACACCATACTGTCGGCAGGACATTTTAAGCTACGGAAGTGGAACTCCAACAACTCAGGTGGAAATTCTTCTACTGCAGACTTCCTTATCGAGTCACCGATTACTACCGTGCTGGGGTTACGGTGGGATCCAGTCACAGACGAGTTGTTCTACAGCGTAAGCCTCACATCGCAAGATGGTTGTCTCACGAAGCGGCGTGTACTGAGTGAAGTATCTCAGCTGTTCGACCCTACCGGTCTTTTAGCACCTATCGTTATCACTGGGAAGATATTATAAAAACACTTTGGATAGCTGGCATCACTTGGGATGCTGAATTGCCAGCGAAATTACGTGAAACTTGGCTTCAATTTCGCAATGGTCTCAACTCAATCAACCGCGTTCGAGTGCCCCGATGGCTGGGCATGGTGAATGGAGAAATAACAGCACTCTATGGCTTTTGTGACGCTAGTTCGCGTGCCTACGCAGCTGTTTTATATACGAAGACAACCGACTTCAGGAAGCATGCACGTGTCTCTCTGCTGACAGCCCGTACCAAGGTGGCACCAGTCAAGGGTGCTACTATCCCTCGCTTGGAGCTCTGCGCAGTGCATTTATTGGCGGTTACCCTGGAAAACGTTCGTGTGGCTTTAGGACTTTTGGATACACCTTGTTTCCTGTGGTCAGACTCTCGAATTGTGCTATGTTGGTTACGGAAGCAGCCAACCACTCTGAAACCATATGTCTCTAACCGAGTACGTCAAATCCAAGAACTGACATCGCCCGAGTGTTGGAATCATGTTCGATCAGCTCAAAATCCAGCGGATTGTGCCAGTCGTGGAATGGGAGCAGCTGATCTATTAGAACATCGGTTGTGGTGGCATGGTCCGAACTGGTTGATGGAAGATCCAATACCTCCAGGTTCAGAACAAGATGAGCAGCTTCAACAGGACGAGTTGGATGCTATACAAGAGGAGGAGAAAATATCTTTGTGGACAGCAGTGGCTACGGTCGTTCCCAAGCTATCAACACGGCGACGGGATGGCAAGGTGATTGCCCTTACGGAACGCTTTAGTTCTCTCAATCGTTTATTACATACAGTGGTACGGATGTTACGTTGGACTCCGAAACGACGGCGTTTGTTGAAGGCAATTGTCAGCGCTGATGAATTGGACGAAGCTTTAGGTAAACTCATTCGCATCGAGCAGGACAGCGCTTTTTCGACTGAGGTTCATCAGATCCAGGGCGGTGGTAGGCTTTCCAGTTCCAGTCGATTGCTTCCACTGAACCCGGTCATGGATAACGCGTTGGTGGTCGACTGAGCAAAGTTGCAATACCTCACGATCACCGATTTCCAATAATCCTGCCACGGACTGGAGCACTGACTTGGTTGCTCATTCAGCAAGCTCATCAAAAAACACTTCACAGTTGATGCTTCATAACATTCGTAGCCGATACTGGATTTTAAATGCGAGGCGAGCAGTACGGAGTTTTATACATAATTGTGTCATTTGTGGACGTTATCGCGGTGCTACCCTCACGCAACAAATGACTTCACTACCCAAGCAAAGGGTCAATGCTGCTCGTCCTTTTCTTTCATCAGGCGTGGATTACTATGGCCCATTTATATTGCGCATAGGCACAAAGCGGTCGCGCACAACTGTTAAAACCTACCTGGCCATTTTTATTGAAATCTGCAAAACACCATCTGGTCCGTTTGGTTGGTGGACAAACTATGTGGTACAACCAGCTTCATACTTTAGCAACGCGTATTGAGGCGTATCTTAATTCTCAGATGATAAATTCGCATTGACTCCAGCTGACTTTCTCGCCGTACCAGAGCCAAGTGTTGACAAGATCCCAACTAACCGTATCAAGCATTGGCAATGGTTGCGACAAATACACCAACGATTTTGGCGAAGATGGAGTGAGGAGTATTTGGTCACATTGCAAACCAGAAGTAAGTGACAGAGGCCGTTGGACAACGTCCGAGTTGGTGATATCGTCATTATTCGTCAGGAAAATTTACCTCCGACCTACTGGCGATTGGGTCGAGTCGTTGAAGTTCATCCGGGCAGCGATGGGCTGGCACGTAACGCCACTATCAAGACGGCTGCAGGAATCTTTACCCGGGCAGTACAAAAACTATGCAGGCTTTTGGAGTCAAAGGATTTCGAGTCAGGTGCCTCGACCGGGCAGGATGTTTGAGATCTATTCGAACGGAGAATAATCACCCTGTAGTCACCCTTTGGCGTTACACTTAATTGAGCGACAAACTTAATTGAGCTGTCAAAATCATTTTTTTCTTCCCTTTCTATTCTGTACCTTGAACAACGTGGTTTGGTAAGCGGTAACAAATAAATTTAAAATCTACAAAAATTGTCTTTGCATTTAATCTTCAACAGCTACTGAATGGTCTATTTCCATAGTTCGCTATAATACGCATACATGTATACACATATATTTATGCTTACATATGTACATATATACTACATCTCCCTCTTGAGGGTTGACAGCAACATCGTTTTTTTTTTTTTTTTATGTATACAAAACTTAAATTGAAATCCATTAGTATGTTGATCTGGATTTTTTTTCTATACTTACAATATGTTATACAATAATTAATCTACATAATATGTATTAATAAGATAATAAATGTTTTGTTTGATTTTGTTTTTGTTTTTTATTTTAATTTTGTTTACGGAGGGGCTTTTTCGATGAGGAACGAGGCGATCACCATTGAAGTGCACTTTTTCAATTGTTGTCTTATCAATCATTTCATGAGGTTGTAGTTCAAAATCTTCCTTAGTATGTCTTAATTGTGAAGTATTTCTGTGGAATTTGTAACCGTTTTCTATTAAAATAATAAAAGATCTAAGTGTGTGCCATTTTGTTTTGATTCCGTACCTTACCTTTTCTCCAATTTTAAATTCTTTTCTGTTTCTCGAAATCAAATTGTAATAAGATGCGTTTTTATGTTGAATATTTTTAAAATAATTTGACACGTTATAGCAGAGAAGAGGTTTTAACTTGTTATTTTTAATTGGTAGTTTAGCAACCGCGATTGAAGAAGTTGGGAAGGTGAATACGGTAAGCCTGTAACTGGTGTACTCCTGTATTCTAACAAGGTTATGGCAATTTCATCTTCATTATTGATTTTTTTAATATAATTTTTGCGGTCTGGATAGCCCCTCTCAGCCAATCCATTTGATTGAGGATAGTTAGGACTTGAAGTTGTTATTTCGAAATTCCATTTTCTACTGAATTCTTTGCATTCAAATGAATTAAATGGTACATTATCGGCAATAATAACTTGAGGTATTCCGTATTTACTGAAATAATGTCGCCAAACTTTTATGACTTCTACAGAACCTTTATTTGGAATTTGTTTGAATTCAAACCATCTTGCATAATAATCAACAATAAGAAGATACGAATTACCTGCAAACTTGCAAACTCAAAAATGTCACTCCCTATTTTATTAAACGGTATTTCAGGCAATTCGCAATGACGTTTTCTATCTCATTGTTTAAATTTGGCCAATAAATCAATGCATGAGCTCTCTTTTTTGTTTTTGTAATACCTTGATGAGATTCATGAATTTGAGCTAAAATAGATTTTCGCATATTTTTTGGAACTACGAGTATAATGCGGTCTTTATAAAAGAGTAAATCATTTTCGATATGTATGTCATGCGTTAATTTGTGGTAAAATCTGATATTATCCTGAATTTTGTTTTTATTTTCTGGCCAACCCTGTAAGCAATATAAGCGTATAACACTTAATTCACTATCTTTACAAATTTCTTCCTTTAAAATTTTACTTTTCTTGACTTACATTAATTGACCTTACTGCTTTACTAAACCCTTTGTCTTCCTCTGTATTCCCTGTTTTACGAAAATTTCTAGAAAAATAATCAGCCTTTTCAGATCTTTTCTCAAGTGCATTCTTTGCAATCTTGAAGAGGGAATTTGGGGTCTGTGGCTTGCAATCGGTAAGTATGGTAACATTGCGCCGGTAAATATACGTAATTGTGAAGTTTTTGCAAGCAAAAGTTATTGCCAGATATTCTTTTTCAATTTGGGAATATCTAGTCTCTGTTTCTGATAAGCTTCTTGAGGCAAACACAATTGGTTTATTATTTTGAAGCAAACAACATCCCAAGCCGTTTTGAGAAGCATCCGTTTGGACTATGATCTCATTTAATTCATTAAAAGGCTGTAGCAAAGTTGCCGAGGCAATTTGTTCCTTAATATATTTTACAACGGCAATCGAACAGGTATCAGTCCAAGAAAACAAAAGATTTTTCTTTAAAAGTTCTCATAATGGAGCTGTTAGTTCTGCCAAATTGGGTAAGAAATAATTTATAACTCCTAAAAACGTTTGCAAATCTTTTTTATTTGTGGGATCTTTGAGAGCTGTCACTGCTTCGACGCTTTCCATGTCTGGTCGTATTCCTCCTTCAGTAAATTCATGACCTAAATACTTGATACATTTGACTTTAAACTTTAATTTATTTTTATTGAATTTTATATTCACCTCTTTAGCTCTTTCTATAGCCTTTTTTAAAATACTGTCATGTTCCTCTTCCGTCTTTGCACTAATCAGAATATCATCGATAAAGATGCTCACTCCCGCCATGTTGCCAAATACAGTCGTATTATAGTATTGAAAAACTTCGGGGGCTATATTGACCCCAAAAGGTAATCGATTAAATTGATAATAACCAAACGGAGTTGAAAAAGTGCATAGCTTTCTGGAGTTTATATCTAACTCCACGTGCTAGAAACCATCTTTCAGGTCCAATACTGTGAACAACTTCACACCGCGATGTATCATAAAGAGTTCCTCAAATGTAGGAATCAAAAAATGTTGTTTGCGTATATATTTATTGAGGTGTTTCGGATCTAGGCAAAGCCGTAATGACCCATTCTTCTTCTCAACAATAACTAAATTGTGCACCCACTCTCTACATTCATCAACTTTTGATATAATGTCCTCCTTTTTTAACTTATTTAATGTTTTCAGTAATTTTTCTTTAATTACCATGGGAACTCTGCGTCGAGTACAAATTTTTGGCACTGCATTAAGGTCGATTTTAAATTGTTTTTTGAATTTCCGTACGCTTTCAAAAACTTCCTTATTTTCCTCAATTAATTTTTCCCTGGTCATTTTGTTTTCCCAAGGTCTTAATACTACCGTATTCACCTTCTTTATCAAATTAAATTTAATACAAGTTTATAAGCCTAGTATGGGCGTAAAGTTTTGATTTATAATAAAAAATTCTTCTCCGCTCATCTTGTTCTTGAAAGAGTAATTCAATTAACACACACCTTTTGGTTTTATTTTTTCACCGCCGTATGCTGCAAGTTTGACGTTGGTTTTAGAAAGAAAATCTTCACGTTTAATGTTTTTGAGTATTTCCCATGGAATAATGTTAGCTTCAGCTCCGGTATCCAATTTTAAGTTGATAAAAGTCTCTTCAACCCTGATCGCCTCCTTCCACATGTCTAGTTTTCTGAAATTATTACAGTAATTATTATTTAATTCATTATTTACATTTCTTGAAAATATTTTTAAAGATATTCTAAAGAGTTCCGTTCTTATTGTCACTGCTTACATCGCTGTTGTTCTTGTTGTTTTTCTTCTGGGTGTTTCTGCATGCTACCGAAAAATGGTGTAAGCCCCTGCATACGCTGCATTTTTTCCCAAACGCTGGACACTGTCTAGCTTTGTGTTTTGTGTTACACCTTCCACAATGAAACGGTTCAAGCTGTTGTTCTCCACTCTTAAAACTACTGTTTTTCAAGACATGCTTTCTATTTTGAGAGTAGATTGCCTGTATTGGTGTAGAACTTTTTTCCACTTTTGCCGTTTCTTGTATAAGGCGTGCATATTCTTTTGTAGATTCTGTTGTCTTGCAATAGTCCACTGCTATCTGAAGAGTTAGCGATGATATTTGTAATAATTTTTCCTGGATACATTTGTGAGCAATTCCAAGAATTATTCAATCTCGTAGAAGACTATCCTCTTGTTCACCGAACTCACATGATTTCACTAGCGATGTTAAAAAAACTTTCAAACGGTTCTCCACTTTTTGGTTTCTTGTAAAAAACACAAATCTTTCGTAGACCACGTTTATACAACTTTGGAACAATGTTTTTTTTTCATCACTGCTTAAGTTAAGTAACGTATCAAAGAGCTCCGGCGCTTCTTTGCCTATGGCGTTCATAAACTTGGCAATTTTTACCTCATCTTTCTTTGAGTCAATTTATGCTGTTATTTCAAATATTTTATAGTTATGCACAAATTTACTCCAGTTAGCATGCACATTTCCCTCGAGGCTCAAATTTGAAACTTCTTTTATATGGTTCATTGCAGAATCTATATTTTCAGTATTTTTAGTTTTTTTTATATGTACCACCGTGTTTTTTTTTTGTCTCTGATTTTATTAGTTTTAATTTGTTTTTGTGATTCACATAATTTTAACCTTTTTTATGTCAACTACGCCATGTAATGTTCTTTATTGCTTGTCTCGTCTACGACTGCCATTACATTATACCAATGCTACCGACTGGTCTATTTACATACTTCGCTATAATACGCATACACATATATGTATGCTTACATGTGTACATATATATTACAGTATCCTATGTCATCTAGATTAAATCTTGCTCGTTACCGAGAGGCATGATATCAGAGGAAGCTTTGGAGGTTCTCTACAAGGATATGGAACATTATTCAGAATTCAATACAAGAAAAACAATGGAAGATCTACTGTACTATTCACTTCTAATCCTGTGAAACGCAAGCGAGCATTTAAAAGCAATAATGGAATAAACGACAAAGTCCTTTCGCTTCTTATTGAGCCACAATACGCTTCGCCTTTTTGGCTAAGGCTGATGTCAGAGTGGCCGCGATAAGCGATGCAATAATATTGGGCGACAGTGTGCGAGAAAGTTCTGCATGAATATTTAAAGGTAAATCGCTTAAAGTTGTCAGAGTGCAGGCGAAGCGAGAAGAGAGTCAACGCGAAAAATAAAGAGAATTGCGAGAGAGAGATTCTGAATCGCTTTATCGCATGATAACGCTTCGGTGATACGTGTGTTTGATGCATACTAAACTTAAATTTCCGTTGGTCTCTGGGTGAAATATGTTTTTTTTTGCAGCTTAAGCTTAAATTACAGTTTGTTTCAAAATAATACATATTTTTATACATTTGCTCTCAAGTGCAATTGATTTGTCACAGTGACCAAATGTAAAAATGGGGAAGAAACTTGATATAAACGTTGAGGATTTAATTTCTGAAATTTTTAAGCGTTCAAACCGAACGTGGGACCAAAAATCAAAAAATTACCACAACCGTCTGGTTGTTGAAAAAAATTGGAAGGAAATTGAAGAAACTTTGCAAATATCAAGTAAGTTTTGTATTTATTAATATTTGTGGATATATAATATTATATCGAACTAGTTGTCCTGTTCTTAAATTAATAGGATGAAATGCCTTTTCACTTCCATTATTTTCAATGCGTGTGTGTGTGTGTCGATGGACATTGGGACTTCCTTCAAGGTCAATAATTGTGTTATGAAGAATACAAATAGCTTTTACTATAAGATCAACGAAATCAGGATCCGTTTCAATTAGCTTCCAGAGCAAACGCCATTTGGAAGTTATTATTCCAAAAGCACATTCAATGCATCTGTGCGCTCGAGAGAGTCGGCTGTTGAAATACTCTTTTTCAGCATTAATAGTGCGGCTTGAGTATGGCCTCAAAAGCATGTCCAATAGTGGATAAGCTTCATCGCCTACAAAAAACATGAGCTATTTTAATATTTGTCCCAGGCAAATTACTATCTGGCGGTATAAATTGTCTAGATTTAAGTTGTCGATAAAGCTGCGATGCATTAAATGTTCCACCATCACTTTGTTTGCCATATCCTCCAACTTCAATATCAATAAATTTACTATTATCATCAGCTACTCCTTGAAGAACTACTGAGAAAAATTTTTTGTAATTGTAAAACATAGATCCTGAATGAGGTGGACACTGAATGCGAATGTGTCTCCCATCAATAGCCCCAGCACAATTTTTAAAGTTCCACAATTTCCCAAATTCGTCAGCTATCTGACTAATCATTTCTTTTGTAGGCTGTGGCATATGCTTTGGCTGAGACTCCTCCCAAAGTGCTATGACGGTTTCCTTGACAGTAACAGAGACTGTAGTCCTTCCTATTTTAAATGAATATGCCAATGATGCAAAAGAAGCCCCCGTTGCTAAATACCTTCAATTAGTTAATTTTTTTTTCATTATTACATTTTTTTATTAACTTTCAGAAGACCGTTTAAAAAAAAAGTGGAAAAATCTTCGGGACCAGTTTCGAAATGAATATAAAAAGAGGCCGATAGAAAAGTCAGGAGATTATGGACCTGATGCTGATCGTTATTCCTCATGGCCACATTTTGAGGCACTAATGTTTTTGAAAGACCAAATAAAGCCTAGGCAATCGTTTGGCAATTTGGGGGCCGGCTGCTCCAATAGTAGTTTAAGTATTCCAGAGTTTGAAGATTGATAAGACACTGTGTTGGCGCAAAACTTGGCTGATTTATGTAACTCCGATGAAGAAGAGTCTTTAACTCCAAAAAAGAAAAAAATGAAATTAAGCGTGCCGTCTCAACTACTGGCCATTGAAAAGGAGAAACTTAAATTATTATAAAAGAAAGTCAGTGTAGCAAAGGCTGACGATGACTTTTTTTTTTTTGTTTGAGAGCCTTCTGCCATATATGGAAAATATGGATATGCGAAAAAAACTTCTTTGCAGAATGGAAATTCAAAAGATTGTTTTTTCCCATTTTTATGAGGGTAATACAGATGATGCAGCCCCCAAATAACTAAATACAAATACACACTATAATACATGTAAAGTAACAAATATAAATATATGTGTACAAAACAAAGTTACCTAAAAGTTATTATCAGTTTTTCACAAGGCGTTATGGGGTGAGGAACAAAATTTGTTCAAAATTTTTCCAACTTCCTATTAATTTTCTCCAAAATATAGTCAAAAGTAGTTGTTGATATGCGGGTGTAATTAAAAAAATTTTCTGGGAACTGCCAGAAAAATAAATGAAATTCGCCTTCCAAACGGTTTGATTGAGTGGATGGATCCAGTTTGTTTTTTTCATCACAACATTTAACACTGCTGCTGAAGCAAAAAATTCTTCATCCGAATCCATTACGACTATGACTGCGACTGAGACTAAAATCAGAACACTCGCAATGTTTCTCTCTTTGCTGAAAGCTTTCACTGTGACATGTCATCTCTTTGCAGCTCGCAGGGAATATTATCGCTTCTCGCATCGCATCGCTTATCGCGGCCACTCTGACATCAGCCTAAGAAGTAATCACTTCTCTGCGTACGTACACGTCTGTACATATAGGCGAAGTGTTTTGGCACTTAGTGAAACACAGGTAGATCCCCACCCTCACCTCTCAGATCGCTCAGATCTGAAGCTACCTGGCTACGAACTGGTACCATTATTTTTTTCTCATCGCGATCTTGCCATATACGTTCGTAATGATGTAACTTACCAAACTCCACCACAATATAATCCCTGTTCCAATGCGGAATTCAATTTCGTGTGATCAAAATTCCATCTCCGTAAGTAAATTATCCACTACTGCTTTATTCACAGAAGACTCAAACTCGACAGCAATTCGACCTTTGATGTGGTGTCTGACTCCATACAAAGAATTGTATCTCCGTATCCTCATACTGAAATCGTTATTAGGAGCGGTTTCAATATACACAATTCTGGGTGGCTTCGACATTCTGGACAACACCCGAAGGACGGTGTGTTAAAACCATCGCTGCGGAAAACAACTTGACGAAGCTTGTAAATGAGTCCACGCGAATACCAGACGTTGGTGGTCACACCGCCTACACCCTTGACTTGTTTTTAACTTCTCACTGTGATAGCCACCAAGCCATTTTCAATTGGGTGATGCCTTTAGCAAAAATGGAGAAGGGCAAACTATTACACATCAAAGTTTAAGAGAACAGACCAAAATTTGTGTGGATATCACCAAGTAGACCTGTAATATACGTGCAAGAGGAACGAATTGATCCCTCGGAAAAAATTATATTGGAATGTAGGTAACCAGGGAAGTCAAATCATCACTTTTGTGAGTTCAATAGCGATTAATGCCACAGAATATGCCGTTGATTTAGCTAATATAATACGAGTAGAGACTAAATTCTTATAGGCTTTTAGCAAAATTATGGAGATTGCTTTAAAGACAATTAGTAACTGGGCAAAATTGCTAACGTCAATCCATTCTAGGCCTTTTGAAGGTACCACAATTCAATCTTTGCAAGTTCGGGGAAATATAATCTAACGAGTTAACAGGACACTTAATTAGAAACTTAGGGAAACGTTATTCGCATGACACTCGTTCCATTTTCAAAAGAGCACCAAGCCAGATTTTAGGCTTGAAACGCAAAATGTTGCGCTACTCGTAACTATCGTATATACACTGGTGGTGAGTCCCATACCATATTTGCACATGGTGGAAAGCAAAAAAAGTGAAAATGGTACTCGAAAATTAGTGGTGCTGCAAAGAACAGCAAGTAGTCTGTTGCACTGAATACCGTTCAGTACCGCTGATTATATAATTAGGTAGCTACGGCTTACCAATTCGGGCAATCTCAAGGATTTCTGCATTAGCGCATTGGAAGTTGAACTATTTTAGCAGACTAACTGGGCGATCCAACAATCATGAATAAATTTGCCTGTTTCGTTGACTTTGACGTATTATGTATAATAAAGGGATAGGTGGCTAGGAGCTCTGCGATTAGGGTTGGCATCGCGCTATCGCATACACACACTTTTACACACTGTTAAACAATGAAACGACCCAAATTTTTTTCTCAGAAGGAACGAACGTTGAATGGTTCGTTCTTTCTGAGAAAAAAATTTGAATGGTTCGTTCTTTCTGAGAAAAAAATTTGGGCTATGAGAACAAACATTTCCGCCAACCGGCGAAAATAAAATGAAGTAACTTAATTTAAATATAGCAAAACTGCAGCACCGGGCGGACTATATATGTACCTACCGCCATACTTAAGACAGTAGGATATGACTTGGTAGCGAGCACACAAAAACTCAATTCCATGATTTTACGGGGGAAAGGTATTCTTGATGAATGCAACCTCAGCATAGTTTGTCCGATTCGCAAAACAGGAGACTGTGCGTTTCCTTAACATGGCTTAAAAAACTTTGCCTGCAGAATTGTTTAAATGCATAAAATCCTTTGTTAAAGGATATAATTGGCAAGTGAACAAATATTTTCAAGAAAGTCAAGATTGATACTAGGATTGCGGTGTGGATACGTCAAATCTGATATTTATAGTGGTGACGTTTTGTCATACGAGTGCTATTTGCGTTTTTTTACAGAGATTTGAAAAATTAATCTCAGCCGAAAAATGGGATTAAACCGTGAACGTTTTCGTGCGCTGATTTTTTATGGTTTTCGACGTGTATTAATTCAACAAAAGTGTGCCGATCAACTCGCTTCGACCTTTAGTGATGAAGCACCATTCCGGGCCACCGCGTGTCGCTGATTTTTCCGAATTCAATCGTCGTTCGCTTCAGGAATCGATGGTCCAAAACCGGTTGTTATACCAGGAAACATCGATACTGTGCAGGAACTGATATTGCATTTGACAATAGCTCGGGTCAAAAAAATTCAATCGCGATACTTCAAAAGACGTCTATAAGATCGTGACAGGTGACGCATCATGGACTAATGCATATGAGCCCGAAACTTAACAGTAGTCGGCTTTCTTTTAATACGAGTCAATAGTCAATAGAACTGTCAATTCGGAATGGTGTACCATTTCTTTGCCAGAAGTCTTTGGAAAAATAAGAAAAAGCAACCGCCGAACACGGATCATTCTCTACCGCGCCAATGCGAGCCTGAGCTGTTAGAACAGGTCAGAACAATAAGTAACTTTTTAAGCACTCAAATTATCAGCTGTACAACCCTGATTTGGTACCCAATAACTTCTTTTTATTCCCGCACATCAAAAATAAATTGCGAGGTCAACATTTTGGGACGCCTAAAGAAGTGGTTGATGCATTTAAAACGCATATCTTGGAGTTACCTCGTTCGGAGTGAAAAAAGTGCTGTAAAAGTATATTGATCTTCATGAAGAATATTTTTAAAAAGAATTATTCTCGTTTTTGTCAAAGCAATCTATGTAAGCACAAGTTACACCTGCTTAACGCTGTTTCTACGGCGTAAGTAGTGAAGTAAATAAAAAGCATGAGGGTTCACAAAGTACATATGACGATATCCTTTATTGTTTCTAAGCTAAGATTTTTTGACCAATTTTTGATCAGCCTGGTCAGAAAACTGTGACAGATCCACTGAGACTGTTGGGGCATGTATAGCGAATGAATATTGACTGTTTAGACTGAATATTTGACTCGTACCGGAGGGACAGAGCAATGGAGTAAATGTCCCCTTTCTTGGCACGTCCAAATACAATGGAAGGTTCATTGGTTGAAGCCCAATTGCTATAATTAAACGTCGTCAACGTAAGTAAAATAATAAGTAACTAATGGTTTCCCACTAAAACCGCCTGTTTTGAACTGTGCGCCGTTTTTTTTTTGACAGCTGTCATGTATGAAAATTAAGGTTTGGTCATCCACAATGATTAAATTGAGCTTTCATATTGAAACTCTTTATTAAAATGAGAACATCAGAACTTGTCAAATAAACACTAGGTTTTTTTCAATTTTCAAAATTGGCGATCTTAATGGGACACCTATCTTAAAGAAATGCAATGATAATGTCAAACGAATTGCTATCTATACGGATAGTTCTAAGCCAGCTGAGTGAACGGGTCCTGGCGTTTTCTGATCTGAAAGTATCTATGCGAAAATATTTTCCAATTGAAAATTCTAGCTGTTCCTAGAGCAGTTGAGTTAGTATCTGGAAGGCATCGATAGATAAGCTGCACAGAAGGCACTTCTACTAATTATATCGATGCAGATGGAATCATTAGTAATCACATAACGCTCAAGACATTATTTAGCCCAGAAGATTCTGCTTGTGGGGCATAGGGCCTCCACTACTCCTACGCGCTATCGTGTATGGTTTCTGGAGATGTATCTGAGCACTCCCGCCAACAAGCTTCGATCGTTCTTCGCCAAGTACTTCTAAGTCGGCCCACTCGTCTGCCTCTCTGCGTGAGAGGATTCCATTGCATCGCTAACCTCGCAATACAATCGTGACCTTTACTGACCGCATGCCCAATCCATTGCCACCTACGTCTTCGTATTATAGAGTCAATGGGTTTCTGACCTGTTTTCGCATGAAATTCATCATTAGAGATACGGTTGTGCTAGAAAATCCGCAAGATGTTTCGCAAACATCTATTCACAAACATTTTCAGCTTTCTTGTGACAACGGGTTGTGACTTTCCAAGTGCTGCACCCATAAAGAAGCATGGATTCAACATTGGTCTTTAGGCTGATAGAGAGGTTTCTCCATATTTTGGACAGCATTCCGAAAGCAGCCTTTGCTTTCCCGATTCGGCTGATTATATAGGTCGGTCCCGCCATCAATACAGACAATACTCCCAATATATTGAAAATTCTCTACTATCTCTACTGGTTGTCCAGAAATTTCTGCTTGATTACATGAGGAAGCTCCAAAGCTGATACTTTTTGTTGTTACCATATTGAAATTTAGCCCAACGATTTCAGTTTCTCTTTGTTGTCATTTAATGGAGATCCATGATCTTATGAGAGATCAAGCATACGTCCTCTGCGTAGTCCAGATGTTTGAGCTGTGATTGCAGAGTCCTCTGAATTCCTCCATTTCCAGTCGACAAAGCTACATGCAGTACATCACTTATCACCAACAGGAACAGTATTGGTGACAGTATACAGCCCCGCCTAACCCCACTTTGGATTTCAAACTCCTCTGACAACCTTCCTTTATGCAGAACATGACATATGAAGCCTTGATAATAGTAATCAATTTATCTGGGATGCCCCTCCTGCGCAAAGCAAGCCACATAAATTCTCTATTGACACTGTCGAATGAATTTTCGAAGTCAATGAAGTGGTGATCGATATTCAACGCACAGTGTTGATGTGGTCCACACAGGAAGATACAGAGCGGAATCCTGCTAGTTCGGCGTCAAGTGTGTCTTAGAGGTGGTCTTTTATTCGTTCCAGGACGATTTTTGCTATTGCTTGATAATCATTCCTTTTTTCCACTCTTTAGGAAAACTCTCTCTATCCTAAACTCTCTCAATGAGTGGGTGCAGGAGCTCACTCGATGTTGTTGGCGCTACTCGTAAGAGCTCTGCGGGAATACCGTCTAGTCCAACCGCTTTGTTGTTCTTCAGTGCTTTGATTGCGGAAAAGATTTCTTTTCTACTAGTGAATACAGTGCATATTGGGGAATTTGTTACTACGGACGGGTCATTGGGCGTTGGGTTCACTTCACTGGCGAAAAGGCGGTTTAAAACCGCAGAAAAGTGCTATTTCCACTTTTTGAGCTGGTCCTCATCCGAAACTAGCAGAGATCCGACTGTGTCTTTTACCAGGTGTTGTTTAGAGCTTTGGACACCTATGAGCTCTTTGGTAATTCTGTAGACGGTCCTACTGTCACACCTACTAGCGGCCTCCTCTGCTTCTGTAGCCAATGCGTTAATATAGTTAAACTTATCACGTCGCACGCTACAGTGAACTTCTCTGACATTTTTCACAGCACAACAAAGATTTACAATGGAAGTGGGTTCCTGCTACTGATTGCTCTCAAGCATTCGGGTGTTTTGTTGGGATCTCCGAACTAGAGCTGTAAGTAATCTTATGGTAGCAACCTTCAGGCCATTTACCATGTCTGCACCACTTCTGTTACGAACGTCCTGGAGATTGCTTCTAAATCGTCGGCTGATCGCAAAGTGGTCAATTTGGTTGGGAGTTGATTGTCTGTCCGTCTTGTTCTCAAACATGGTCCCTCATATTACAAGGCGGTTGGCGTTGCTAAAATCGACAAAATTCTAGCCATTGTCGTTGCATGTATTCCCGTTGCATTCCTACAACATGCCTGAGTCCATCAATGTCATTTCCAACCTTGGCATTCAAGTCTCCCATTACCATTATGATGTATCCGCGTGGTGTACTATTGTAAACAGCACTCAGCCGGTAATAAAAGGCCTCCTTCTCCCCAACCAAAGAGAATTCCGTTGGGGTGTAACACTGTATGATGATGACGGGACATCATCTAAAAGCTCCCAGGAAATTAAGCTTTTGAGAGCTGTTTTGAAAAGCAACAATTCAACGCCAGATTCCCGCTAGCTTCCAGTTGCCTTTCCCGGAGTAGAGTAGTATAGTGTTACGAATTGGAGACTTAAACTTCCCCGAGCCCAACCATCTAACTTCACAATTCCCTAAGATGTCCATCTTACTCGTATACCGCATGAATTCCAACTCTAATCGGAGGAATCTGGTATTTCTTCACATTTCAGAAACAAATCTTTATCCGGGTACAATAGCCAAGGACACTGCAGTATAAGGAAAAATGATCTACGAGATGAGCTAGCGAGAGGAGGAAGGGTGTGGACATCGAACGACGTATCCCCCTAAGCGATATCAAGTGCAATATTAAAGACAAACTTGGCAACCACTTGATCAAAAGAGATCACACGAAGTTCTAAAACTTGACTGAGAACAATTCAGTGTGGATCATATTGGTTCTCCTAAAAAAACATGCCAGAAGGTTTTTTTTAGAGGAACTGACTGGCGGAAAGGGGCACTTGCAGATTCTGTGGTGATTTGCAAGTTAAAGGGGACACTTCGTATGAATGTGAAGATTTCTTTGAATAGACAAAGAAAATAGACCACAGTAAGGGACTTCTCAGTTTCTGAAGATGGTTAAAGTTATTCTCGCTTTTATTTCAATTAGTTCTTTAGAAATCACGATTAGTGTTTAGAGTTATTCAAACATTTGTACTTCATAGCCCTTTCTAATCTAAGCTTACCTAACTTTACAATAACGTCGTATACCTAATCCTAAGCAAGCATTGTCAATTCTTGTGGATTAACTTAATACGAGGTGCCCAAAGTGATCTACTTTTCTAAGTGTTCAGGTCCCTTTACTCTGTTGAAGTACGAACAAATATGAAAAAATTTCTAATTCATAACGTCCAACAACATTCAGATATTATACGTAAAAGGCAACAATCGTGCCGAATAAATGGGGGTTATATTAACTATGTACATCCATGTTTTTAAAGGAAAAGACCCTGAAAAACATCCTTCTACGCTGCCGTGAAAGCAGCATGCCTACACCATTGAAATACAAACATTTCTTAAAACGAGCCTCTTTTAATAAAACAGAGTAACGCCATTACTTTCGCGACTACGAGTCCAGAATCAACAATTGTTTGTTTACATTTAAAACATCCCATCACTACGAATTTGAAGCACGAATGAATGTTATCCTAAAATTTTTTTAGCTCTAGCACACGCAGTAGTTATCATCAAAGCCCACATACATATGTCGCAGTACGACTTAAGCAATGAAACATTTAATAAAAGCCAACCTACATTTCAACTGAATCCAACACCAACAGTCATCCACGTATTCCATAAAAGCTCATAAATTATCAACCCTCCGTCCCTGTCCCTGTCTCTGTTTCTGTCATATGCCCAACACAGTCCAACATCCAAGTGGAGATTCCTAAATGTGTATGATTAAAAGTTCGCCAAAATTATCGCATACCCTAGAGCGACATATTGGCGCCTGGAACCATTTAAACAAACGCTCAAGTCCTATGGCGCTCGCTCTTCTGTTTTCTATCCCCCCCTAAACTATGTACGAGTATGACTAGGGTTACGATTTAGTTCTACACCACGAGACATGCAATTTATATCGACTTTAACAGTTGCAGTAGAATTCGTATGCCTACAGTCGACTGTAAGAAGGATATCCAAATAGAGAATACTCAAATTGCGAATGATGTCTTACTGTGGAAATAAAGATATGTACAAACAAAATATTCATACTTATCACAATAAATATGCAACTGGGAAGTTTATTTTCTTTTCTTGTTGGCAACTTATGCGGAACGGGACCATAAATCATGGAAAGCAGTTTTATGACAGCAACGATTTTACTGAGTGTGAAATATGAAAATTACGAAAAGTATCTCACTATTACCAAAAAATAGACAAAGGTCAAGTGCATTTTATCCAAGTGAACAATTTCAACTCTGACTAGAACTAAAACTCACCCTATACAGGCTAATCCTTTTCTTTTTTGGCAATTTGCGCTGAATCAGCAATATGCGGCGTTCCTCAAAAAGTTTCTCTTGTATTGCACGAGTTTTTCACATTTCACCTGGTAGCAAAAAAAAACACACAAAAAAAAACAACAACAAAGCTAGAACTATCGATTTAACATTTAAAATGAACAAAAAAAAATTATAATAATAAAAACACTATAAGATTTTTTATTTTTTATAAAAGCGATTTTCTGAATTTTTTTTTCTTTTTGTTTTGGCCCAAAAAGACTGTTATGTAGTTAATTTAAAAAAAAAATAATTTTTTTTTTTCAATTTGCAGAGGTGTGCATTATATTTGTATGTCAAGTCCTTTCATAAGGACAACCATATAAACCTATAAAAAAAAAGAAATAAGTCAACTAAAAAAAAAAAAAAAAAACGGATCGATTTAACTTTACTGCTGACTCTTCATCCTTCTTTGTTCTTTCGTATAAATTATTTAAAACTATCACTCATACAGCAAGACACACTACACTCATATGCAAATGGAGAAGCCACTCACAGCTCAGATAGTGCACTAAAAGGAAAAATCGTCTTCTCTAAGGATATGTTTCAACTTTCCACAGCACAAAGGATAAACGATTTTTACTTTACACAGGATAGAGTAAATAAAAATTCATAATATGTACACGATGCGTAATCTTCCGTCAAATTGAATGCATTCAGTTGTCAAAAATAAATATTTAACACTAAATATTGATTTTTGTTATAAGACTTTTTAATTTTTTTTTTAAATATATATTTTTTTCTTGTTTTCAAATAAAACGGAAATAACACAAAAAAAAAAATCGTTAAAAACACAGAGTTACACGCACCGTGTTGTATTGTCGCCGTAGTGTGTTTCGAGAAAACGGACGACGAAAATATGACTCAACCAGGACACTGTGCTCACTATGTCTGTACGAGTACGAAAAGGTAAATATACGGATACAACGAGTCAAATATGTAATTTGTGGGGTTTTTTTTTGGTAAACGCAATATAGATTTTGTGTTTCTATGGGAAAAGATATAACGGTTCGTTAACGCGACAACAGTGAAGTTAGTGGTCGAACGAGTTCTGACGGTCTGAGAGATATGCGTTTTCGAATGCCTTCAGTTCGATCCTATGCAAAAGGATAAATTCGTAGAGAGAGAATTTATTATGGTGTTTCGTGGGAGGGGGGGAGGGGGGAGCACAATGCGGAGATATCATGGTGAAATGTGGGTTACTGTTTTGGGGAGCACTTTGAGGCACATGCGCAATATTTGAATCCCGATGAGTGTTTCTGTTCTGTCGTTGTTCGCCTTTGAAGCGGCTTTATGAAAAACCATTTCCAGCAGGCACACTGAATGAAGCATATTATGCACGCAGAAAAATTATTTGATAAGATTAGAGAAACGATTATGATTATGGTAATTGGAACACATGCGACAGGCGGATATGTTAAAAAAAACAAAACCTTACAAATTTTACATATCACTTGTAGAGTTTTTGTTAAAAGAAAATTAATTTTGATTTTCACATCCTTTCAACTTATTAAAAATGTATGAATTTTCTTGCGGCAACAGCTTACAGAATATTGCCGCACTTCGTTCCCCTACTTATCGTTTAAGACGCCTTAAGGCTGCAAAATCATAACAAGGCACTTTAACACCTAATATGATAGCATGAGCATTAAGATCTAATCAGACTATCCTGAGTCGGTCTGCGTGATCATCTGGAGACTGCAAATGAAACGTCGGATATATATGTATTCATACAGTCATGCATACCAGGACCATATGAATCAAAGGAGACTAGTAGGAAAATACGCCATCGTGAAAGTGAACGTATGTATGTGAATATACTACACTGTCGAGCGCTTCTTTTTCACAACTGAGGTCTAATCCTGAGAGAACGTATTATGGCAACGTAGAATCGACATTATATGAGTTCAAAAACCCAACCACGAAATATTGGAGACAAGGCTACTTGAGCTTAAAAATTATATTACTACGGAGTGGAACATAATAAGAACAGCGTTGGCATCACTTTATGGTACGAAAGCGTACCAAGAAATAGCAACCATTAAATGGCAATAAAATTAAAATAAAGTAAGTAGCCAGTGAGCAATCAGAAAACAAATATTTTGGTGGGACTCAACCACGAAATATCGGATACAGGGCTCCTTGAACTTACAAAATATATTACTACGGAGTGGAACAAAATAAGAACAGCGTTGTACCAAGAATTAGCAACCATTGAATGGCAATAAAATTAAAATGAGGAAGCAGCCAGTGAGCAATCAGAAAACAAATATTTTGGTTGGACCCAAGCACGAAATATCGGAGTCAGGGCTACTTGAGCTTACAAAATATATTACCACGGAGTGCAACAAAATAAGAACAGCGTTGTCATCATTTTATGGTGCGAAAGCGTACCAAGAATTAGAAACCATTGAATGGCAATAAAATTAAAATGAGGAAGTAGCCAGTGAGCAATCAGAAAACAAATATTTTGGTGGGACCCAAGCACGAAATATCGGAGTCAGGGCTACTTGAGCTTACAAAATATATTACTACGGAGTGGAACAAAATAAGAACAGCGTTGTCATCATTTTATGGTGCGAAAGCGTACCAAGAATTAGCAACCATTGAATGGCAATAAAATTAAAATGAGGAAGTAGCCAGTGAACAATCAGAAAACAAATATTTTGGTGGGATCCAAGCACGAAATATCGGAGTCAGGGCTACTTGAGCTTACAAAATATATTACTACGGAGTGGAACAAACTAAGAACAGCGTTGTCATCATTTTATGGTGCGAAAGCGTACCAAGAATTAGCAGCCATTGAATGGCAATAAAATTAAGATGAAGAAAGTAGCCAGTGAGCAATCAGAAAACAAATATTTTGGTTGGACTCAAGCACGAAATATCGGAGTCAGGGCTACTTGAGCTTAAAAAATATATTACTACGGAGTGGAACAAAATAAGAACAGCGTTGTACCAAGAATTAGCAGCCATTGAATGGCAATAAAATTAAGATGAAGGAAGTAGCCAGTGAGCAATCAGAAAAGAAATATTTTAGTGGGACCCAAGCACGAAATATCGGAGTCAGGGCTACTTGAGCTTACAAAATATATTACTACGGAGTGGAACAAAATAAGAACAGCGTTGTCATCATTTTATGGTGCGAAAGCGTACCAAGAATTAGCAACCATTGAATGGCAATAAAATTAAAATGAGGAAGTAGCCAGTGAGCAATCAGAAAACAAATATTTTGGTGGGACCCAAGCACGAAATATCGGAGTCAGGGCTACTTGAGCTTACAAAATATATTACTACGGAGTGGAACAAAATAAGAACAGCGTTGTCATCATTTTATGGTGCAAAAGCGTACCAAGAATTAGCAACCATTGAATGGCAATAAAATTAAGATGAAGAAAGTAGCCAGTGAGCAATCAGAAAACAAATATTTTGGTGGGACCCAAGCACGAAATATCGGAGTCAGGGCTACTTGAGCTTACAAAATATATTACTACGGAGTGGAACAAACTAAGAACAGCGTTGTCATCATTTTATGGTGCGAAAGCGTACCAAGAATTAGCAACCATTGAATGGCAATAAAATTAAAATGAAGAAAGTAGCCAGTGAGCAATCAGAAAACAAATATTTTGGTGGGACCCAAGCACGAAATATCGGAGTCAGGGCTACTTGAGCTTACAAAATATATTACTACGGAGTGGAACAAAATAAGAACAGCGTTGTCATCATTTTATGGTGCGAAAGCGTACCAAGAATTAGCAACCATTGAATGGCAATAAAATTAAAATGAGGAAGTAGCCAGTGAACAATCAGAAAACAAATATTTTGGTGGGATCCAAGCACGAAATATCGGAGTCAGGGCTACTTGAGCTTACAAAATATATTACTACGGAGTGGAACAAACTAAGAACAGCGTTGTCATCATTTTATGGTGCGAAAGCGTACCAAGAATTAGCAACCATTGAATGGCAATAAAATTAAAATGAGGAAGTAGCCAGTGAGCAATCAGAAAACAAATATTTTGGTGGGATCCAAGCACGAAATATCGGAGTCAGGGCTACTTGAGCTTACAAAATATATTACTACGGAGTGGAACAAAATAAGAACAGCGTTGTCATCATTTTATGGTGCGAAAGCGTACCAAGAATTAGCAGCCATTGAATGGCAATAAAATTAAGATGAAGAAAGTTGCCAGTGAGCAATCAGAAAACAAATATTTTGGTGGGACCCAAGCACGAAATATCGGAGTCAGGGTTACTTGAGCTTACAAAATATATTACTACGGAGTGGAACAAAATAAGAACAGCGTTATCATCATTTTATGGTGCGAAAGCGTACCAAGAATTAGCAACCATTGAATGACAATAAAATTGAAATGAGCAAGTAGCCAGTGAGCAATCAGAAAACAAATATTTTGGTGGGACCCAACTACGAAATATCGGAGACAGGGCTACTTGAGCTTAAAAATTATATTACTACGGAGTGGAACAAAATAAGAACAGCGTTGTCATCATTTTATGGTGCGAAAGCGTACCAAGAATTAGCAACCATTGAATGGCAATAAAATTAAAATGAAGAAAGTAGCCAGTGAGCAATTAGAAAACAAATATTTTGGTTGGACTCAAGCACGAAATATCGGAGTCAGGGCTACTTGAGCTTAAAAAATATATTACTACGGAGTGGAACAAAATAAGAACAGCGTTGTACCAAGAATTAGCAACCATTGAATGGCAATAAAATTAAGATGAAGGAAGTAGCCAGTGAGCAATCACAAAAGAAATATTTTAGTGAGACCCAACCACGAAATATCGGAGACAGGGCTACTTGAGCTTACAAAATATATTACTACGGAGTGGAACAAAATAAGAACAGAGTTGTCATCATTTTATGGTGCGAAAGAGTACCAAGAATTAGCAACCATTGAATGACAATAAAATTGAAATGAGGAAGTAGCCAGTGAGCAATCAGAAAACAAATATTTTGGTGGGACCCAACTACGAAATATCGGAGACAGGGCTACTTGCGCTTAAAAATTATATTACTACGGAGTGGAACAAAATAAGAACAGCGTTGTCATCATTTTATGGTGCGAAAGCGTACCAAGAATTAGCAACCATTGAATGGCAATAAAATTAAAATGAGGAAGTAGCCAGTGAGCAATCAGAAAACAAATATTTTGGTGGGACCCAAGCACGAAATATTGGAGTCAGGGCTACTTGAGCTTACAAAATATATTACTACGGAGTGGAACAAAATAAGAACAGCGTTGTCATCAGTTTATGGTGCGAAAGCGTACCAAGAATTAGCAACCATTGAATGGCAATAAAATTAAGATGAAGAAAGTAGCCAGTGAGCAATCAGAAAACAAATATTTTGGTGGGACCCAAGCACGAAATATCGGATACAGGGCTACTTGAGCTTACAAAATATATTACTACGGAGGGGAACAAAATAAGAACAGCGTTGTACCAAGAATTAGCAACCATTGAATGGCAATAAAATTAAAATGAAGAAGTAGCCAGTGAACAATCAGAAAACAAATATCTTGGTGAGACCCAACCAATACATCGGATCGATACAGGGCTACTTGAACTTACAAAATATATTACTACGGAGTGGAACAAAATAAGAACAGCGTTGTACCAAGAATTAGCAACCATTGAATGGCAATAAAATTAAGATGAAGGAAGTAGCCAGTGAGCAATCAGAAAAGAAATATTTTAGTGAGACCCAACCACGAAATATCGGATACAGGGCTACTTAAGCTTAAAAAATGTATTACTACGGAGTGGAACAAAATAAGAACAGCGTTGTCATCATTTTATGGTGCGAAAGAATACCAAGAATTAGCAACCATTGAATGGCAATAAAATTGAAATGAGGAAGTAGCCAGTGAGCAATCAGAAAACAAATATTTTGGTGGGACCCAACTACGAAATATCGGAGACAGGGCTACTTGCGCTTAAAAATTATATTACTACGGAGTGGAACAAAATAAGAACAGCGTTGTCATCATTTTATGGTGCGAAAGCGTACCAAGAATTAGCAACCATTGAATGGCAATAAAATTAAAATGAGGAAGTAGCCAGTGAGCAATCAGAAAACAAATATTTTGGTGGGACCCAAGCACGAAATATTGGAGTCAGGGCTACTTGAGCTTACAAAATATATTACTACGGAGTGGAACAAAATAAGAACAGCGTTGTCATCATTTTATGGTGCGAAAGCGTACCAAGAATTAGCAACCATTGAATGGCAATAAAATTAAGATGAAGAAAGTAGCCAGTGAGCAATCAGAAAACAAATATTTTGGTGGGACCCAACCACGAAATATCGGATACAGGGCTACTTGAGCTTACAAAATATATTACTACGGAGGGGAACAAAATAAGAACAGCGTTGTACCAAGAATTAGCAACCATTGAATGGCAATAAAATTAAAATGAAGAAGTAGCCAGTGAACAATCAGAAAACAAATATCTTGGTGAGACCCAACCAATACATCGGATCGATACAGGGCTACTTGAACTTACAAAATATATTACTACGGAGTGGAACAAAATAAGAACAGCGTTGTCATCATTTTATGGTGCGAAAGAGTACCAAGAATTAGCAACCATTGAATGACAATAAAATTGAAATGAGGAAGTAGCCAGTGAGCAATCAGAAAACAAATATTTTGGTGGGACCCAACTACGAAATATCGGAGACAGGGCTACTTGAGCTTAAAAATTATATTACTACGGAGTGGAACAAAATAAGAACAGCGTTGTCATCATTTTATGGTGCGAAAGCGTACCAAGAATTAGCAACCATTGAATGGCAATAAAATTAAAATGAGGAAGTAGCCAGTGAGCAATCAGAAAACAAATATTTTGGTGGGACCCAAGCACGAAATATTGGAGTCAGGGCTACTTGAGCTTACAAAATATATTACTACGGAGTGGAACAAAATAAGAACAGCGTTGTCATCATTTTATGGTGCGAAAGCGTACCAAGAATTAGCAGCCATTGAATGGCAATAAAATTAAGATGAAGAAAGTTGCCAGTGAGCAATCAGAAAACAAATATTTTGGTGGGACCCAAGCACGAAATATCGGAGTCAGGGCTACTTGAGCTTACAAAATATATGACTACGGAGTGGAACAAAATAAGAACAGCGTTGTCATCATTTTATGGTGCGAAAGCGTACCAAGAATTAGCAACCATTGAATGGCAATAAAATTAAAATGAGGAAGTAGCCAGTGAGCAATCAGAAAATAAATATTTTGGTGGGACCCAAGCACGAAATATTGGAGTCAGGGCTACTTGAGCTTATAAAATATATTACTACGGAGTGGAACAAAATAAGAACAGCGTTGTCATCATTTTATGGTGCGAAAGCGTACCAAGAATTAGCAACCATTGAATGGCAATAAAATTAAAATGAGGAAGTAGCCAGTGAGCAATCAGAAAACAAATATTTTGGTGGGACCCAAGCACGAAATATTGGAGTCAGGGCTACTTGAGCTTACAAAATATATTACTACGGAGTGGAACAAAATAAGAACAGCGTTGTCATCATTTTATGGTGCGAAAGCGTACCAAGAATTAGCAGCCATTGAATGGCAATAAAATTAAGATGAAGAAAGTTGCCAGTGAGCAATCAGAAAACAAATATTTTGGTGGGACCCAAGCACGAAATATCGGAGTCAGGGCTACTTGAGCTTACAAAATATATTACTACGGAGTGGAACAAAATAAGAACAGCGTTATCATCATTTTATGGTGCGAAAGCGTACCAAGAATTAGCAACCATTGAATGACAATAAAATTGAAATGAGGAAGTAGCCAGTGAGCAATCAGAAAACAAATATTTTGGTGGGACCCAAGCACGAAATATCGGAGTCAGGGCTACTTGAGCTTACAAAATATATTACTACGGAGTGGAACAAAATAAGAACAGCGTTGTAATCATTTTATGGTGCGAAAGCGTACCAAGAATTAGCAACCATTGAATGGCAATAAAATTAAGATGAAGAAAGTTGCCAGTGAGCAATCAGAAAACAAATATTTTGGTGGGACCCAAGCACGAAATATCGGAGTTAGGGCTACTTGAGCTTACAAAATATATTACTACGGAGTGGAACAAAATAAGAACAGCGTTGTAATCATTTTATGGTGCGAAAGCGTACCAAGAATTAGCAGCCATTGAATGGCAATAAAATTAAGATGAAGAAAGTTGCCAGTGAGCAATCAGAAAACAAATATTTTGGTGGGACCCAAGCACGAAATATCGGAGTTAGGGCTACTTGAGCTTACAAAATATATTACTACGGAGTGGAACAAAATAAGAACAGCGTTGTCATCATTTTATGGTGCGAAAGCGTACCAAGAATTAGCAACCATTGAATGGCAATAAAATTAAAATGAGGAAGTAGCCAGTGAGCAATCAGAAAACAAATATTTTGGTGGGACCCAAGCACGAAATATTGGAGTCAGGGCTACTTGAGCTTACAAAATATATTACTACGGAGTGGAACAAAATAAGAACAGCGTTGTAATCATTTTATGGTGCGAAAGCGTACCAAGAATTAGCAACCATTGAATGGCAATAAAATTAAGATGAAGAAAGTTGCCAGTGAGCAATCAGAAAACAAATATTTTGGTGGGACCCAAGCACGAAATATCGGAGTCAGGGCTACTTGAGCTTACAAAATATATTACTACGGAGTGGAACAAAATAAGAACAGCGTTGTACCAAGAATTAGCAACCATTGAATGGCAATAAAATTAAAATGAAGAAGTAGCCAGTGAACAATCAGAAAACAAATATCTTGGTGAGACCCAACCAATACATCGGATCGATACAGGGCTACTTGAACTTACAAAATATATTACTACGGAGTGGAACAAAATAAGAACAGCGTTGTCATCATTTTATGGTACGAAAGCGTACCAAGAAATAGCAACCATTGAATGGCAATAAAATTAAAATAAAGTAAGTAGCCAGTGAGCAATCAGAAAACAAATATTTTGGTGGGACCCAACCACGAAATATCGGATACAGGGCTACTTGAGCTTACAAAATATATTACTACGGAGTGGAAGAAAATAAGAACAGCGTTTATGGTACGAAAGCGTACCAAGAATTAGCAACAATTAGCAATTTTGGTGAGACTTTGATGTAATATCAAGGGCGGAAAGACTTGTTATCGGGAAATTGAACAAAGATTACGAAGACTCAAAACTCAGACTCAGACTCAGAAGGTATACTGATTTTATAAAAACCAAACGATCCAGCTATACAAAGAACGCTATTTTTTTAACAAAACTGACACTTGATTACATCCTGCAGCGGTGGCTAACAAATCAAATTGCTAGTAGAGGATTATAATGTTATTTGGGCGAACCACTAGAGGGTAAGCGGGAATTTTTTTTTGGTAGAAATTTCAATAAATAAGCCAACTAAGGAAATCCAACACAACTTAGACAAAGAAAGTGGCCAGCTGTGGGTGACATATCTAGAATGCTTCCCAAAAATGCGCCATATCCATCACACTATGCACAATTTTCATCAGCATTTCGAGCAATATGGATTGAATCTGGTGGGCTTCAGTTTGCAATTGGTTATAAACTTGTCACCGACATAGCTTTAACAGTGCGGGTGCCCAAGAATATAATTTGAAAAAGTTACGCCAAAAAAAAACTGCTCAAATCCAAACGTATCAAAGAAGTAATGTCAATGTCGCAATTAGGATTCTCAATAAAATTTAATCTGAGAACTGAGGACATTATACGATCACTAAAATATATTCCTCCTTATAAAAATTTATACAAGCGCTGTCACTTTGCAAAGCGGATAATTGAAGTTCAGAGTGAGGTCTTGTTGCAATTAAAAGATGAGTAGCTCAATAATTTGTGTTGAAACATTTTGTTTATCGTTTTCATTTTGCCATGAATTTGTACTTTGATTTTTTAATTGCCTATGAATTATATATTTTTATTTTTATTTTAAGTGACTATATTTTTGTTCACACACTGTATATAGTTAACAAAAAGCTTTCACAATATATTGAATAAACTTCTAAAAAGCTCTTACAATTTTATATATTAAGACTGTAGAATTACTGAAGAGATCATTCAGACATGATCTACTTCCATCTGGCTACTCTAAGGTTTTCCTAGGAGAGTCGTTGGTATTTTATTGTGTTTGAATTGTTTAAGAAAAATAAAAATTATTTTGAAGAAAAGTTTCTTTATTTTATTAAGGGGAAAATAATCTCTTACAGTGTTTATTTATTTTTTTTTTATATAATTTACGCGCGCCTACAGGGTTTTGATACCCTTTTACTGTTGCCTGGCCGCGGGCGGAAAGTTAGAAGGAGGAGAAAGGAAAACATTGTTGTGATGTAGTGGTTTGAAACTCAGGTTTATTTGGTTTTGATATTAGCTATCTAGTAGTGGGAGTCCGAGTAGGACGGATAGTTTTTTCTTCACTCGGAATGATTCGAAGGTTATCAATTTTCACGCCTGTTTTGTGCTTGAAACTCTACGACAGCCAAATCTACATGTCAGTGTTATGCCTTCACACGCAGAATTTTTCTGTCTGAGTTCCAATTACACAAATGAAAAACTTGTCATGCGTAGGATTTGAACCTTGACCCTCCGAGTGAGAAGCGATTGCTAGTACCACTACACCACGGCCACCCCTGTTTAATATCAAACTGGGGCTTTGACTGCAGTTTGGGCCAAGGCTCCCAAAAACCAAAGTCTCTTTTGGATGCTGATGACTCAAGCGAATTCATAAGTCGTGTGGCGTCTTTATAACAGATACGTTGGGATTAGAGCCAAAAATGAAGTAATATGCCAAAAACACTGACCTCCTTCACCCCATATCTAACATATTGTATATATCTCTATCTGAGGAGCTACGAATTGATGACCAAATCCAGAATTTTCCCAATTGTACAAGTATAATAACATCGGATAATGACAAATTCAGTTTTGACGACTTTTCAACAATTAAATGACCATGATATTTGGATCGGCACGTGGAATTTTCAGACACTTAACGACCGCGTGCAACAGAACATCTAGGGGATATCCTCGAATGCTCAAATCAAGCATAAATGTAATCCAAGAAGTGGAATACAATGGACCGGAGCTGACAAAAAAAACTTAATACGATGACGAATTCAGATAGGAAAAAAAAACTGAGAATATGAACGAAGACACACAACATTTCCGTCAACCCAGCAAGATGAAGTCAGGACACTAATTTCCAAGCAGAGCTGCCGACCTATTTAAAGCAGCAGATGATAATTGGATACTTACTCATGGTACGGGGCAGTACCGATATCACTTTTTGACTAGATTTTAACCTCTTATTTGCAACATTGGCAATGAGCCCACTTTTATAACTAACAACCGACAGGAAGTGCTAAATATCACTCTTGTCTCCGACAGCATCACTCAAATGCTAACGAACTGGATGGTATCGTCTGAAAACTCTTTTGCAGACCACATATACATCCAATTCAGCCTGAGTGATGCTTCCCCCAGACAACCAGCATTCCGGAATTACCGGAAAACTGATTGGCCAAATTACAGAGGAATACTGTCAGAAACGCTATCCTCTGAACTATCAAGTCCACCGCGTGACATCAATGAGCTTGACATGAAAATCAATGAATTCACCCTGGCTCTCAATCAGGCTATGGTCGCTTTCTGCCCTCTTATTCAACCTAGAGGCAGGGCGATTCCCTATGCGGATAACGTTGCTATAGCCGTCTCGTGTAAGCATCTTAACACCGTTAAAGAACTAATTCAAGCAAATCTCAATAGATTAACCCGTTGGGCAGATCGCTGTGGATTGGGAATAAACCCCCATAAAACTGATTTTATCCTCTTTTCTAAGAAATATAAAATTCCAATTATAGACCCTCCACCAATAAACGATACCAGTTTAGTATTTTTCGATACAGCAAAATACTTTGGTCTCATTTTTGACAGGAAACTAAACTGGAAATAGCCTTATTCTCTTGCAAAAAAGCCATTGGGAATAAATGGGGCCTTCAACTTCGCATAACCCACTGGCTATACATCTCGGTCATAAGACCGACACTTAATTAAGGGGTGGTCGTCAGGTTGACGGCAGTCAACTGCATTAAACTAACCAGAGTCCTCTGCGGCATTAGACATTCTGTTTCATTTGACACCCCTCGATATTTTCAGCAGGCACGTTGCTGCGACTGCATCTATTCGCCTTAAAGCAACTAAACAGTGGACAAATAATTCATTTGTTTAGCCACTAAACTGATCTGGCCAAAGCTGGATGTGAATCACTCTAAGTGTCTGATAATACTAAATAGGAAACATCTCAGTGCCATCATAGGTGTCATCACTGGACACTGCCTCATAGGCAAGCACGCAAAAAGGCTTGGCGCTTTTACAAACGATTTCTGTAGAAGCTGCATGGACGAGGAAGAAGAGCAGACAATCCTCCGCATACTCTGTACATATCCAGCTCTCTCCCAGAGAAGAAAACTTCACTTAGCAGCTTTCTTCTACAACGACCTAAACGATCTAAAAAATATAGACGTAAACAGTCTCCTACGCTACACCATAGACTCAAACTGGTTCCATTAGTAAGAGGATCACAGATCCACGTGGCATCACGATGGGCCTATATTCTTAAGTGGGTTGGTATTTCAAACAGCCACTCTTACCTACCTACCTAGCTACATACGCGACGCTACAGTTCGGGGTGAACCTAGATCTCAACTAACAAGCCTCTCCAGTTAGCCCGGTCTTTAGCTAGCTGCCTCCAGTTGCGCACCCCAAATTTATTGAGGTCCCCTTTTATTCGTGCGCGCCAACTAAAATGAGGCCTTCATCTGCTGCGTTGTCCCTCCAGGTTTGAGTCTATGACTCTGCTGGTCGGAGCACTGGTGTCCATTAGCTCTACACGTGCTAGCCATCTCAGTCGGCTAATGCGCAGTTATCTGATTAGGTCGACGTCGCTATACAGCTCGTATAGTTCACCGTTGAATCTTCTCCTCAAAAACCAGTCAATGCAAACGGATTTTTCTCTCGAAACGACTGAGGATAAGTTCATCCACTTTCGATAGAGCCCGTGATTCAGCACCATAGAACAGGACTGGGATAACCAAGGTCTTACAGAAAGTCCCCCTAGCTTTTCGGGATAGGACCTTACTACTTAATTGCATTCGTTTTATTTCTGTTGAGATATTACTGGCAGAACTTATAGCAGAGCCAAGGTAGACAAAGTCTCTTACTACCTCGAAACTATAGCTGTCCTTATGTATCCCTTTTTGTTCATATAAATATAACATAGTATATACTTGGTTGTACCCTCTTTTACCCTAAACCCATTTTGGTAGCTTCCCTTTCAATACTAATGAACACACCAGTGACAGCCCGCTGTGTTCTCTCAATGATATCGCTATCATTGGAGTGGCGTATTTGCACAGATTTTTGAAATACGAGTATTATTCATCCAGGAATTGCTTGTGAGCTCCGCACAATTATTTCATTTATGTGTCACCTTCTCTAAAACCCTTTTTGGCATGAAAGGTCTCGGTTAATTTGTTACCGACCTTGACGGACGAGCGTTCTTAATCTTCATTCTGCGCAGAAATGCCAAAACTGCACATGGCTCCATATAGCTCGTCTCTATAAATTCGATGAAAAGATGGTGGGTATCGGTTTGGAATTCCTAAGTTTTTTCTAGCTCATGTCCGTTGTCAGACGTGTAGGCTATGTGTCGTCGTCCTTGTCCTACGTAGGGGCATGGGTGCATATTAGGCTTGTGTTAGCTGGTGTGGAGATCTGAGCGAACGATCGATAGCGAGAGCAAGTGATCGTACACTGCACACCCAACCGCTGCATAGTGGGGGCAGCCGAGTGTGTACCACGGAGATGACCATACGTGTGATGTATCTAAGTGCGTATATCTAGGAAAGGCAATAAAGTGTTGTTGTGAATACTAGAATATTGTGTTTTAATTGGGAGCATAAACCACAGGTTAGTACATTGGCCACGAGGTAAATATGCATAATTATCTATATACGAAAGTGAAGAAGTGGAATGAAGTAATAATCTCATGTCGGGATTTGTGAGAATCAAAAACGTGCAGTCGTCATTTAACGGACAATTTCGATAAATTGCATTGAATTGCGGTGGATACACAAGCATTTGATTGCGGGGGTTACATAGGCATTCAATTGTCAGGCATTTAATTGCGAGAGAGAGAGAGTAAGGAGAAAAGTCCTGTCTGGTATTGAATTACGAAAAAAAAAGAGGTAAGACATTAAATTGTCATGCATTAAATTGCGAATAAGATTATTATACTGCAGGACAGAGATGAGTGGATCAGGGATAGCGCCATTCTTCTATAATATTATCGAGAAAGGATCGATTCGGTCGGAGTGGGAAAAGTGTCTTCGCGCATTTAATCTTTACGTGGAAGCAGAAGAAATTACCGACCCAACGAAGAAGAAAAACAAATTACATCATTTGGGGGGTGAATATATGATAACCAAGCGTTTTTGGTGATCTTTTATAAATATGCTATTAATTTAAACTTCAATAAATTTTATTAGATTTAGATTTATTAAATATTTTTTGATTTAACCTCTTCGGAGTACAAGTGAATAATAAAAGAAAAACAGGAAATCGATCCTTTCGAACAATGTGCTTTTTTTGACACATTACTTGACAATCAGAATTTCGAAGGAAATAGGTAGTTATTAACAAGTACATATTGGGCGAGTTCAGAGCTAGATATAATGTTTGATACAAGCAATAGTTTTTATAAATTTAATGATATTATTTGTGTGAAATATGTTGAACATTCTCCCCCTCTTGAAGAACTGGAGGTGCTTCAACTGGTAGCCGGCAGAGGTTTGCAACTGCTCGTTTGCAGGTTCCACTAGCAGTTTTTAAGGTAACCACTCGAACAATCCCATCGGAGCCAGGATGCGTTTCGATTATTCTCCCAAGCTTCCATTTCAAAGGAGGAGCATTGTCATCTTTGATAATTATGATGTCATTTAGCTGGAACCCGGGGCTATTATTTCGCCATTTGTTGCGTTGCTGCAAGTTGTGTAAGTACTCGTTTTTCCACCGATACCAAAAATGTTGCATGAGCCATTGAACTCGCTGCCACCGGCTCAGATAGGAGATATTTTTGTCACACAAATCTGGTTCTGCAAGTCCGACCAGTGAAGTACCTGTTAAAAAATGGCCCGGGGTTAAAGGTTTAAGGTCATTGGGATCTTCGGAAAGAGGAGAAAGAGGACGGGAATTAAGAATGCATTCTATCTGGACAATAAGTGTGTTGAGCTCTTCATAAGTCAAAGCTGCTAGATGTAAAAGGCGTTTCATATGATGCTTCGCAGACTTCACGGCTGCTTCCCATATACCACCAAAATGTGGTGATCTGGGTGGTATATGTTTCCACTCAATGCCGTCATCCAAACAAGCCTTCATGATTTCGGAAGTAGACTGTTGGTTATGGAACATTTCATAAAGTGCCTTTAACTCATTACGTGCTCCTATGTAGTTTGTAGCGTTATCGCTATATATTGTACGACATAGTCCTCGTCGGCTGATGAAGCGACGCAAGGCACCCAAGAACGAAGCAGTAGTAAGGTCTCCAACTAATTCAAGGTGTACAGCTTTGGTGCTGAGGCATATGAATACAGCTATATATGCTTTCACAGCAGCAGTCCCACGACGTCTAGAGTGCACCATAAAGGGTCCACAAAAGTCTGTTCCTACGACAGTGAATGGGCGAGATGGCAGTAATCGATAATCTGGTAGATTCCCCATTTGTGGATATTCAAAGCGAGGTAGCGTTCTTGCACACAGAACGCAGCGGCTGATAACTCGCCGAATAAGAGGTTTCGCATGCACTGGCCAAAATTGTTCGCGAATTATTGAAAGCAGTCCTTGTACTCCCACGTGATGATATTTTCTATGTTTGTCCATGATTAAAGCGATTGTAAATACGTGATCATTTGGCAGAAGTGCTGGATGTTTATAGTCATACTCTATATTTGCATTGCGTATGCGCCCACCAACTCTCAGTATTCCCTTCTCATCGAGGAATGGACTAAGGGAACAAATATGCGATCTAGGAGATATTGCCCTTTTTTGTTCCAAGAGTGTTATATCGTTTGTGTATTTATTTCGTTGAACCATTTTTAAGATACAATCCAAGGCCTTATTGGTTTCAATTGGTGTTAATAGTCCACCAACTCTTGATTCACTTCTGTGTTTGGCTAATGCGTTTTCACAAAACCTGAGCATGTAAGCAGTTGTTCTCAGTATTTTGTTGTAGTCGTTATTGTATTTCATGTTAGTTACGAAATCGTTTTCTGTTTGTATGGAAAAATTCTGTCTTGTAGGCCTACGCTCCAAAAGTCGTTCATCAGTTTTATAACAAGATCTGAACTTAGGCCAGTCTTCATGAGGAAGATACAAAAATTCTGGTCCGTAAAACCATAGCTTTGAGCCTTTCAATTCAGCTGGAGATGCTCCCCTGGGCACAATATCCGCAGGATTATTTTTCGTGCCTATATGATGTCATTCCTTTAAAGATGACAGACTTTGTATTATTGCTACTCGGTTGGCAACAAAAGTCTGCCAGTGATGCGATTCCGAAGACAACCACGCGATAACGATACTAGAATCTGTCCAATAATATACATTTTTAAAGTTGTCTCCAAAAATCAGTCGAACCCTTCTCACTAATTGTACCATCATCAAAGCAGCACACAATTCAAGTCGTGGTAGGCAAACTTTCTTTACAGGAGCTACTTTAGACTTAGCGCACAACAGTCGCACAGAAATGCTTCCATCTGATAAAATAGATCGTATATAAATACACGTTCCGTAAGCTTTCTCAGAGCTGTCAGAAAACGCATGTAACTGCACATCTTGAGCCTTACCCCACATGACCTGTCTTTTGAATGAGATTTTGTCCAAATCTGGTAGTTCCATTCGAAATTGCAACCACATTTGAAAATATGATTGGGGGAGAGACTCATCCCAATCAAAATCTTGCTTCCAGAGTTCCTGTAAGAATATTTTTGCCAAGACAATAACCGGGTTGATAAGCCCTAATGGATCAAATAAACGCGCAATATCTGCTAAAACGGTTCGTTTTGTAATTTTCATGTTTTCTATGTTATTGGCTTGGTAGTAAAATATATCAGCGTTTGGATCCCACACCACACCGAGTGCTTTGACAACATTATTATTCTTGAGTTGAAAATATGGCTCTCTGTTCTCTGTTGAAATATCTTCTAATAAACGATCATTATTGGAGCACCACTTTTTCAATTCTAATCCATAGCTCTGCAATAAATTTTGTAATTCCGTTTTGATACACTTAAGTTCATCTAATGTATTGGCACCAGTAAGAATGTCATCGACGTAAAAATCTGATTTTAGTGCTGCTGCTCCCATTGGAAATCTTTCTTTCTCTTTTTCGGCTAAGTAGGAGAGCGCTCTGGTAGCGAGAAAGGATGCTGAAGCCGTGCCATACGTCACCGTGCAGAGACTATAAATCTTTATCTCTTCATCTGGACTGTCTCTCCACAAGATTAGGTGAAATGCACGATCGTGTTTGTTAAGAGAAAATTGGCGGTACATTTTGGTGATGTCAGCAGTAAAAACATAATTGTATGACCTGAACTTGACGAGCAACGAGAATAAATCGGGCTGTACAACTGGTCCTATGTATAATAAGTCATTTAAACTCACGCCGTTGTTACACTTGGCACTGGAATCAAAAACCACTCTTAATTTCGTAGTAGAGCTCCCGGGCTTTGTAACGCAGTGGTGCGGAATAAAGTAATGTAGACTGTTCGGATCATAGGATTTAACTTCCTCCATGTGCGCTAGTTGTTTGTATTCTCTCATAAACGAAATATATTGCGCTGCAATGTCGGGATTACCTTTAAATTTGCGTTCTAAGGCGTAAAATCTTTTAAGTGCGGTTGCGTATGATTTACCCAGTGAACCTGGATCCTCTTTAAAAGGCAACCTTACCTCGATTCGACCATTATCAAGACGTTTTACATGTTTAAGGAAGTGCTCTTCACATAATTGTTCACTCCTCGTAAATGAGTATTGTTTTGGTTCATGGTTTTCTATTTCCCAGAACGACTTAAGTAATATGTTTATATTATTGTCTTCATTATTTTCGGAGAACACATGCGTGCAAAGCGCAATATTGTGACATTTTCTTTGTGCGACACTTCCAGACACCACCCAGCCGAATACAGTGTTTTGAAGAGTTAGAAGATGAAGTCCAAGCTTTATTTGCCCGATGGATAATAAGCCAAAGAAGTGTTCGGCCCCTATAAGAAGATCACCTCGATTTGGTGTTCCAAATAGTGGATCTGCCAGATTGATGTTTGACGGTATAGACCAATCACTTGAGTTAATAGGAGAATCGGGAAGGAAGTCCGATATCCTGGTAATAATAAAGGCCTCAATGCTTTCAACGTAATTATTATGGCGCGATTTGATGGTAAGATTTGCTTTCTGTTTACAAATTAATGCATTTTCTCCTATACCACAGATGGATGTTATTGTATTCCGTCGCCTTAGTCCCAGTAAATTTGCGAATCGCTCAGTTAGTAGGCTGACATGAGAAGCAGAGTCAAGCAGAACACGACAAGGCACTGGGGAATTGTGTCTATTTAGAACAAAGACAATAGCGGTGGCAAGAATTGCGGTTGTGGAAAATTTTTGCGTATCAGACGTAGTCGTAGATGGAGACAAACACCTATGAAGATGGAAATTTTGATGGTGGTTTTGCAATGTCGGTAGAGGAGTGCCATTGGAGGAACATGCGGTGTTGTTCAATGTAGATGATTGGTTATTTGAGCCACATGGCATATTACAAGGAATAGATGTTGGGAGTGTAACCTCCGGAGGGCTGCGCACTACGCTCTCGTCATGAAGCAAGGTATGATGCAGACTGTTGCACTTACGACATTTCGATGCTTGACAATTATTCGCATTATGATTTGGCTTAATGCAATTAAACCATAACTGATTGGTGCTAACAAATATTTGTTTCTGCGCAATAGGCAAATTAAGAAATTTATAGCACGTGTAAATGTTATGGTGAGGTTTTTGGCAAAATAAACAATTTGATCTAGCTATGTTGTTGTTATTCGAACGTAGAATTGAAAAAGTTTTTGCGCGAGAGTTATTATGATTTTTAGCATGCATTTGATTACTTGCCTGTGAGTTGTCGTCGCTGATAATTTGGCTGAGTTTTGTTAGGAATTTCAACAGCTCCTGGTAACTGGGCATTCTTTCTGTAGGTCCTTCTTCGCTCCATTTGCTGAGTGTTAGAGAGTCGAGTTTTGGCAAAAGTACTTGGATTAATAAGTCATCCCATTGGTTGACTGGACGTCCGAGAGTGGTGAGAGCACGAAAGTGACTGTTGATCTCATCACAAAACTGGCGAAGAACTGTCGAGGAAGGTTTCCGAATAGGTGGGTACATCATAATCTTTTTAATGTGTTCGGTGGCAATCAATCGTTTGTTGTCGTAGCTTTCAATAAGAAGCTTAAGGGCCACTTCATAGTTATCGCCTGTGATCTCCAAATATTGCACCGTGCGAGCGGCTTGACCAGATAAAGATGAGATGAGATAATGCAATTTTGAGACATTGGTTAATGATGGATTATTATGGATTAGGGAATTGAAGATTTCATGAAAGGACAGCCACTGGGTAACTTCACCTGAAAATATAGGAATATTAAGTTTCGGCAGTTTTAACTGATTAGTCGACTTTGATTGGGTAGATACGACATTTTCGGTTTGAAACGTGGCTTTCCGACATTGGATTTCATGTAGAATTTTTGATCGTGATTTGTAATACATCTCTTCGTAGTTTGCTCGAATGTCAACTTTTGTCGTAGTTTCCTTGGGATCGATCTCCTCCACTTTCACCTTCACAAGACGAACTTCACATTCTACAACAAGTGTTTCTGCAGAAATATCCGACAGAAAATCGTTGATGCGATCCATTTGTTTGGTACAAACAAGACGACGAGTTTTGAGGGCTTCTAATTTCTTCAAGTCTCTGGATGATGCAGAGTTATGGCCAGCAGTTTCTTGATCCATTGTGTTTTCGTTCATCGTGATAATTCAGTTAAAATTTTGTATGAAAAAATCACGTCGGGGTCACCATGAATATATGATAACCAAGCGTTTTTGGTGATCTTTTATAAATATGCTATTAATTTAAACTTCAATAAATTTTATTAGATTTAGATTTATTAAATATTTTTTGATTTAACCTCTTCGGAGTACAAGTGAATAATAAAAGAAAAACAGGAAATCGATCCTTTCGAACAATGTGCTTTTTTTGACACATTACTTGACAATCAGAATTTCGAAGGAAATAGGTAGTTATTAACAAGTACATATTGGGCGAGTTCAGAGCTAGATATAATGTTTGATACAAGCAATAGTTTTTATAAATTTAATGATATTATTTGTGTGAAATATGTTGAACAGGGGGAACACAGCTTCAGGAGGTGGTGTACAATATTCCAGGCGCACTCTGCCAACCACATGAGGTAGAAGGAGAAACAGATGTGTTTAGAATCCTAGTCGGTAAGCTAAATGACTATTTTTCTCCCACGAGAAACTTCACTTTTGAGCGGCACTTATTTCGGTCGCTGACACCTGAACAAGGGGATGGTTTGAGCAAATTTATGTTGAGGCTGCGAAACCAGGCTGCAAAGTGCACATTTGGGGATACAAGGAAAGAAATATTAGACGTCTGAAAGACAAACTTATAGATTCATGGGCTCCGAGAGAGCTGAAGAAGAGGTATATGAACAAATCAACAGCGAGTCGGTGGCCATGGGACTGCCCACAACATCCATTGGTATCAACCGTGTTCTGTCCAACAGTGAGCCGAAATTAGTAAATGAGTGTAGCAGGTGTGGCTCCCGTAGGCATTTAGGGAGTAGCGAAATCTGTCCTGCCAAGAACGCTAAGTGCAACAAGTGCGGTTTTACTGGACACTTTGCGGCAAAATGTAGAGCCAAGGGCAATAAACGGAGACATAATGATTCTATGGGCACTGATGTCAAGCGGCGGAGATTCCAATCTTCAAAGGTGCGTTTTGTAAGCGAAGTAAACGATCATGACACTACTGGTAATGCGTTTGAAAAATTTGAAGGACATAGCTGCTTTTGAGTATCTGAAATGGAAGACACTACGGGGGAGATAGTTGACAGCTATATCGGAGGGTAGCTGGTTCCAATGCTTATAGATTCAGGGTGTCGTCATAACCTTTTAACCGAACAAGATGGAGAGATGCTTTGCAGAAAAAATGCTGCCATATGGAACCTTCGAACAGAGTGCTGATGGTTTTTGAAGCGACTATAGGAGTAAACAGAGACACGGATTTGATTTCTTCTTTCTATGTAATTGAGAATGGAAAACAATCACTTTTGGGGCGCGACACGGCCATTAAACTAAACGTCTTGAAGCTAAAGGAGGCTGTTGCTCAAGACATTATTGAACGAGTAGCTGGACCGAGCTCCTGGATATCTCCGATAGTAGTAGTCTTTAAAGATACTGGTGACGTTCGGCTATGCATTGACATGAGGAGAGCTAACCTCGCCGTAATAAGAGAAAATCACCCATTACCGACATTTGACTCATTCATGCCAAGGTTGAAATGTGCAGAATGGTTTTCAAGATTGGACCTAAAGAGTGCTTACCACCAGTTGGAATTGGACGAAGGAAGTCGAGAAATAACCACGTTTATCACTTCTATAGGCATATTCCGATACAAGCGGTTACTGTTTGGAGTGAACTCAGCTCCAGAAATTTTTCAGAGGAAGATAGAAAGTATTTTGTCTGGTTGTAAAAATGTTTTCAACTTTATAGACGATATACTAGTTTTTGGGCTAACTGAAGAGGAACACGATGCAAATCTGAAGGCGGTTTTGGAAGTCTTTAAAAATTACAATGTGGCACTGAACAAAGATAAGTGCGTCTGGAAAGTCAAGAGCATGAAGTCTTTGGGTTATATTTTGTCGACAGATGGAATAAAACCGGATCCGGAGAAGGTCAAATCTGTCCTGGAATTCAGACCACCATCTAGCAAGGAAGAAACAAGAAGTTTTTTAGGCTTAGTGACATGCCTCGGTAAATTTATTCCAGACTTTGGTGACATGACAGAGCCACTACGCAATCTGACAAAGAGGGATATTAAATTTGTATGGGGTCAAAGTCAGGACAATGCGTTTCAAAAATTAAAGGGGCAACTGGCGGAAATACCAACCCTTACGTATTACATACGTTACGTATCCGACACAACGAATTCGACTAATAGCTGTTGCCCAGTTGCGCTGGGAGCCGTTCTTCTACAATTTGAAGATGACAAACCCCAAGTTATATCATTTGCGAGTAAGAGTTTGTCCGAGGTCGAAAGGAGATATTCGCAAACAGAGAAAGAGATTTTAGCGTTGGTCTGATCCGTTGAACGGTTTTATTATTACTTAGCGGGCATAGAATTCGAGTTGGTCACGGATCACAAACCATTGGAGGCGATTTTCAACATCGAAGCCTCCAGCTCGCATTGAACGTTGGGTCCTTAGACTGCAGCCATTCAAGTTTAAAGTCATATACCAAATCGGAAAATCCAACATTGCAGATTCGCTCTCTAGATTATGTGTGGGGGCAAATCCAGTGACTTTTGATATGCAGTGTGAACAGAACATTTTTGCAATAGTCGAAAAGCCTACACCAAAAGCACTTACCATAGCTGAAATAATAGAGGACTCTTGTAACGACCCGGAACTGATGGAAGCTGTTTGTAATGTCAAAAATGATTCATGGGATACGTAGAGCACCAGTCGATTTTTCCCATTTCGCCTTGAATTGTGCACTGTTGGAAACATTCTGCTACGGTTATACCGAGTGCTTAAGGTATAGGATTTTAGAGCTGGCACATGAAGGACAGCCAGGCGAGACAGTAATGAAACGCAGGATACGATCGAAGGTATGGTGGTCGTTAATTGACAGGGACGTTGAAAAATTCGTCAAAACTTGCTTGTGTTTAGACCGGACCAACCAGCACCAATAACCAGACGAGTATTTCCTAACGAACCATGGCTAGATGTGGCATTAGATTTGATGGGACCCCTACCTAATCATGACTACATTTTCGTAGTTATCGACTACTATTCAAGATATCATGAGGTGAAATTCCCTAAAAGAATAACGTCAACGGTGATCTCTTTTTTTTTTTTAATAATCAGCGCGCGCTCAAGGGGTTTGTGTACACTTAAGGTGATTGTACACAGCGCAGGAAAAGGAAATTTTAGGGAGGAAGAAAAGAGAGGTACCGATGTACATTGTTTTTAAATATTTGCAAGCTATAACGACCAGGAAATACAGAGATCGGCAGGGTATTCCACAGTTGAAAGTTTGAATGGGCGGTATGCTACTGGCGATTTCAGTGGAGCACTGGTGGTGGAAATAGCGATAAAATAAAGTGAGACACGAGACATTTCGTAGGTGTTCGAGCGTGTCAATTGATTGACTGGTATTAGTATCATCAATAAGTTTTGTCGCACAGTTTTGAATCCTATCTAGCAGGTGCAGAGATGTTTTAGGAGCACCTGACCAGACGTGGGCGTTGTACTCCAATTTTGGACGGATGAATGCTTTATATATTGAGGCCAGATCAGAGGGTAAAATATTTCTTACATCGCTTGAGGAAACCTAGACATTTCGCAGCATTTTTGGCGACATCAAATATTCCAACGTAAGTTGCCATTGACACACATACCGAGAATGGAAGGTTTTTCAGTTTCGACGATGCAAGTGCCATTCATGGGTAATGGCTGGGTGTTTAAATTTCGCTTTAACGACAGCAGACAGGATTGTGTTTTGGAAGCATCAAATTCCACTCTGTTGATAGTTCCCCAATTGGTTATGCTGTTGATATTGGAATTTAATGAGCTTAGCATACGCTGCCGTTCTCGTTCTACAGCCGAAGAACAGGGCCGTGAGTCCGCGAACGAATATGAAAAGCAGAGAGTACTGTCATCAGCAAAGGAATATATTGGATTAGAAGTAGCAGTCAAGAGATCATTAATGAAAATTAAAAAGAGTGTCGGACACAGAACAGAGCCCTGGGGCACACCAGCATTTATTTTGTGAATATCAGACTTGAAGCCGTCCAAAACAACTTCAATTAAACGTTCCGAAAGGTAATTTCTAATCCATTGAAGAAGAGAGTCGTCGAGAGAGAAGATGATTCGCCTTTTTTAGGGACGGGCTGGACAAATGCTGTTTTCCATCTGCTCGGGAAGAGTCCTAAAGTGTAGGATTGATGAAAAAGCTTACGCAGTGGTTTTGCCAGCGAGGAAGAACACCTCCTCAGAAGAAGGGGAGTTATACCATCTGGACCAGCGGATTTATGTATGTTGAGATCTTTAAGTACTCTTGCTACTACACGAGTGCGAAAGTAGATTCGTCCCATTGAAGATTCGACGCACTCAAGTGTAGGCGGAAACAAAACACAATTTGGGAGTGTTGAGCTGGCCGCAAAGTGTGCGGCAAGTATATTGGCCTTGTCCAAAGAGCTGACAGCTGGAATGTCATTGTTAATGAGCGTCGGTATGGAGGATGAGGCGGAATTTCTAATGTTTTTGACGAACAACCAAACATTTTTACTGCCTTTGGGACATTGCAGTATTTTTTGCCTCAGTTTTTGGTCGTATTGGAATTTCACACGCTTAAGAAAGGCGTTGCAGTCATTTCTGGCGCGTTTGAACTTTTTTCGGTTTTCCTCTTGGAGGAAGGCCGGAAAAAATATTTCTCTAACCTTGTCGGCCTCTTTACAGATTGAGTCCTACCATGTCTTTTCTTTTGGTTTGATACTCAAAAGAATGAATGAATGAAATAAAGGATCTCATTCCAAAGAGAATGGTGTCTGTATGAATGTAATCATATCAGCAGCGGAATCCACGTAGTTGTCGAGGAAACATAACGACGAGTTAAAATTCCTTAAGAAGCTGTTAAATCCGCTCCAGCTGGCTTTCTCGTATTGCCATACGGTTCTTTTAGGGATCTTTTCTCTAACTGTGTGGTCAGTATACGAGAAATTAGCTGATATAACACAGTGATCCGACGAGCCTAGAGGGGAGAGCACATCAACGGTGTATTTATCAGGGTGAGAAGTTAAAAACAAGTCCAGGGTGTTGGCGGTATGACTATCAACGTCTGGTATTCGCTTGGGCTCATTTATAAGCTGCGTTGAATTGTTTTCCGCAGCGAAGATCTCAACACACCGTCCTTCGGGTGTTGTCTGTCCAGAATGTCGAAGCCACCCAGAATTGTGTATATTGAAGTCGCCCGTAATAACGATTTCAGTATGAGGATACAGGGATACAATTCTTTGAATGGAGTCAGACAGCGCATCAAACTCGTTAAAAGTCGAATTTCTGTCCAGTTTGGGGCTTCTGTAAATAAAGCAGTAGTGGATAATTTGCTTACGGAGATGGAATTTTAACCACATGAAGTTGAATTCCGGATTGGAACATGGATCACATTGTGGTGGAATTTGGTAAGCTACATCACTACGCACGTAAATGGCGACACCGCGGTGAGAGAAGACTGATGGCACTAGTTCGTAGCCAGGTAGCTTCAGATTAGAATGATCTGAGAGGTGTGGGCGGGGATCTACCTGTGTTTCACTAAGTGCCAAAACAGCTGGTCTGTACTTACAGACGTGGACGTACGCAGAAAAGTGATTACTTTTTAGCCCGCGTATATTGGCTAGGTCTACCCTGAATTCCCTGGTCATAATCACAGACAAACACAGAAAACACAAACACCGACGATACTAAGCAAGGCTGCGAAGTGAAAATTCTAACATTGATTTACCGGATCAAATTGTTGTAGGTGTTATGCCCTTACATCAATATGAAACAGTGTACCAACAAAATTTTCACTCACAACCCGCTATCCATCAGTTGTTACATACACTCAGCCACTGCCCGTACCGTATGGTAAATACAGTAATGGCAGTGATTGAGTGCAAGCAACAGTTCTTCGACCAGGAGCGGGAGAGGTGGGATACCCGCACTGTGTGATTTTTTTTTTCTACTGCACTACACTTTTTTGTTTTATTATTTTTTTTTTATTTTTTTATTTTTTTGCACACGCGCGAGGTTTTTTTTTGTTTGTTTCTTTCTTCCAGAAATGTTTGCAAGATTGGTATAATCCAATAACAGCCGACAATGGACGTCAGGTTTGTTAGCGAGGAGTTCAAGCAGTACTGTACAAATATCAATGTTCATTTATTTACGTCACCACCATATTGGCCACAAGCCAATGGGGAAGTAAAAAACATGAATCGGTCTATATTAAAACGGCTACAAATAGCAAATTCTAGAGGTAGCTATAGCGACTACAAACAAGAGATTCAAAAATTTGTACTGATGTAAAGGGTCCGCAATCTAACGTTTTTTTTTTTCAACTAGTGCTTATTTCGTGAACGATAACACTTAGCCCATGTCTGATAATTAGTTTTATCCTTCCGTTGAACGAATATGGTTGTGTATACGCTTGAACAACGCTGGGAGATATTGCGACATTACTTTTAAAATCATGGTAATGTTGCAGAATGTGTGCGAAAATTGCGTACAGATTTTGGAAGAAGAGAAGCACCGTCTGCTCCGTATGTTCGTTATCTTGTGAAAAAAGTTATAGAAACTGGCATCCTCATCGATAAACCAAAGCGTGAAAAGCCAAAAACAGTGCGTATACCCGAGAATATTACTGATGTGGCGGAAAGTGTGCGTGAAGCGCCATCAACATCAATTCACCGTCGTTCTCAACATTTGAACATTTCGGAGACATCATTGAGACGAATTCTGCATAAAGACCTTGGTATTATGCCATACAAAGTCCAATTGGTTCAGGAGTTAAAGCCAACTGACCATCCAATGCGTTTTCGCTTCGCTAAGTGGGCCTGCGATCGACTTAGAGAAGATGCCGATTTTGCCAAAAAAATCATGTTTTCAGATGAAGCTCATTTTGATCTTGGCGGTTATGCAAACAAGCAAAATTGTCGCATTTGGGGCACAGAAAACCCGCACGCATACATTGAAAAGCCGATACACCCAAAACGAGTCACTGTTTGGTGCGGATTTTGGTCCAGAGGCATAATTGGACCATTTTTCTTCGAAAATGAGCAAGGAGTGGCCGTTACAGTCAATGGCGATCATTATCGGGCCATGTTGAACGAATTTTTGTTCACAAAAATTGAAGAGGAGGATATTGGCAACATTTGGTTTCAACAGGACGGCGCTACGTGCCACACAGCCGAAGCTACACTCGATGTTTTGCGCCCTGTTTTTGAAGATCGCATTAACAGCAGCAGAGCTGATGTCGTTTGGCCACCTCGGAGCTGCGATTTGACACCGTTGGACTATTATTTGTGGGGTGCCGTAAAAGATAAGTGTTATGCCGACAAGCCAGAGACAATTGACGCTTTAAAGGAAAATATTCGTGAAGCCATTGGTGAAATACAGCTGCACACAATCGATAATGTGCTTAAAAATTGGACCAATCGTGTAGGCCAGCCGAGGCAGCCATTTGAATGAAGTTATTTTCCATTATTAACCGGAAGGATAAAACTAATTATCTGTCAAATCAGACATGAGCTAAGTGTTACCATTCACGAAATAAGCACTAGTTGAAAAAAAAAAGATTAGACGGCGGACCCATTACAACGTAACTCCGCATGGGACAACCAGAAAAGCTCCTTCAGAGCTACTGTTCAATCGCGTTACCCGAGACAATGTTTTGGAGTCTGAGGCACGAGACTTGAACCTCATAAATAAGCAAAAGGGGAAAGAGAGAGCAGAGAGTAACCGAAAAGCAAAGATTTCGGACATAGAAGTGGGAGATAAGGTTCTACTCAGAAATGTTATTTTTCCAAACAAATTAACACCGACCTTTAACGCAAAAGTGTTCGAAGTTATTGAACGGAAAGGAAATGAAGATGTGGTTCGTGGAGACGGGGATGGTAAAGAGTTTCGAAGGAACATCAGTCGTCTCAAATGAATACCGAACTTTCCTGAGTCTGGTTCGAGCTCAGCGTTAGGTACTAATCTCGATTCGTCTATTTTTTCAGGTGAGAATACAGTCCCCACACCCATTGCTAATGAACTGGATACGGAGCCCTCACAACTTCAGAATTGCTCGCAGTACACAACTGGCGGCCCACAGTTGCAGATGAAGCTCAGATGTGGAGATCTGAGCAAGAGATCGTACACTGCACACCCAACCGCTGCATAGTGGGGGCAGTCGAGTGTGTACCACGAAGATGACCACACGTGTGATGTATCTAAGTGCGTGTATCTAGGAAAGGGAATAAAGTGTTCTTGTGTATATTGTGTTTTAATTGGCAGCATAAACCACAGGTTATTACATCTGGCTAATGTGTCGGAAACTCAAGACTTCTTTCCTAAATCTGCAGCATATGGCAAATCGATATCCGAGTAAGCGCTGTTTCTTTTCCCTATAGCAATCGCGATAGTATGTATCATAATTCTTCAACCTCCTTATGTCCGGCTCATCTCATCACACTTGATGATGGTGGTTATGTCTGCGTGATAGCAGTCAAAGACCTCTGCAAATTGTTCGACTGCACGTTGTCTGTTAGGAGGCCGAACATTCCACGTACAGATACGAAATACGTTGTCCTTTAAACGTTTGCAGGGGTCTTCAACAGTAGTTGGTACGTCATACAATATCTTTTTAATCTCTTCCGTATAGGGTTGTGAGCCCTATCACGACGTAGGCCTGTATTATGCTACTAATCGAGCATGTTCTTGCCTGCATGAATAATGGCTTACGCATGAGTAATAATATTTTCATGCAGTTACCTCACTCATGATTGGATACTCATCACTAAAATCTTGGTCTGCGAAAGTATTCCCGACGAAAGGAGGCTTAGGATTGTGTGGCCGATCCTTGAGATGAGAGATGCCCTGAACGGCGCCAACTATAGAAGAATAAATCTCATCAGCATCGGATATAAAATCCTGTCTGCCGTATTATATGAACGCCTGAAACCCTTCGTCAATTGTCTGACAGTGTGGTTTTAGGCCAGGAAAGCAAACATTACCGCAGAAAAAACCAAAGAGTCTCAAATCGATATACACCACCTCTTCATCGACTTCAAAGCCTCATATGACAGCATCTAACTATTGTAAATGAACTATACAGAGTGATGAATAGCCAAACTTATATGACACTGAAGGATGACGAGACTTCAACCAACTTTGTGTACGCAAATAGAGGCAGCTGGTAAAGAGGCATGTTAGCATAGCCCCTGGTACACCCTGAAATGGGTAAATGATAACAGATGCATATGAGAATGGTTAAATAAGCGGAGTATTCGAAGTATAAGTTCGAGTGCATCAACGCTGTGTACAATGTACAAAATACCGATCATGGCAAGAGTTTGTATTGAAACAGCTTATTAACCAGTCCGAATCGACTTCCCTTCTTCTCAGCGGTGATCCTGCTATCATATGCAACAACGTTGTTACCAAACCTGGCAACGCTGCATTACACTAGGTATTGCATTAGCACCTTAAGCTCTTCTGGTATGTCAATGCAACGACTGACTGTCAAATCATTTCAAAGTTAATCGCTGCCTGACGAGGATGCCAAAAAAAGAAATAATTTAGCAATAGGTAACTATGTGTATATATTATATATGTATTTAAAAAAAAACTAACTTGAATTTTAAATAAACAATAGCAATAGCTGAAATATTGGAAAAGGCATCTTCTTTTTTAAACGGCGCGACTCAACAAACATATTGAAATATTGAAATATCATATTGAAAGATCGTTAGACCAATTTCATCAAAAAAATGCGTTTATCACGAAACTTTCAGCTTTTAGGTTAATTTTTTTTATCAAAATTTTTGCCTTCTCTTCATCATCTACGATTTTTATGTATGACTTTTCCACCTACGAACAACGGAAGTTGTGGCAAACCACTATTTTATTCAGGCAAATGGGTCACGAAATAAATTCAATATCCCTTTAAATAGTTTTTGTGGTCCTTAAAAGGACCGTTACGCTTTAAGATTTCAAAACGCTTTTATAGTAATTTCAGACTGCAAATTAATGTTTGGTAAGATGCCTGTTAGCTCCTCTGCCACTGTATTTATTCTCTCTCGGAGCTCTTCCCGACTTGAAATCTCAGTCAAATATACCCTTTCTATCATGGCTGGCGTTCATCGAAATCGACGAAATTTTAGTATTTTATGCACACTGAAATTCTCTGTTAAAAATGTGCACAACGGTTTCTTAAGGTGAATCCGTTCGAAATCGATGGCCTCTTAAGAAGTTTTACCTCGAAATCAGAGGTTCCTCACTTTAACGGCCTATAACTTGGAGGAGGGTGAAATACAATTTCTTGTTCGCCATAACTTCCGGAATCTTCAGCTATCACGACGAAAACCAAAACTGGGACACCCTGTATGTATTTGTATATGACAGTCGTTCATTTAACTTTAACATATGCAATGCAGTGCTGTACGATGTACAAGAAATTTAAATTAAAAATGAGACTGACGGAAATTAAAATTAATCGGCAGTTTTAAGATCTGCAAATGTAGTTAATCCCACAAACGGTCCATTCTTAGCACTCTGGTTCGGGATTAGTTCATAGAATTTTAAACCTGTGGTTCACCGAGAATATAAAGAAATTGATTGCCTCTGATGAATCGTTTTTCCCAGCCTTTGAAGTTCTAGGTTAGTATGGCATGAAAAGCCGGTCCAACTGGTAGGGTGTTTGATATCTGATTACCTAATTCTATAGTGCGTGGTCCTCCTCAAATGAGGGCTCATATTTTTTGTAAAACCAAATTTAAATAAAACAAAATTCGCAACCCAAAGCAGTATACAAATGGCAAAGTCTAATGAGAAGAAGAAACAAAACAAAGGTGCTGAAACAAAGCTACAGCACGGAGTCTTTCAAAAGCAAAACTCCGAACATTATTAATCCATTAAATAGGAACTGAAGAAATCTGGAATCTCAAATAGTAAATTTATGCGAATTAAGGGCGAAAAATACATAAAAAGAAGGCAAAAACAAAAACTTGACACGACGACGCGACGGAACAAAACAGTTTCCGAAATAAACTCAAATTAACTGCTCGCTTAGCCAATCCGATAGTCGACAATCCACAGTTTCTAGGGAAAACCCAGCACTATATGGCAATCCAATGATTCAATAATTGGATTATGAGGATTATGAAGTTGAACAAATAATACTTCAGTCACTTCGAATGGGAAATCGTTTTTATTTCCCTCGATAATCGGTCATAAAAAAGTGGCCTGAGCAATGCTAACTAAGTCCTCAGCATTCGTTGAACTACTGCTCTTCAAGCGGCACATTAACCTCAGGAAAAAGGAAAAAACGAAAAGCTGGTCGCAAGTCCACAATCAAAACCAAGAAGAAAAATCCTTCATTCAAGCCATCACGCAAGTTTCCAATACTCCCATACATACCAGGTGAATAGAAGGAACGCAACAGTGGTGTTCCCTTTCTGTGGTCATTCTATGTCACAGAGTAGTCCTGAAAACAGCTTAGAAAAAGCATTACTCGTACATGCCTGGCACGTTTTCTTTTAGCAACACCCCATAAATACCAAAGAAGGGTCTTGTTAGCCCCTTCATGGCATCGAGCATTGCGTTTAAAGTCGTTGGAGGTCACGTGAGAATAACCATTTCAACTGGAATAAGAACATTACCAATGTAAGGGTACTTTCCCTACTACCCTACCGTTTGCGTTTTAGTTAAGAAAAAATATTATCACGGATAATTCTGCGGTGACACGATAGTAGATTTCTGTGGTATGTACGAGTTGTAAGAAATGTTTGCTACATGGAGTGGTTGGGAGTTGATAGGTTGTTCAGTTCTTGGGGAAAGAGTTGGGGTATCTCTGCACGTCTATTGCGATCCGAAGCCTAGTTAAATATAAGGTTAAGTTACCTTTTCAATGAATTCTTGAAATCGACTAAATGTGATTGGGCTCTGTTTAATTTGGTGAAATCGTCATCAATTATTCAACGAGCGCTATTTCTCTGAGATGTACGAGCACCATGTTTATGTTCAAATCAAAAATTCTAGATAGCTTCTTCTTTGCCAAATTATTCCGATTTTTTCCGAAACTCAATGCCGGTTTATTCTATTTTTCAAAGTCAATTGATCAGAAGTGTCCACATCCTGTGGAGTTAAGAAAACCGATTAGATCTCGTATCCCTTTACTTAATATGTCATTAAGGTAGTCGAAGAATGGTTGAATTGGTGCACGCGGTCCGGCTCGTGATAGTGACATTTGCAGAGGAAATGGGAGAGTGTTTCACTTTCCGCATGGTTTGGATATTTTCAGTGATTCTGAGTTTACTCAGGCCCCCACAGCACAGTTCGACTTTGATCCGTCGGTGTAGATGACCATGTAAAAGTCCTTTATTACTTCGTCTTTCTTGCACTGAGTTCTGGTGGAAGTTTAGTTTGGGTGTGATGTAGTCGGTTGGAAACGTGACATTCCCGTTTGGTAACGAGTTCAGTATATTGCTGTGGTCGTAAGGCCGTGCAGTTCAACACCCAGATGCTTTGACTCTGAATGCGCTGCAAAGTTTGGTATTTTTTGTGTGTGGGTATAGGGCAGAAGATGCAGGAGCACAGTAAGGGCGTCCGTTGGGGCCGACATCAATGCCCAAGTGGTGCCTATACTGACTATTCTTTGGAGCCTTTCTAGTTTCGTGAGGTCAGCTTTGGTTGAAGTAACCACTATTTTTCAAAGGTTTTGCTGCTGGCATAGAAGGCGACACATACCTTCCATACGTTGTGTTCGACGTTTTCCTTCCAGTTAAGTTTTGAGCTGAGCATGATACCAAGATACCTAGCTGTGAGCGGCTGACCATTAAGAAAGGGAAAGGTTAAATCAGGTATTTTAGTTTGGTAGTAAATAGCATCAGCTCAGTTTTACTCGGGTTGAGATCAAGGCCACAACTTGCGGTGTTTACCCTGTCTAGAGCAGCCTCTATGATTTCGCTTATCCCGGAGTGAAGCTTCACTGACAGTATTATCACCACGTCATACGCATACGTGACCACTTTGAACACTTCTATCTCTAGTCTTGCAAGAATTTTGTTCATAACAATTAGCCAGAGTAGATGAGAAATAACGCTGCTCTGTGGTGTTCCTCTATGGACGAATTTTGTTAAGTGACTGTTGCCTGGTGTTGCCTAAATAATTCTTGTTCTAAGCATAGAGACTATCAGAGATTTGTGAATAGCTTCAGGGTGTACGTTATTAAAGGCTCTATCTACGTCTAGCAAGAAGGCTAGGGTATATTTGTTGCAGTGTATTAATTTTTCGATTGTACGCACTACCAAGTGGAGAGCAGTTTCCGTACAACTTACCTAGAGGTAGGCGTACTGTGATTTGGATAGCGAGGATTCTTCTAGAATGCTTTTCATGTGGATGTCTAAGGCACGCTCTAGGGTTTTAAGTACAAAAAAGGATAAACTAATTGACCTTCGAGGAATCATGAGCCGTTTTCGTATCTCCGGTATAAACACCCCTCGTGCACGTCTCCAAATGTAGGGTATGTAACTCAGCATTCAACACCTTCTAACAGCCACAGATGTTTTTCATTTTCTCGGAAAGATGTCCTAAAGAGTAGAGTCAATGGAAAAGCTTACTCAGTGGTTTTACCAGCGTGGAAGAACACCTCTTCAGAAGAAGGGGAGATATACCATCTGGACCAGCAGATTTGTGTATGTTACGATCTTTAAGTGCTCTTGCTAATACACATGATTGGCCGCAGATTGGCCTAGTCACTGTTGACAGCTGGAATGTCATTGTAAATGAGCGTTGAGGTGGAGGATGAAGCAGAATTTCCGATGTTTTTGACGAACTACTAAAAGCTTTTACAATCTTTGGGACATTGTAGTATTTTACTCTACCTTTTTCGGTTTTCCTCTGTCGGATTGGTCTTGGAGGACTGAAAAAACATTTCTCTAACCCTGATAGCCTCTTTGCAGCTCGAGTCGTACCATGCCTTTTCTTTTGGTTTGATACTCTTCACCCGATGACGGATAAAGGATCTTATGTGATCATATCAGCAGCGGTATCTACGTCGTTATCGAGGAAGCTTAACGAGCAGTTAAGACCGCTCCGGTTGGCTTTCTCGTATTTCCATACGGTTCTTTTAGGATCTCTAACTGTGTGGTCGGTGTACGAGAAATTAACCGATATGACACAATTGCCCAACGAGCCTAGAGGGGTGAGCACATCAACGGTGTACTTATCAGGGTGAGAAGTTAAAACTAAGTCCAGGGTGTTGACGGTATGAATATCAATGTCTGGTATTCACGTGGGCACATTTACAAGCTGCGTTAAGTTGTTTTCCTCAGGGAAGATCTCAACACACCGTCCTTCGTGTGTTGTTTGTCCAGAATGTCGAAGCCACTCAGCATTGTGTATATTGAAACCGCCCGTAATAGCGATTTCAGTATGAGGATACGGGGATACAATTCTTTGTATGGAGTCAGACAGCGCATCACACTCGTTAGAGGTCGAATTGATGTTCAGTTCGGGGCTTCTGTAAATATAGCAGTAGTGTATAGTTTGCTTACAGAGATAGAATTTTAACCACAGGAAATTGAATTCCGGATTGGAACAGGGACTACAATACATTGTGGTGGAGTTTGGTAAGCTACATCATTGCGCACGTTAATGGCGGGTCAGCGTTGAGAGAAGAATAGTGGCACTATTTCGTAGCCAGGTGGCTTCAGATCAGAGTGATCCGAGAAGTGTGGGCGGAGATCTACTCTGTTTCACTGAGTGCTAAAACAGTTGGCCTACTTCTTAGCCCACGGATATTTGCTATGTCCACTCTTAATTCATGAGCCATTATAAAAAAAAGAGCTACTCCAAAAAGCACAACCACCTACTATGCTAACCAAGGCTGCGAAATTAAAATCAAATCAAATCAAATTTTTTCAAGTGTTCTGCTCTTACAGCAATATGAAACAGTGAACCAACAAAATTCACACTCACAATCCGCGTGCACTTGCTTTTACTGCTGCCACTGCTGCTGGCAACTTTCAAACTATTCACTTAATGACAGACCCTCTGTCATTAAGCGCTTCCTATTTTTAAATTTAAATAGAACAAAGTGTGAGATATCATCGAAATTTTTTATTCGTTTGAAAGGCCTATCGATGCCATTATCTGTGGAATATAACATCATTCAAATGTCCGCCGCGGTTTCTCTGGGTGGCGCGCATCCGAAATGTCCAATTTTCTATGACACTGGCGCATAATTCAGGCTGAATTTGACCGATGTCATGAGTTATGTTGGCTTTGATGGCCGCTTTGGTTTGTGGCTTATTCGCATAGACCTCCGACTTCAAAAAAACCCCACAAAAAAAAGTCTAACAGAGTCAAATCGCACGGTCTCGGTATCCAATTTACATCACCTTCACGTGAGATGACCATGCCCTCAAATCACTCGTGCAGAACTTCCAATATGGCGTTCGTGTTGCACATAGCGCCGTCCTGCTGAAACCACATGTTGTTGGTGTCCATATCATCCAATTCAGACCAAAAGAAGTTGGTAATCATTGACATATAGCGGTCGGCGTTGACGGTGATGGTCTGGCCAACGTCGTTCTCAAAGAAATACGGACCGATGTCGCCATCCTAAAATCCACACCAAACAGTGACTTTTCGGGATGCATTGGATGTTCTTGTATCTCATGTGGATTGGTATCTTCCCAAATTAGACAATTTTGTTTATTCACGTACCAATTCATCTAGAAATGGGCCTCATGCCTGAAGATGATTTTTCGATTAAAATTAGGGCCAGTTTTCAACTGCTCCAGAACCAATTTAGTGAACACACGTCGTTTTCTATGGTCGTTTACCTTCATCTCCTGGGTCAGTTAAATTTTGAACAGATGCAGGCCCAAGTCATGACGCAAAATTCGCCAAGTTGTGGTCTGCGATAGGCCGAGTTCTTGTGAGCGACGCGAAATCGACTACCTCGGATTCTCCTGCACACTCTCACGGACAGCGGTGATGTTTTCGGCAGATCTTGCGTTTCGTCGACGTACGGTTGTTGGTTTATCGCTTACTGAACAAGTGGACTCAAACTTATCCACCACACTGTGAATAGTCCTCTCGGTAGGATGATTATGGCGACCGTAAAATGGACCAAGCGCGCGGAACGTTGCCCGAACAGAACACCCATTTTGATAATTTTATCATTTCCACGTATTGCTGAGCGCTATGTCCATCCATGGTAATTTGGCAAAACAGACTGAATAAATGACAGCCAATTTGAAGGATGTAGCTTCAACAATATGGACGCTAACAACTGTCAAAATTCGGAAGTCCTTATTGGAAAACCCTGTATGTACCACATGTGAGCGGACAAGAACGCCCACAACGTGCATCTACGTCTACTACTGCTGCTGTTCAATTTGAAATGAGTTGAACTTTTTGAAGAGCTGCAAATTTGACGTTTACTGATTTTTCACGTGTTTGTGGAACTTTACAATTTAGCATTAAGAAAACTTGAAAGCTTGTTTTTCGTTGGTTTTCACATGTTCAATTGCACTTTGAAAGGGATAATAAATGTGTTGAACTTATTTTTGTTTTTACATTGAATAGAGAATTTATTACTTTACAAGTAGCAATCATTAATTATTACAATTACAAATTGATACAGGAAAAGAAAAAAGGTACTCCCGTCGATAGGTACTCCCGCCGCCGTGGTTGAAGAAAGACTTCATTGGGTGAATAGGTCTAAACGAATGGGGAATTTTGTACCATGTCATTATTTTAATGGCGAACGTTGCCACCAACCCAATGCCGCACACGGTGCCCAATACCAAGATTATCTTAAATCCTGACATACAGTTTCTATATTCGTGAAATGCCTGACCGCGGCATTTTATGCACGAATAAATGGATCATCAAGAAGACAGTTCAAGAAACACTATCCATGTGAAACATTTATCCCCTGACGATGCGACGAGGACTGGAAATAAATAAAATGAAACATAAATATAACAGGCGGCAGGAATGTACTTATCACATTGTTTGCCTCGTTAGATGTTGAGTCAACGACACGATGTAATGATTTTTAATAGGGTACTCATCTGGTAACATGATCCTACATAAATTCAATATTTGTTTGTATAAAAGCATCTGTGCATACTACAATATTTCCACTATTTTGATTTGTTAGTTATGAAAATTTAAAAATGAAAAACACGCATTAGCAAACGTTTGTATAGTTATGAAAGAAACATATATTTTTGCAAAGATATTTCAAATGTTATTCAATGTTTGTCTTCGAGCACGGGAGAAGTTAGTTCAAAATGAATATTGAAAAACTAATTGAATCTGTGTGAAATAAAAAAATACTGTCGAACCTAACAAATCCACAGTTGCTTGAGTTGCGAATAGGTGGCCAAAGAAGTTGGTGCTCGTAGTAAGTATTAATTAGAAATAAATTTTGCTTCTCCTAAGATTGATATTGACAGCTGAAACTTGCAAGAGAAAGTGGTTAAACTCTTCGGTTGTTTCATGGCAGTATTCCTCTCAGTTGGTGTTCTTAAGAAAATATTTGGCACCTCGGCCGCAAGTAAATTGATTTTCCTACATTTTCAGGTGTTGATTTAATGCAGAGGTCAATCTGCCTTCACTTTTATCGGTGCCTCTTCGTTAATCCCGGATTGACCGTCAATTGCAGCACCTCCAGCTCGGAGGTAAGTTCTCTGGTGAATGAGCTACTTGGAGTAATAAAAAGCTTTCAGGACTGCATCGTGCACTACATGGCACCAGTGGTCCCACAGACTATTGCCGAAGGTTTGGTCGCATTTTTTTCCTTTGTCAACTAAATTCAGGCTGAATTAGGCGAGCAATAAAACTATTTAAAAAAAACTTTATAAACTATTTAATTACTAATTATTTTCTAATTTCTTAATGAAATTCTGCCTTCCTTTATGTGTCTTGGCGCCACATGCTTCGAATCACAATGGTGGGCAGTAATAATTGTCATTGTACAGCGAATCTGTATTTAAAAAAGAGAATTGTGGAAAATTGTACACACCAAAACTTTGTCGGCGTTTTTAATCTGAAACTCTATGCACTTCCCGAGAATGTGCCACCGAGTCACTAAAATGACAAAAGTATTTTCAATAACTCGCCGAGCTCTTGAAAGTCTTGAGTTTAAACTGTCTTGTGACTCATCAAGCAGAACACCGGGATATGGTCACATTACACATATTTTCACGTAGACGAAAACCACTGTCAGCAGCAAAGTAGAAAGGTACAACTTTTTCCGAATTCAGGAGTCTTTGTTCCGGTGGAAAATAACGTTTTGACGTCATAATCCAGATTTAGGTGGACGTATAATTTGTTTCCTACGCAGTTGGGCGCTTGCCACAAATTTCCAAAATCCTGCGCCGCGTTTATCCAATTGTTGGGATTTATCGGGGACAATATTTGCCAAAGTACTTTGCACACATCAGTTATAATATATCTTGCGGTGGAAACCCCCTTTCGGGAAGTTCATGCTAAGTAACTGCTAAAGGGTTTTCCAATAGGGACTTGACAATTTTGAATTTAATTTGTGAACGCACTTTTTCACTAATCATCAAACTGTCTCTGTCAATTTATTCAGTAAACTCAACATTTTCATTATGTTAAAGTACACGAACGAGCAACGTTTGCAAATTATAAAAATTTTCTACCGAAATTCGGAGTCGGTGACTGCAGCCTTAGGAGCGTTAACTCCAATTTTCGGTCGTTATTCTCGCCCTAGTAGAGAGGCAATAACAAGTGCAAAATTTGAGTCTACATATTCGTTGTGTGATGTTGACGTGTCAGTGAGACAACGGGTTAGTCGAAGTGTTGAAAATATCGCTGCCGTTCAGGCGTCCGTAGCAAACGATCCAAATTAGTCAATTCAACGGCGTTCTCAAGAATTGGGCATCGCTCAGACCATATTATGGCGTATTTTGCGTAAGAATCTTGGTTTACACCCATACAAGATCAAGCTGACTCAGGAATTGAAGCCGATGGACCATTTGAAGCGACGTACGTTCTCCGATTGGGCTCTGGAGAAGATGCGCAAAGATGATGAATTTCATCTCAAAATCATCTTCAATGACGAAGCTCATTTTTGGCTCAATGGGTTCGTCAATAAGCAAAATATGCGTTATTGGTCGGGTGAAAATCCACATGTGCTTCATGAATCACCACTTCATCCACAAAAAATAACTGTTTGGTGCGGTTTGCATGCCGGTGGCGTTATTGGGCCATATATTTTCGTCGACGATAACGACCGTCACGTTACTGTGAATGGTCAGTGTTATCGCGCCATGATCATCGATTATTTTTGGCCCGAATTGGAAGATATGGACTTGGACGACATGTGGTTTCAACAGTATGATGCCGCAAGCCACACAGCACACGCTACAATCGATTTATTGAAGAGTAAGTATGGTGAGCGTATTATCTCAAGAAATGGGCCAGTCGATTGGCCGCCTCGTTCGTACGATTTAACGCTGCTTGACTCTTTTATGTGGGGCTACGTTAAGTCATTAGTTTATGCCAACACGCCGACGACGTTGGAAGAGCTCAGAGCCAACGTTGAACGCGAAATAGCGGCCGTTTCGGCCGAGTCGTTGAAAATTGGGTCCAACGAATCGACCGCTGCAAACGTGCCATATGAACGAAGTCAAGTTCAATTCATAAATGTTTTGATTGTACTTCAAGCCGATAGTAAAGTTTTTGAAATATCTCAAATGGTTTGCGTTTTATATAAATAAAAAGTTGTCAAGTCCTTATTGGAAACCCTATATAAATGCCTGTAAGAGGAAGAAAGATTAAATTACATCTTAATTTAAAATGGCTAGATAAGCTTACATAAGCGTTAGTAGCAGTCTGCATTCTGGATCGATTGCCTTTCTAATAGATTTTTTGTTATTCTCTTTCCCACTAGATTTAATAATGAATTAAACTGCTGCTTGCTCATTCGGGTACACTTCAAAAACAATTCCTCGTCATTGTCCTTTATAAATTTCAAAGTGGTTTCAAAATAACCTCGTTGATACGTTTCTTGATATAAGAGCCGGAAAAACAACCTGCTGCTGTATTTTTATAAATAGTTTAGTTGCTAACAAGTAAAACTTCACAATATTAAGGATAAACAAAAGTTTCTCACTATACATGTTGTACGGTTATGAAGTAAGCTTCCAAATTTATTCCCCAGCTGACTTTTTACAATCAATTCTATAGTGTTTGTTAGAGCAGCACGGGGCGCTTCAAAGTCGATTGGCAGTTCTCCGCAGTAGCAGTAGCCACTGACGCAGATGCAGACGCAGCAAAAATAGAGATTCACCCCCTTTTTTTTTACGCCGTGTAAAATATCTTGTGCATGAACCACATTAAGAGAAACACAGATTGGGAAGGACATGTCGACTGGTTAAAGAAAGATCAAGTAAAACCAAAGGGTTGTTGTGATTGCTAACTATCATACTCCGATCGACATACAAGGTGGCGGAAAATGAATCATCTTATCGGAAGATGGTATAATTTTTGCAAATGGCATCGTACGTCAATCATATTTGACATTTGTGAAGTAGACAGCTGCAGTATACAAACAGACAAGCAATGGAGCCCTATAGCCCGCAACAGCGTGAAATAGTTGTGTCAATGTTTTTGACCAATAATCGGTCGGTGGTGTTAGCGATCGTGTCGCACCAACTGGGCAAACTGTTGAGTTGTATTATTAACATGAATTAGTTTTTTTGAGCCACACTGTACATAACACTTGTTTGGTACATTAGCGCATACATATGTACATCATCTTATAAGTTATTCACTTGAAATATACTTTTACTTCTATTTTGTCATCCGAGACGAACGGTCGTTTTAATCAGTTTAACAGGTTATGGGCCCAGTTACCCAGACCACGCGTTTTTTTTTTTGCAAATAAGTTTTTTCCTTTTACTGCACTTTTTTCGCAAGTTTTGTGCAGAAGTTTCGCGAGAAATTATTTATTTCGGATTCGTGATAGATACTTCATTTTAATTGTCACTAAGCGAATTGACTGTTATCACATTTAATATGGATAGTGATAGTGTAAAAATTGAAAAACTGCAAAATTCAGATCAGTGGAACATTTGGAAGTTCCAAGTCAAAATTCTTTTAAATGCTAGTGATTTATACGAGTTGGTAATTGGGGAAGAATCTATGCCAACTGTCGTAGAAGGTGGTGATTTAACAAGCTTCAAGAAGTGGCAAGTAAAAGATCGAAAAGCACAAAAAATTATTGCAACTAGCGTTGGACAGCAACCATTAATTCATATTATGCATTGCTCAACGTCTTATGAAATGTGGAAAAAGCTCAGTTTAGTTTATGAGCAAAGCTGCAGTGCAAGTATAAATCTTCTTCAACAACGCTTTTACAGTTTTCAAAAAAACCCTGATGATGACATTGCCACTCGCATGAGCAAATTAGAGAACTTGGTGCAACAACTAAGGGATGCAGGCGAAAAAGTCTCCCCATCTATGCTTGTCGCAAAAATATTGATGACCTTACCTAAGAGCTTCTCACATTTTTTTAGTGCTTGGGAGTCTACAGACATCAAGAATCAAACATTAAATAATTTAAGATCACGCTTAATCATGGAGGAGAAAAGAATTAATGCAATGGAATCTCAAACATCAACAGTGTCAAACAATGAAGAAAACAGTGCACTCTTTACAGGACAACAACATACTCGTATATCAAAAATTGGTAAAACCCACAATCAAGATAAGAAAAAACGTCCAGGTAAGTGTTTTGCATGCAATAAATATGGACATTGGAAATCTAACTGTCCAAATAAACATAAAAATATAAAACAATCAAATTATGCAAACAATGAGAAGAATGAAGGAGATGATGCACTTGTTTGTGCTTCAGCTAATTTTAACGAGGTAGTTGGAACGGACGATTGGGTCTTGGATTCAGGTGCAAGCGAGCACATGACTTTTCGTCGAGAATGGTTCAGCAAATTTGTACAGCTAGATAATCCAGTACCGATAACTGTAGGGAATGGAAGTAAAATAAATGCATACGGGAAAGGTGAAATAAATATCTTAGCTTTTAATGGTAAAGAATGGAAAAGAAAAATATTGGTTAGCGTTTATTTTGTGCCCGAAATTAAGATAAATTTATTTTCTACTGGAAGTGCTCTAGATAAAAACTACAAATTAACTTCTACTAGTCAAAAATGCAACATTGCTAAGTCTAATGGAATTGTAGTTGCAGTTGGCATTCGTTGTCAAAAATTATTTAAAATGCAATTTAAGGTAATAGTGGAACAAAAATTAACTTCGGCTTGTTTTTCTTTAAAAGCTGAATCCATACAAACATGGCATGAACGACTTGGTCATATGTGTGTCAGTCAAATCAGAAGTGTACTTAAAGCACATAATATTGAGTTTATTGATAGTCCACATTTTTTCTGTGATGCATGTGCACTAGGAAAAATGCATAGAACTCCGTTCACTAATAGTAGTTCCAGAGCGACACGAGCAGGTGAATTGGTCCATTCGGATTTATGCGGCCCAATGCAAACTGCATCAATTGGTGGATCAAGGTATTTAGTTCTTTTTAAAGATGACTTTTCAAACTATAGAATAGTGTACTTCATTAAAGACAAATCTGAAACCTGTTCAGTTATTGAAAAATATATAAGTTTTCTTAAAACAGTTGACTATCAGTTGAAAACGATTAGGTCCGATAATGGGTCGGAGTTCAAAAATAAAGAAGTACAAAGTCTTCTTCAACGAAATGGTATTGGTCATCAAACAACGGTTCCTTATACACCGCAACAAAATGGTCGAGCAGAAAGGGATATGCGGTTTATAGTTGAAATTTCTAGGACTATGATTCACGCTAAGAATTTACCACTTTCTCTTTGGGCAGAAGCAATAAATACAGCTGTATTCATGATAAATAGGTTTGGTCCCAGTCCGTTTAAAGGAAAAACACCTTTCGAACTATTTCAAAATAAAAGGCCAAATTTTAATAATATTCACACATTTGGCAATGAAGTGTTTGTCCATATTCCAAAGGAAAAGAGAAAAAAGCTCGACAAGAAGTCGAGACCTGCAATTTTTGTCGGATATCCAGAAAATATTAAAGGTTTTCGTGTGTGGATAAAGGAATTAAATAAAATTGAAGTAGCTAGGGATGTTTTATTTAAAGAATATTCTGTCGTCCACTTAGACCAGAAATTACCTATCGAGGAACATCAAAGAACTCAAAGCGAATACCATTCTGAAGAAGAAGCTTTTGAGAAAGCAGGCGAACTTCTTGATGAGGATATGAAACAAAATTATAAACCTAACCAAAGCTTAAACCAGTCCAGTTCAAAACAAAACATAGGAATATATGCAAATGTATTAGAGGGATATACTTTTATTTGTAATAGTTTTGAACCATCAAATTATAAAGAAGCATTAGAATCACCCGATGCTAGTAATTGGGAAAAAGCCATGAACGAAGAGATGACAGCTCATCAGAAAAATAAAACATGGATTTTGGTAGACCCGCCGCAAAATTGTAAGACAATCAAAAACAAATGGGTTTTCAAAGCTAAGTTATTTCCCGACAATACAATCGAACGATACAAGGCACGTCTTGTTGCTAAGGGTTTTAATCAACGAGAAGGTATTGATTACGAAGAAACTTTTAGTCCCGTGGCAAAATTTACATCAATTTGCACCATATTTGCAATAGCAGCCAGCAAACATTTAGAGCTCTATCAATTTGACGTAAAAACTGCCTTCCTCAATGGTGAAATTAAAGAAGAAATTTTCATGGATCAACCACATGGGTACGATGATGGATCTGGTAGAGTTTGTAAGCTAATGAAGAGTTTGTATGGTTTAAAACAAGCTTCTAGATGCTGGAACTCTACGTTTACAAAATTGTTAACCGCTATTGATTTCGAAGTGTGTAAGGCAGATCCCTGTGTCTTTGTGTTACATCGTATGGAAGAGAAAATATATCTAGCGCTTTATATAGACGACGGTTTGATTGCTGCAAAAAATGAATGTGATGTGAATTACATTAATAACCTTTTAAATAAACATTTTCAAGTGAAATTTACCAAAGCAAACTACTATCTTGGACTCCAAGTAACACGAATGCCAGATGGAGCCTACTTTGTTTGTCAATCAAATTATACAGATCGAGTCCTTAGGAAATTCAACATGTTGGAGTCGAATCCTATTTCTACACCATCTGATCTTGGAAGCCATTCGACAATTTTGGATAAGAAGTTATCTTCAGAAATAAAATTTCCATTCCGAGAAGCTGTCTGTAGTCTCATGTATTTGGCAATCGCTACGAGACCAGATATTGCTTTTGCAGTGGGAGTTGTTAGTCGTTTTTTGGATAAACCAACTTCACAACACGTCAAAGCGGTTAAGCGTATTTTTAAATATTTAATAAGCACAAAAGATTTTGGAACTGCAGTACTAATCTCTTTCTTTCTGTCTTTAGTGATACTGACTATGCAGGTGATCATTCTACAAGACGTTCAACCAGTGGAAAGTATGTCTTCTTGGAGGTAGTCCTATTTCCTGGTCATCTAAGAGACAGCGATATACAGCTCTTAGTACAACAGAGGCAGAGTATATAGCAGCGTCGGAAGCAGTCAAAGATTTGATGTGGCTTGATGCGCTTATACGGAATTTGCTTGGTGACGAATATCAAAAACCTATGCTTTACATCGATAAAAAAAGTGCTCTCAAACTTATAAAAAACCCCGAGTATCATGCAAGGACCAAGCACATTGATGTTCGGATACATTTCATTCGTGAAAAATATAATGAAAATTTTTTTAAAACTTGTTTTGTTCCATCTAATAAACAACTAGCTGACATTTTTACGAAATCACTTGCAAAGGAAAAGTTTGAATTTTTTCGAAAAGTCATTAAAATTGTACGTTAAATTTGTTTTGAAATATTTGAAGGATATGTACCTTATGAATTGTTAAAAATTAATTTCAATATTCATTTTAATAATAAGTGGGAGTGTTGAGTTGTATTATTAACATGAATTAGTTTTTTTGAACCACACTGTACATAACACTTGTTTGGTACATTAGCGCATACATATGTACATCATCTTATAAGTTATTCACTTGAAATATACTTTTACTTCTATTTTGTCATCCGAGACGAACGGTCGTTTTAATCAGTTTAACACAAACATTCCGGCGCTTAGCTACTCGACTGGAACAGGATGGAACCACAGGAGACCATGCAGGGCGCGGCCGCCACCGGACTGGTCGTTCAGCCGAGAATATCGCGGCTGTGGCAGCAGGTGTTGCTGAGAACGAAGAAACATCAACCAGACGACGGACCACGCAATTGGGCATCACTAGACGGACCCTGCAGCGAATTTTAGTGAAAGACTTACACATGTTCCCGTACAAAGTGCAAACAGTGCATCAGTTAATGCCTCCTGACCATCCTCAATCTCAACAACGAAGAGGACGATTTTGTGTCGAAAATCATCATGAGCGACGAGGCGCATTTCCACTTAAGCTGTTACGTCAATAAGCAAAATCTTCATTTCTGAGGCACGAAGAGCCATTACATCGACTCAAAGCCACTGTGTGGTGCTGCGTTCGCGCGGAAGGAGTGATTGTGCCGTACGTAAGCCATCGGCAATACGGTCACTGTTACTGGCGAACGCTACAGGGCCATGATAAACGACTTCTTACTGCCGGAATTGGATGAGCGGGGCTTGGTGAACATGTGGTTTTAACAAGACGATGCAACCGCGCACACAGCACGAGCCACAATGGATATTGTGAAAGAAGCGTTTCCTGGTGGCGTTATCTCCCGTTTTGGCAATTTGGCATAGCCTGCAAGATCGCCCGATTTAACCACCCCAGTCACGGGTTTATTCCAACAAGCATCAGACAACAATCGCAGCCCTTAAGGAGAATATTCGACAGGAATGCGAACAGCTATCACCGGAAATCTTGCGGAAAGTCATGGAAAATGCGATAAAACGGGCACACTGGCGGCAGCAGAAACAATTGCAAAAGTCTAAATAAAGATTTCCATCACTCAAAATAATTTTTTTTTATTTACGAGTAGTAAAAAAGTAATTCAAAAACAAAATTGGATGATTAGTTTTGCGCCACCTTGTACAATACCAATGGGTTGCTTGAGTCTCTTTTACACCATTTCCAATGGTTCTGCTAGAGAATAGTTACAAGCATATACTCGTATGTACATATCTATGTATTTGGACTCATCTAAAGAATAGACCGTCCTTTCACACAGTGTCGAATTGAGCAGATTGAGAACAATCTGCGCCTTCCGGACCTTCTTAGAGGAAGCGGCGGGCCGAACAAATTAGGCGCGTACACAAAAAAGTACGTTCTTGTCCACCCAACGGATCAATTAGCGAGATTCATAAGGAGGAAGCGATATCTCAGTTCAAAAGCTACAAACCAACATGCCCAACATAGAACCTTGAATGGAAAGAAAACTGGAGAACTTAACTTCTACATCACACAATTTCTAACCGGTCATGGTGTGTTCAAAAAATATCTGCAAAATTTCGGATATGACTCCCATCCAATCTGTAAATCCTGTCCGCACCAGGAGGAGGATACAGACCACACCGTTTTCCACTGCCCACGTTTCAGAAGTCCAGATATCAACATTTCACATGCAAGCGTGATTCTTAGCGATATGACCCTCTCAGAGGAGAAATGCAATGAAGTTGGCCAGTTAGTGACGGCCATTCTAGTACATCCTTACTAGAGTCATCCTTATATCCCCCAGATGGATTCAGAAAATATACAATTGTCGGTGAGATAAACTACAAATCGAAGCATTTAGGGCTATAAACTGATGGTGTGTACCTGCTGCAAGACAGCAGGGAAGTCGTTGACATTTAAGAGACTTCAGCAATCATTCGGTTTGTCTGCCACAAGAAACAACTATTTACAAGAAACCAAACTATCATATAAGAACGCAGTTAGCCCCAATGTAGCTTCACCTTATAAAAGATCCTCCTCTGAGCGAGGTCTAGGATGTTCTTCATCGATCTAATTTACTTGAACCCAAACATAACTCTGTGAATTCGCGTATAGGAAAGTCTTTCATTCCCGAACAAGTTTTGAAGTAGTAAGACTTCTGATCCTCACAATGTAATACATTGCCGTTAGGATTTCATATGTCTCCAATTAGAAGAAAGACGCAACTTTTTCTAACGAAGAGTGGTATCTAAAGTTGCCGCCCTCCAAAATTCAGTTTTGAAAGTATTGATTGCAAGCTCATTTGTAACGCAACCAACCGTTGATCACGTTAGTATAGAAAAGAAAAACGAATGAACTGCAACATTTCGCAGAGCTATCAAACGAGACTGCACAAACCTACGAGTAGGTACCGATTCGTTTTGGGCAGACGGAATTCGCTGTTTTCACTGAAAGCTTAAAGTAACTTTAGTTCTGATCTGCGGGTTGCACGACATTAGTTCACCAAGAAGATGAATTGTATAGTCGACTACGAGGAGCTACAGGGCTTGTCTAAAACCCCATGCGAGAATCATATTTAGTGACTTCAATACGTATGTTAAATATCTTCAAGTTAGCAAACTTATCGCGTAGGAAAGGAGCACATCCACGGTTTACAAAGTCGACTTGGGATGTGATCTATTCCATATAGGAAACATACCGAACACAAAGTATCAATTGTGACTCAATCCTGAAGCAACGTCCTATTCCGTTGCATTCAAGAAGATTTTTGACGTTAAGCGTCTAAAATAGGCAAAGCTCACAGTAAACCCTCGGGTCACAGATCTTTTGGTGCGCCTGTGTAACAGTGTCAAGAAACCTATGCACAAGTTTCCCAGAGTCACCGCTTAGAGTAAAAGGTCGCATCGAGTTTTAAGAAGAATTACTTTAAAAGAAGATGGTCGACGTAGGCACTCAGCTTGAGGATATCAAAAAGTCTAACCATCACGTACAACATTTAGATATTCTATAAGATAAGCCGATTTCTTGTAACCTGAAATCCATCTAGACCTCATTCTGGACACCAAACTGAAGTTGAAAGAAAATGTTGCAAAAAGCCGGAAGATAGACTTTCATCAGCTTGATAAAATAACTGACGCATGGTGAAACTCTAGAGGCAGTCGCCTAAACTTTGGTCTATTTGCTATCTTCAGAATTTTCTGGTACGCATTTAACTCATCTCAAAGTGAAGTACCCTCAGTATGGATTGGAGTTAAATATAGGACATGCCCATCTACTCACGCTGCATTGCTGCCTTACCCAATGAACCAACCTTCGTTTAACTGAAATTGAAGTTAACTTCAATCACCTGATTATAGAAGGCAATGAATAGAGGCAACGAGAAGACATATTCAGTCAGCTAATTTCCACCTTCACAGGTCGTTTTTATATAGTCCAACGCCTTGGCGCAGGGATCTCCTCTGATAACTTTTTCATACACAAATCATTCAGTTAATCTACCACTACCCACGTCGCATATTTCAGTATACTCGTAAATGCATAGACAGTCAAGCTACGATCAAATCCCTAATCCCTAATAATGGCGGACTGTCTAATATCGAACTGTTGTACTGATTTGACTGATATAGCAAAAAAGCAAATAATGCGTCAATTTTAAATGTTTCGCTCTTACTGAAGACTCTAGATGATTTATTGACCTCACTGAAACTTCATTTAGTATTCGAATAGAGAAGGTAACCCCTTCAGTTTACCTTCGCATTCAATAAATACGAGTATATTGAAATTCAGCAAAGGTAACTTGTCAATGGGGGTACAACGAGTTATACGTACATACGAGTATATCAGGATCAACAAACACTTGGATTCAGTTCCGATATCGAACGAGCAACCTCAGCTTCCTAAATTATTAAATACTCTATTTTGAGAAGGCCTTCCAAATTATGAAATCGATATTCATATGAAGAGCCTTGCGCAAATGTTGTTCTTTACAAATCATGGCTACTTCACAGGCTACATATGAAGGTGCGAGACATCGTATTTGAAACAATGGTAAGCTGCCGAACATTTTTAAAACACAGAGCGGACTACAACAGCAAAAACTTTCTACCTGAGACATGTGGACTACGCTGAACTTTGATTTCCCTCGTCGAGGCTTATAGATTTCCACCTAGAATACGCATAAAGCTGAATTATTAAACCTTTTCACTCAACAAAAATTTGTTAGACATACTCGTAAGAGCAAGAGTGCTGATAATTTTCCTTAACTAGTGATCATTGTCTGAGCTGATCGCTGCACTAATATTTATTTCTGATGTCGAATTAGAAAGGCGAAACTGGTTGCGATATGCTTCTTAAAATCTGAAACAAGAAAGCTAACATCTAAGCTGTGACAGTTTAACTGTAACGTTGAACAATATTTGTGTAAAGTTGTATTTCCTAAATAAATGTTTTCATTATCCTGCAAATTTTCTGGCCAAGCCGCATCTCAAACCAACAGCTCCATATAGGAATATATGGACAGCTTATGGACATCACAGCATAGCCAAAAAAGTAGCAGTTGATTTATTTTTCATTCATTAAAGATTTAGAGAATCTAAGTTTTCGTAGTGGCGATCTACTACGTTATGTCCAAAACGCATATTCCGTAGCCTGGGCTCACGCTCAATTACCAAGACTACGCCCATTAATGACGGGGACAGAGCAATACTGGTCTTATCGGAGTGTATTTCAGATGAACGCCACTGAAGGTTGCTACGATTTGAACGGTTACATTAGGAGCGGCTGCTCATAAGGTCCTCTTGAGTGGTATGAACTACCGGTAGTCCTACCAGGACTTAAAAGCGGTATCATGGGAGTCAGGGCCCCTCCGGGCTTCGCTACGGCCCCATAATGGGGGTGTCATGGTGGCTTTGGTTTAAATTTAAACCTAAAATCACAGGAAGGGTCTTCCACAAGTTCGTTGATCCGATGTAGAGTAACAAATGCTGGGTGCCCTGACCCTAAAATCGGCAAGAGGTGTTAGATCGGCCTCGACTTTTATCAAGGGTGGAACTTGTATCGTCAACATAGGTAAGATGGTGAGCAAACGCCAGGGATGTATGACATCCCGTGAATTTAGGTCTCCACGACTTAATCTTAATCCTATAGCCTGTTGCTTTCATTGCCACAGATCTCAAACGTTTTCAGTAGATGAGGTATAACGTTCAGATGAATGGCATAAATTCGTTTCTAGATTCAGATTTTAGAGGTTCACACAATACGCAAGAGAAAATTTTCTTCGCTATAGAACAGGCTGTTAGGTCAAGAAAATGATCATGTGGTCTGAGGGAAATAAGATGGTCAAAACTTCCTTAAATCATATTGGGCTGCCTTATGTATCTCGGCAGGTAAGCCGTTAGGTCCGGAAGTTTTGTGATACTGAAATTTCGATAAAGCTATTTTTGCTTCATTTTGATCAGAAAAATACATCGGCCACATTAAAAAGTTCGGTGGTATCACAGTAGAATTTGAATCGTTTTCGGCACTTAGCAGTCTGCGGAAATGATTTTTGTGAACCCTCAACATCGAAAGTTTTATTTTTTTTAAGGAACTTAATACTCAGTTTTTTTTTCAGTTTTCAATGCATTATATTTACTTAACAATAACTCCTTCCTACTACCAAAAAATGCTTAAATGCTAGCTTAAAATTACTTAACAATCTTATACTAACTTACTGGCCCCACACAGGCACTCTAAGCTAATCTGAAATCTTATATCTATGTCTTTCGACTTCATTTACATTTTATTTATAAATGTTTATTTTGTGTACTTAGGGCTAAGAAAAAATTGATAACAAAAAACTTAGCCTATGGATGCAATTATTTATTTTTTATAAAACCTTAATATCTAACTTAAAAATAAACCTTAGCCTACCTAATCTAAATGCACAATACACACATACACACACATAGACATTGTACACAATTATATACATATATTAGTATATACCTTTGTATATACTAACATATGTATATATTACTTAAATGCTAACCTAAACCTATGTAAGCTGGCCATCGCTATTAACAAAGCAAATATATTGGTCAGCTCTGCCTCATTAGTGAGGCTGGCCCGAAATTGACGGAAACGACGACAAAACATCTTCTCCATCATCCAACCACCAAAAATGCTGGTGCTGCCGAACGACATCACTCTTATCGCGATTCCCCACCGCCCTACTGAACCTGAGACGATCCACACTGCCGTGTGCGACGTCTCTGTTGTAGTTGAGTCGCCTGTCCCCAGCTGTCCGAGCGACATGGAAGATTAACGGGACCGCTGACCTATCCTGGATCAACCCTATCTGATCAAGGTAGAGGAATGCTTCCGGTGGAACGAAGCCGTCAGAGCGCACACTCTCGTGGTAAAGGTAATTGGGGTAGTAAGCCCCAGATATCAGGTTATTCGTCGAGGTCATTGCTCTTGCAATGTGCCTTCGAGTCAGCTTAATTACGAAGTTGTCCACTAGTATTAGGTTCGCCCTGTTGTAAAGGACCTCATTAGGATAAAATTTCTTGCACTCCGACTCTGGTGTTCTGTACAAGCGAAGGCAAGCCCTAAGGCAAGCCCTCTCAAACACCCGAATCTTTTCCATTAAGCTTGCTCGTACATTGAACCACACGGGACAACCAAATACCAGCATGGGCCTGATAAGGGCCATGTAGCAGATTACCTTTACCCTCGTATCGAGTTGGCTGCTATAAAACAGTCTCTTTGTAAGGGCAAAAGCACCTTTAGCACTGGCCAGAGCAGCATCTACATTTTTGCCAAAATACAGAAACTGATCCAGCCAGATTCCAAGGTATCTGACTACATTTCGACAGGCAAGAGGCTGTCCGTACTGACCAATGATCGAGAACTTTTGCCAATTTTTTCTGGTATCCCTAGAGGCTCCAGACAACGGCGTCCTAAAGAGAATGGTTTCCAACTTCTGAAAGTTGATTTTCAACTTCCAGTCATTGCAAAATCGTCTTATCTTATCGAAGTCACTCTGCAAGAGAGTATTAATAACCTCGATTTTTTGACTTGTTCTGTACGCTATCAAATCGTCTGCGTACGCAATAGTATGGGGAAGTGAACCTATCAAGTCGCTTGTATAAATGTTAAATAGAATCGGCGAATTGACCGCGCCTTGCTGAAGACCACTTTTAATTTGAAATAGTCCAACAGAAGTCACATCACCATTTTTCACGATGAACTGTTAGTTAGCATATTATAAAGAATGTACAAGAGTGGTTTACTGATCCCCAGCCTAGTCAGCTTATAGAAAAGACCCTCTAACCATACGGTGTCGAAGGCCTTCTCCAAGTCAACAGGGCAGGCACCAGTGCATTGTTTCTTGCCTTTGTTCCATTGGATATCAGAAACCAGTTTAGACGCGGCATGTGAGATATCATGTCCTGCCTTAAAACCGAATTGATTATCCGGAACTATATGTTTGTCCTCAACCCACCTAGACAGAGCTCTATTGATTACTTTTTCAAAAACCTTACTGATATTCGGAAGGAGACTTATCGACCGGAGATTCGCCGGATTGGATATATCCTTCCCCTTTTTGGGGATAGTTTGAACCACTGCCGTTTTCCAATGCGCTGGATAATGTGCATTATTCATTGCATTATTAAACAGGGTGGTGTAGATGTCCACCGCTTCTAGAGGAAGATGTCGAAGCACGATATTCGGAATACCATCGATCCCCACTGATTTCTTAGCTTTGATTGTGTCGAAGATCTTATGGAGTCCTTCCCCCTAAATGAACGGGGGTAGGCCACCCTCTCTGGCAATGACGTTATTTGCCATATTTTCGTTGCTAAACCGGGTGAAACCAGAGCCCTCGGATCGCCAGTTCTCTATTTCATTTCGAATGCGGAAGTCGTGCACAAAGACGCGATTGTCCAGGTCGTAATTAGGGCCAATGCTATCAGTGGCCTTGTATACTTCCTGGAAAGTCGCCCCTATGGCCTCAACCTTGTCCTGTGGATCCTCGATCACAAAGAAGTCATCATCATCAGTGGCCTCATTTGGATCAATACCTGCTATTGTCAGTAACCGTTCGTTGTCTGTTGTCCGGGCTATTTTAAGACACTGAAGGTCGTTTTGATTATTTCTCCGAAATAGTTTATTTATTTGCGGAAACATATTCGGGTTGCTGGTGTTTACAGCCAGAACCTTGTTATTCCAATACAAACTTACAGAAATTCTGTAATTTTCTTGTAAACGTTAGTTTGCACATTTTTAATCGACGACTTCAGTGTCCTAATCTCCGGGTCTCGTCGGTCAGTTAACTGTCTGTACAAGTTTTTAAGTCTTGTCAGAAGTCTACTTTTCTGTCGGTACAGTGCGTCAATAGTAGGATTGCGGAACAGGTCTTCGTTAGTCGTACGTCGATACCGCGGTATTGTAGTGTCCATAGTTTGTTTAATTGTCTCGTCCATTTGTTTTAGGTAATTGTCGATCTTCTCGTTTGACAAATTCCTATTGGACGGTGGGTGGAGCGTGTTCGAGGAGAGCGCTCTAGTCAAGGTTGCGGAGAAGCGTGTCCATCGAGTCTTACTGTAGTTGTAAGAATATCTTTGAACAAACTCCTCCAATTCCGCAATTTCGTTGGGAACTGTAATTTCGGTGCTAAAACCGCAATGGTCACTGTCATACACGAACGTGCGCAGACAGTTTAACGTATGTAAATTCGTACCTGTCAGTTGTATGCGTTCGTCGTACAGCAGTAGATCCAAATAAGACCCGAATCTGGGAAACGACGGATTATCCGTCGCTTTAAAACCGAGTCTGTACATGACATCGTGCTGACCACCAATCGAGTAGTAGGTTCCCTCTAGTATTTGGCAAATTATTTCCCCAATCTCTGTGTCTAGCGTTGAAATCCCCGCCGATTATAAAATAATTCTCCCCCGATTCCAGCCTCAGAAGTTGAAAAAGCGTGTCGAGCTTTATAATGAATAGGGTGGATTGTGAAGCCTCAGGTGCATAAACAGAGGCCAAGTACAGCCGCTTTCCACTGCGGAGCGGAATGTAAACGACGACTGCCTCCAACACCCGGAACTTGTGCAACACGCACTTGTACACTCTGTGAAATTTTATACCTTCTTTAATGAAGATCGCGACACCGCCTCCACGTTTGGATCTGGGCCGGTTTCTTCTTCTAACGATATAATTACTGTACCTCAGTTTGTGCTTATCAGTTAGCTTGGTTTCGCTAGCGAAAAGCACATCAGGAGTTTGGTCTTGCAGCAATTTAAACATCGCGGCTCTTCGTTCGATCCTAATCAGTGAATTAATATTCACCGCAAGGACCTTCAAAGTTTGCTCCACCATATGCGTACCCATTACGGCATGTGTTGCGTTAAGCCAGGCAGCAGCGCGTAGATCTGGTCCACCCGCTTGCCCTGTTCTTGCACCTGCTTTTGCAGCTGAACCATTTGCCCTTGGATTGCGAGCAAGATGGCCAGCATGTTAGGTGCAGCTTCCGTTGTTCTCGGCATTGGCGCCTGAGAAGCAACAGTCGCTTGCTGTACCGTAGTCCCCCTACCTGACGCCATTTGGGCGTAGGAAATTTGGGACGTGACGGCTGGTGTTTGGAATCTAACAGGTGAACGTTTGACCTCCACCTTCTGCTGCTGAGCCAGTTTTGCTTTTTTTATGTCGGCGAACTTAGGACAACCCCGATAGTTTGCGGTGTGTCCCACGTTCCCACATAACACGCACGAGAGCTGCGTCCTATTGGATGCTCCGTCCCTACCTAGAGCACACTCCTCGGAACTGTGGTTCTTTGCGCACTTCACGCATCGAGGCTGCATTTGGTAGTTCGACGCGGCGTGCCCGAACCTCTGGCAGCGAACGCATTGTAGAACACCTTCGCTCCTTTTTAATTTTCCCCAGTGAATCACCTGGTAGTCTAGGACATTGATACTCCGTAGACTATCCAGACGACTTTCGGGACTGAGCTGCACCAGGAAGAACGGCAGACTCCGTTTCACCCGCCTTGCTCTAGCTGTGGTAAATGGCTTTACCCCCACAAACTTGAGTCCTTCGCACTCCTTCTCTTTGAGCAGTGCCAGGATCTCCTCAGGACCAGAAGACGGTTCCAACCCCTTCAGCAGCATAGATTGCCGCTTTTCACACTTCGGTGTGAATGAGAAGTGCCGTCGAAGAAGAGTCTGTCGTCGTTTCCTTTAGGAGCTCTTTCACTTTCGCGTAGGAGGGGTTTTCAAACTCCCCCTCCTTTTAATGGCTTTAACGGCACTGGCAACACTATTAATGCCTTTTCCAACTCCCGTTATGGGAAGAGCGGAGTGTTCTCTACCATCCATCACGTGATTTGTTAATCATTTTTGTTTTGTTTTGATCACACTTTGTGTAGAAAACGAAGAAAAAAGAAACAAAAACTGAAGTTCCAAGTTTGACGTGGGGGATCGAACCCGTAATCCCACGCTTCGATGTCCGACGCCGCTAGCCGCCGGGCTACCGAGTGAATTAAAAAATCCACAACTAATTATGTTTAAAGCTAAACTGAATCACTTATGAAAAAGCCGAATCACATCAACACGTCTATCCTCTGTCGAGGTCTACGAACGACTGAGAACTTAATACTCAAGTACATATGAATACACTTATAATGCCTCAACATGTGTTAAGTTTTTTGGAAAATGGGATAGAGAGAGAAAGAAAGATGTTTCGACTCAGTGGTTATTTCGCTTCATGGGTGACATCCAACATTTAATGGGGAGACTAAACTCTTAGTGAAAGTTGGCTTATTGTTGATTTCTAGTCAACTACTGATCTTACTTGATTTTTGTTAACTGAAAAAATGAATGTCTTTCGGAAACCAATCCACTACCACTTGACTACTATTTTGGTTAAACATCCGAATATTGTTTTTGGATTAGCATCGTTGAGGGAGTGCAAGAAATGTGGTCGGATCTCTTACTTTATGTACGACGAGCTCCTGCGGATGAATCTTGGTTACTTATCGACTTATAACAACCGATGGATAGCGGGTTGTGGGTATGAATTTTGTTGGTTTGCTGTTATCTATTGTTACAACGATTCGATTCGGTAAAACAACTCTTTTTACTTTTTACTTCGCAACTGTGCTTAGTATCGTCGGTGTTTGTTCTTTCTGTTTGTCTTGACTAAGAAGTCATCACTTCTCTGCGTACGTCCACGTTTGTAAATATAGGCCATCTGTTTGGCACTTTGTGAAATACAGGTAGATCCCCGCCCAAACCAAAACTGAGGCAAAAAATACTACAATGTCCCAAAGCTTATGGTCGTTCGACAAAAATATTAGAAATGCTACCTTATCCTCCATCCCAAAGCTCATTTTTAATAACATTCAAGCTGTCAGCTCTCTGGACAACTCCAATCTTCTTGTTGCACACTTTACGGTCAGTCCAGATGGTATATTTTTCTTACTTTTGAAGAGGTATTCTTACACGCAGGCAAAACCACAACGTAGGCTTTTTCATCAATCCTTGCCTTTAGCACTCTTTCCGAGAAAATGGAAAACAGCATTTGACCAGCCCGTCCCTAAAAAAGGGGAATCTTCTCTCTCCTCTTACAGACCCATTGCACTTACGTCCATTCTTTTCAAGGTCATGGAAACGCTGATAAACCGTCAGCTCATGAAATATCTCGAAACACGAAAACTCCTCAATGACCGGCAGTATGGTTTTTCGTAGCAGCAGGCCCACTGGTGATTTGATAGCATGTCTTACCGAAAAGTGTAATCAAAGCATATATCAATCTAGCAAGATAGCTTCACTTGATGCAAAGAGTGTGGCATCAATCTAAAATGCGTGCATTAGGGATCGACGAATCTCTTTTTCAATGTATTAGAAACTACCTTTCGGAGCGTTCAATTCAAGTTGTCTTGAATGGTTCCAAGTGTAATATTCACAAGGCTTCGTTCTGTCTCCGACACTCTTTTAAATTTTCATCAACGATATCTTGTCTGCTACTTGTAATTCAATGTATTCCTTTGCTGACGACAGTACTCTCTGCTTTTCATATTCGTTTCCGGACTCAGGTCCCTGCTCTTCGGCTGTAGAATGGTAACGATGTAGAATGTTGGGGAACTATCAACAGAGTGGAATTTAATGCTTCCAAAACACAATACTGTGTGCTGTCGTTAAAGCGAAATTTAAACATCCAGCCATTATCCATGAATGACACCTTCATAGTGGAAACCGAAAAACATTCCATTCTCGGCATGTGTGTCAATGACTACATATTTGATGTCGCCAAAAATACTGCGAAATGCCTAGGTTTCCTCAAGCGTAAGAGATATTTAATCCCTTCTGACCTGCCGTCAATATATAAGGCGTTTATCCGCCCATAACAGGAGCACAATGCCCACACCTGGTCAGGTGCCCCTAAGACCTCTTTGCACTTGCTAGATAGGTTCCAAAATCGTGCGATAAAACTCATTTGTGATGCTAATATCACTCAGACAATGAACACCCTCGAACACCGACGTAATGTTGTATGTAATGCTATTTCGCTCCACCGAAATTTCCAGTAGCATTCCACCCCTTCAAACTTTTAACCGTAACACCCGTCTAGCTATGAATGCTCATCAGTACACCCTCAAACCCACTTCGGACGTACTCTAAAATATCTGTTGTTAAATGTTTCAAATCTTTATTCCGAATTTTAATCAAGCTTTTATTAAGCGCTAGGTTACAAATTAAATTCTGCTTAAGCTTTATGTGATAAAATTTCCTAAGAAACAATGAATTCATTATTGAAATATATAAAATAATATACAAAAGAAAATTCTTACGTTTAGTAATTAAAAGCAAATTTAACAATTTTGACAAATTAGTGTGAACGTTTCGAACGTCTTGAGAGTCAAATGGAAAAGAAAGATTAAAGTTAAAGCTACTAAAGAAATAAGCCAATTCAAACTTGTCGAAAGTTGACGCCCTCTAGGAAAGAATAGAATCGGTGATGCCAGATCTTTCAACACTCCCCCCTGGTATGATGGAACATTGGTCCGTCTTACCACTCTCATCAGAGCTGGCCACATCTAAAACTGCTAGCTTGGAAACAGGCCTTGTATAAACTCCGGTTTTGGTTTGTACAACAGCGCTCCTTATGTTTCCATCTCGGCCCGGGTTGACTTCCAAAACACGACCTTTAGGCCAGGAATTTCTGGCGTTGCTCTCATCTACAATAATAACAACATCGTTGATAGAAATCGGCTTAGTAGACTGGAACCATTTCGTTCTTTTTGTAAGGTTCGGCAGATACTCGCGAATCCACCTTCGCCAAAATGAATTACTGAATTGTTCAGCAATCGTCCAATTCCGCTTCAAAATAGTACCTTCATCGTGGTAATCTCCCAAAGGTTTCGAACCATCCGATGAACCCAGTAAAAAATGGTTAGGAGTTAGAGCTTCTTCGTCCTCTGCACTAACTGGAATGTACGTCAACGGACGGCTGTTTATTATGCTCTCAACCTCTGCCATCATCGTCAAAAGAAGCTCATCACTCGGATTTCTGGTAGGAGTAATTTGAGGCAGAGTCGATTTTACCGAGCGAACTAATCGCTCCCAGCTTCCACCCATATGAGGAGCTCCTGGAGGAATAAATGACCATTTGAGCTTACCTCTACCTATACCTTCAACCAGTTTCTTACCTTCTATATTTTGTATCTCTGTGCGCAATTCCCGACTTGCACCCCGAAAATTTGTACCGTTATCGGTGTATATATGTATCGGCATTCCTCTTCTTGCAATGAAGCGCTGTAGTGCAAGAATGCAAGAGCTCGTTGAAAGCGAGTGTGCGATTTCCACATGGATTGCTCTTACTGTCAAACAAGTTATCAGCACTCCCCATCTTTTTTCCCTTCGTCGACCCACTGCTACAGACATTGGACCAAAGTAGTCCATCCCGATGTATGAGAAAGGCCTTGTGAAAGATTTAAGCCTAGCTGCAGGTAGTTCTCCCATTATTGGGATCGCCGGCTTGGCTGCTGTGTTTCGACATTGTTGACAGCGATGCTGCAGTTTTCTAATCAATACACGCAAACCAGGGATATGAAAACGCTGGCGGACTTCATTGACCACAGTCTCGTTGTATTGGTGTCGAAATTTTCGATGATAATGGTCTAGAATTAAATTTGTTATGTAGTGTTCCTTCGGTAAAACAATCGGCCTCTTTGTGTCGAAATCCACTCCGAGCATTGCGTCAATTCGTCCAGCAATCCTGAGAACTCCATATTGATCAAGGTAAGGCGAAAGTTTGTTAAGCGTGCTGATTTTAGGAACGTTGACCTTTTTCTCGTCAGTCGCTGTTTTAAGGAGACGTATTTCTTCTGCAAAATGTTCACTCTGTGCCTGCTTCCACAAGTACCGCTCACCATTATCAATACAGTGCAAGAAAAGAAATTCATGTTTGGACTTCCTGTCTAACTCGACAAACTGATATACTCTTGCCATGGTATAAAGCAATTTCTCCCATTTTGAAAATTTTTTAACATTTATTATACTTTGACTTACGGTTGTATGATGAAACTGCTCGACAACTTCAGTGTCTGGAAAACATAAGTTAAACTCATTCTTTGGCCAAAATTGTTCTGACTGCCACAAAAAATTAGGTCCTCTGTACCAGTGACTTTCCGAAGAGAAATCGAATTTCGTTCTAACCTTCGTAGCCTCGTCTGCCACGTTTAATTTCGATGGCACCCATTTCCACTTTAACGCTTCTGTCTTCTCGAGAATTTCACCGATTCTCACTGAAACAAACTGCTGCAGTTTCTGGTTAGGTGACCTTAGCCAGTGGATTACAGTGTTTGAATCAGTCCAGTAAACTTTCCGAGTAAACTTGATGGAATGGCTCTCCAAAATCTTAGAAGCTAATCTGCAACCAAGGACTGCAGCTTCCAGCTCCATCCTCTGAATAGATATGTGACGTAGTGGACCGACTTTTGTTTTCGCAGCTATTAACCGACATTCAGACTCCTCTCCGACTAAAACTCGTATGTAGGCTGCTGAAGCAAAGGCAGACTCGCTTGCGTCGCAAAACATGTGAAGCTCGATTTCATCTGCATCAGAGAAGTTCAGCACTGTGACATACAGACGGGAAATTCGAATGTTGCTAATAAGTGGGAATATTTTTAGCCATTTACTCCACATTGAAAACTCATTTTCTTTAATATTTTCATCCCAGTCGATACCAGATTTCCATATCAACTGAAGCAAGATTTTTAAATTTATCATAAAATTTGCAATTAACCCTAATGGATCGTATACACTCATCAACAACCGAAGAACTTCTCTCTTCGTTGGTACTTTATTACCACATGCAACTTCTGAACTAATCCGATTGTTGTTGAATTTGAAAAGGAGAGTGTCCTTTTCTGGGGACCACCATAGTCCAAGCACCTTTTCAGCACTTGGCATAGGTACGCATAAATCGCTATTAACATTATGACATCTTAGTTTATCAATTACATTTTGTGAATTTGATATAAAATTGCGTATCTCAAATCCGCCCTGCCTATGTACATAAATGACATCATTTGCCACCTGTGCAGCTTTCTCCTCATTATCAAAACTAGCGATAAAATCATCGACATAATGATTTCGTATTATGGCATCAGCAGCATCAGGAAATTGCAACATGAAGTCTTCTGCATTTTTATTCTTAATGTATTGTGCGCAGAACGGAGAGGATGTCGCACCGAAAGACATAACTTCAAGTACATACGTCTCTACATCATTTGTTGTCATGTTTCGCCAGAGGAATCGCTGAGCTTCTTGGTCTTCTTTTTGTATGCGGACCTGGTGGAACATTTCTTTTATGTCCGCACACAGGCCTACTTTACGTTCTCGAAAACGAAACAAAATCCCAAGAAGATCCGATGTAATGTCTGGCCCAGTTAATAAAACTGAATTTAAGGAAATTCCACCTACCTTTGAAGCCGCGTCCCATACAATTCGAATTTTACCCGGTTTATTTGGATTGAAAACCGGGAAAATTGGTAAATACCACGTCTTCTCGCTATACACTGCATTCGGTTGTATTTTGCGCGCATAACCTTTGCACAGATAGTCATCTATAACGTTTGAAATCAAGTGTCGAAGGTTTAGTTCTCTTACCATTCTTTTTTCTAAGCACTGAAGTCGACGATAGGCATTCAATTTACTGTCTGGTAGACTAATATTTTTTGCTTTCCACAACAGTGGGATTTCGAATTTATTTCCAATTCTTTTGGCATGAGCGTCTAAAATTCGTTTCGCTACGTATTCGGATGGAGACAACAGTGAAACTTTTTTAATTCCATGATTTTCCGTAGCAAAATATTCCTTCACAGCATCGCTTAGACGCGCATCATCATCTCGCCGACACTCACATATATATAGTTGGTAATCCACACTGAGATTTGATTTTGCATCACAAGGGCCAAACACCATCCAGCCTAACCGTGTTTTTGCTGCAAGCGGCTCTTGTATACCTCCCTCTCTTGTGCGAAGTGCAACTCCCAAATGCCAGTGTTTTAATCCGATTAGAATACAAGATTTCGCATTAAAAAATGATGTTAAGGAAATCCCTCTTAAATGGTTGTACCTTTCAGCCATCCTTGATGCGTCAATTGATTGTTGGGGTAAATCCAATGTTTTCACGGTTCGTACGCCATCAATTAAATACTTATTTTTCTCTTCTTTGCCAGAAACTAAAAGTGTTACCATTTTCGAATTGGGTTCTTCCCGCACTGTATTTGCTGTCCACTTCAATTGCAATGGCACATGTACTCCTTCTATCCCCAAGTCTTCTGCTAGCTCTTCTTCTATGAGAGAAGTGGATGATCCATCATCTAGGAAGGCAAATGTATCCACCTGTGTGCATTTCCCATAAAGAGTAACCGGTATCACCCTGAAAAGAATTTTGTTTTCGTTTTTTTGATCGTCAAAACGCGTTGTTGATTGTTTACATTTGGGCGATGATAAAACGTGTGTGTTGTTGACGACGGGGTTTGCATTTGAAGTTTTGGCGGTAACAGTCGGGGCTGGAATTGTTGAAGCTGGAACTGCTCGAACTGGAACTTGCAGAGCTGAAGCTGTTTTATCCGACACTGTGGTCAGTTGGGTATTGTTGTTGTACTTGTGTAGCAGTCTATTATGACGAAATGTACATCCGTCTACTCCACACAGTCGATTAGACGAGCATCTGTTTGGATGAAAACGCAGGCATATTCGGCATAATCTTCTTTCTTTTACCATAGACCATCGTTGTTGTAATTTGAGGTTAAGAAAAGTTGTGCATTTCTAAACAGATGAGCAATTTTTGTTGCAAATTTTACATTGTTTGGCCGAGGTGTCATCGTGAATGTTTATGTATGAGCTCTCCTGCCGTTGTCTTCGTTCGCTTCTTCGTTCCTGCACTGGAAAAGAATAACTAATGTCATGTGCTGCTCGTCCAACTTCATACAACCATGAACTAAATTGCGAAATGTCCACTACTGGAAGTGATTGATTATAAATCGACCAATTAAGACGAATAGTGGGTGGTAATCTCTCAACAAGCTCCTGTAATAAAATTGGGTTATTTAGATGCGCTGAGCAACCACTCATTACCATCGTTGCACAAATGTTAACGTCTAGAGAGTATTTAACAAGTGAATCCAACCTATCCGCTTTGGGTACCGAATCACTTCTAATCTTTTGCAGCAATGAATTTATAATGATTTGAGGTCGACCGAACATCATTTCCAGAGTAGAAATAATCTTGCTTACTTGTCCCGGCTGTGTCAAACGACTGCGCACAGTTTCAAGCGCTTTTCCCTTAAGACTGACACGAAGTCTTCCCAGGTTTTCTTCATCTGAAAATCCACAAGTCCGCGTGCTGCTCTCGAAACAGCTAATAAACAGAGCCCAATCTTCAGGGTCTCCGCTAAACCTTGGCAACTCTTTCGATGTCGATTGCCGAGCGGCTATTTGACGATGAGAGAGCTTTGGAACTTCTTGAAAACTCTTGATTGGGGCTGCTGTTGTGAATCTCAGTTGTGGGTCGTGATTGTTTTCATGCAATGTAGAATTCCTTGGATTTTGCTGTACCTTGATACCAAACCATGTGTTGTTCAACGTGCTGTTGGTTGGCACAACTGGTCTAGGCGTTTGCTTTTGCTGCATGCTTTGGGATTTCAGCCAGTTCTCTACACAATTTCTTGACGTTGTGGGCACTTCGTCTTCAACAATGTCGTCTTCATCATCAGATGTCATTTCTTGTAAAAGTTCGTACTTCTTTGCGAGGTACTTCTCTTCTAGCGATTTTTCTTCTTCCAGCCGTTTTAGTTGAAGGGAAAGTCTTCTGCGTGATGAAGTTCTGGAATTGACCGAAGCCGCCTTTTGGGGTTTGGGATCCGAGCTCAATGTTTGCAGTGGAAAAGACGGTGGCAGGGGATTACGCGAAAGCAACAGGTTGTTATGCGGAGGCTGCGAATCATTTTGCTGATGAAGCAGAGGGGGCGCTGGGGGTGCGGACGTTTGCGATTCAGAGACTTTGCAAGCATTCGACGTAGTGGGGAACGCTGATTTGTCGTGTGTGATTAAATCACTTGCAATGTTTGATTGCGGAGGTGAATGGAACATTTTCACTGGTTTATTGAAAGTATAAGGCAAAAGAAAACTCAAATGGTACTTACTCTTTGTTAAGGTTGAAGGTTAGGCACGTGTGTCGATGCTCGAACTAATTTTCCTTGGGCGACGATCTTCAAGCTGGTGAATCGTCAGGCTTTTCCAGCGACAATTTCGGTGATCTCGTAAAGTTGATAAACGAAATTTTATTGTTGTTAAATGTTTCAAATCTTTATTCCGAATTTTAATCAAGCTTTTATTAAGCGCTAGGTTACAAATTAAATTCTGCTTAAGCTTTATGTGATAAAATTTCCTAAGAAACAATGAATTCATTATTGAAATATATAAAATAATATACAAAAGAAAATTCTTACGTTTAGTAATTAAAAGCAAATTTAACAATTTTGACAAATTAGTGTGAACGTTTCGAACGTCTTGAGAGTCAAATGGAAAAGAAAGATTAAAGTTAAAGCTACTAAAGAAATAAGCCAATTCAAACTTGTCGAAAGTTGACGCCCTCTAGGAAAGAATAGAATCGGTGATGCCAGATCTTTCAACAATATCATAATTCATTCCTAACTCGTACATCTCTTTCATGGAATGCCGCCTGTCAAAATAACCTTCAAACATTTAAAACCAACGTGTTCATCGGTACATCTCCTTATTTCTTCCCTAATTTTCCTTCGCCCACGCTATGTGCAAGTATTTTACACGAATCCCTTGAGCACGCGCAAATGTAAAAAAAAAAACCTTTCCGGACAACATCCGACGAGATCCCAAGAAGAGGACTGTCTCAGGAATGATTAGGTGGACGAAAGAGTGGATCCATGGCTGCAGGCACATAACTTTGAGATCTTTACTCATAGAGTGGGGATGGTCAGTCTCACAGAATAGCGACGCTTTGGAGCTGTGAGAGCCCGATGGTTAGGTACCTAAGAGTCCGAGCGACTCAGTTTCGACAAACACATTAGAAGGTCGACAAAGAACGTGACAAAGGTCATTATCACACTCTAACGACTGATGCCAAGTATAGCAGGCCTGCGGGAAGTCAAAATACGGCTTCTCGCATCGATTCGCCAACTCTATATTGCCGTGTAGGTATAGGTACTAGGTGGATGCGCTTTTGAGGAAGTGGGCATAGACCCGCCTTATCATGGCACAGTAAATCGGCGTGTTTCGGATCACTGGCGGTTATGCAAGGTATCATTCACCAATGATATGGTAATAGAGCAAGTCGTTCGGTCGACGGACCGAAAAATAATAGTTCTGCCACCGTGAATGAGGCGAGGTCCGGTGAGCTACGTTATTACCCAATTCATCTTCGAATGCGCTCAGTTGAAAGCATATCTCCCTCAACTGATGGTAATAACGTCTCCAAAATGCTCTTACCGCCATACGATTGCAAATACAGCTGAATATGCATTATACGGGTGCAAAAGATGGCTCCGGCAAGGGTGATAGCCAGAGACCCGGTTGGGCGCGGCGCAAAATTATGTTAAGAAGTGTAGGATGATGACTTCTCTCAGTCGCCAATGAAATGATAAATAGCCACAATGCGATACCTGGCACCCATGAGGTGGCTAACCATCTACTGTAGCAAACTTTCTCGTCCTAGCCGCGGAGTTTTTTGCAACTAAACCGAAGATTCGGGATCAGCATCTGTTGGCCTAATGTCTCTTGCATAAGACCTTATTAGAAGAAAATTTTACGTAGTCCGACCATGGTGTTCTGCACAGGCGAGAGGAAGTTCTGTCAAAATCCAAATTTTTATTTAGAAACCTTAAGCCAGACGAAACATCCGAATGCAACCCTACACCGAGTGAGAGCCATGTAGTAGATTACTCTCCCCCTCACCACGAGTTGCCTGTTATAAAACCGTCCTTTTTGCATAGGCAAAAGCACTTCCTGTACCAAGACAAATAACATATTGATCAAAACGTTCCCGGAATAACCGTGTTACGTAGCCAAGAGTACATCTATATCTGTGTATTACGGCGATTTTTTACAAATTTAGAAATGGATTTAAATTTGCAACAACGAAGTTGTATTAAATTTTGCGTGGAAAATGGATTTAATGGTGCGCGAACGTTGGAAATGTTGGAAAAGTGTTTCGGCAACGATTCTCCAAAGAAAACGGTAGTTTACTAGTGGCACGAGCGGTTCAGAAGTGGTCGTGAGTCAATCGAAGATGATGAACGCAGTGGCAGACTATCGACATCGAAAACCGACGAAAACATTGATGGAGTAAAAGAAATGTTGGTCAATAACCGCAAATTAACCATCAGAGAGATAGCGGAGGACTTGGACATTGCCTATGGATCCGTTCAAGACATTTTGGTTAATGATTTGGGTTTCCGTCGTGTAGCAGCAAAGTTGGTGCCAAAAGACCTCAATTTCATGCAAAAATGAGACCGTGTTGACGTCGCAAAAGAGATGATTTTCGAGGCTGAATCCGATCCCACATTCATCAAAAGGAGCATTGTTTCAGACGAGACGTGGGTTTATGAGTACGACACGCAATCCAGACATCAGGCAAGTGAATGGCTTCACCAAATGAGCCGAGACAAAAAAAAAAACACGTCGTTTTCACATAACTTGAGCGTTATGAGACGTTTGCGTGAAGCAATTCGCCGAAAGAGACCAGAATTGTGGGCAGAAATCTGGTGGATTTTGCACCATGATAACCCACTGTCGCACAGTGCCATCATTATTCGTAATTTTTTGACGAAAAATGCAACAAACACCATCCAACAGCCACCGAATTCACCTGATTTGGCTCCCTGTGAATTCTTTCTTTTCAACCGAATTAAAAAACAACTACGGGGAACGCGTTTCAGCAGCCGAGAGGAAGTAATGGACAAATCGCAGGTTTCGACGATTGGATCAAGTGCTGGCGTATTAAGTGTGTTGCAGTCGATGGGGATTACTTTGAAGGGGACAATATAGATTTAGATTTCGCAACATTTCGACTAGCAAATGGCTGATTAAGTTATCAAACGATATTTTCGGCAATTCTTACTAGTATTCATAGAAGCCCCAGATAAAGGAGTCCTACAAAAATGGTTTCCGACTTCTAGAAGTTGGTATTCAACCTTCAGTCGCCTCAATAATGTGGTTTCAGCTCATCGAAGTTATGTTGCAACTCTATGATCTTTGAACCTCATCTGTATACGACCAAGTCATTTGCGTACGCTGTTTGCATGTGAAGTATGTTCATTCACATATATGTTCAACATATAAGCAAACTATTCGTTCTCGACATTCTATGCAGCACCTTAGGCAAGTTTTTATGTTTGCTTACTCTTCTTCATATCAGAAGTTTCGTGAGAATTCGAAATCAGATATCAGGGCACATAATTGCGTCATTTCTGGCAATTTTTTGGCATGGATAGCAGTGGTCTTTGTACTAGATGTACATGTCAATACTGATATATATATATAAAACGATAAAACCTCTCACACCACTTCTACGATTTTGTGGTGTCTGTGAAAACTACAACTAGATAGTGGTCCAAGGACATTTTGAACGCTCCAAATGTTTGGAAACTTATAATACTGAAGGTGCTGCTTACCTTTGATCAATTTGGTTGCGTTCATGTTATAAATACTGAAATGCACAACCATCTATAGTGATATTCAGAAAATATATCCTCCTTTCTACAGGGTGTCCCCAAATTTGTCAAGATAATTAGGCAATGATTCCTGGGTGTATTCTAAGAAAGGTTTTTCCAAGTATAATAAAATCTCTGAGTTTTTCCACAAACTGATTGATAATTTTTTTTTTATTACTATTACGGTCATAAGAAAAAGATAGTAAAACGGTATGTTAATTATGCATTTTCTGGAGAAAAGTGACCTCAAAGTCAAAAATTACCATGAGCCAGAAAAATGGAACAGGTTTAGAAATTGGATATCTGAAGACCCCAAGAAGATATCAACCTTATTTAAATGCAGTTACAAAGGGTATTATTTCTTCTAAAAACAAAGTCATCAACAAAGTTTCTGCCGTTAGTATTAACTGAGCAATTTCCGTTAACATGCGTCAGGGTATACCAAAGTAAGCCTTTCCTTAAATCCTCGATAAGTAATGTCAGCATTGGAGATAGATCGTTACTGTGGAGCGATTTTTTTCTTAGAATATACCTACCCAGGAATCATTTCCCAAATTATCGTTGACGAATTAGGGGACACCCTGTATATCGGTGACATACTCTGCGCATTGCTCATCGATTTTGTTGAGGAGTTCGTAGAAATACTCACTTTGCTTCTGTACTAATTGAACAGCATCCAAATGTGTTCTAACATCACCAAAACGACATCAATTTTGGCAAATTTAAGCACATCAGTAGAAAAGTCTGTAATTTTGTAGACTCTACCATTTCTTGTTTAAACCAATATCTCATTTTCTCATGGATGCGTAAAATGAACAAAAGTCCTTCGCACTCCCTTTGTTTCGGAATATCATGGCCCTCATCATTTTTCCAATCATGTAGTGCATCGTTAACATGATAGCTCACAGAAAAATCTCATTTAAATGAGTACTACATTGAAAGCACCCTATTTGCATCCATGTATCTAGAGTTCACACACTGTAACGTAAATTGATTCATCCATGGCGCTGTTCTATTGAAACTGCTTTCGTATGCGAACGAATTCCTACACATGCCCAAAGAAATAAAACAACCTCGGCATGATGTGGAAGGGATGGAAGAAATAAAGTACATTTCACATTGTAATCACAACAACCCCTCCACATCACTCATTATAGCTACATCTCATTAGATTCGATTTTTTTCTTCTTTTCCAACACTCCTTTCACCCCAAAACCCACATAAGTCTTATACGTATATACATACGAGTATGTTCGTACTTTGAAAGCGGAAGGCAAAGCGTAATAGTTCCTATTCCAAGAGCCTAACCTGGATACCAGAAACTCGTACTCATACTCATACATCCCCCTTTCACTCTTGCAACGTATCTATGCTAACGAAATTCAGATTCTCAAGTATCATCTATCTACGAGTTCAAGTAGGGATCTAACGAAATGTACGGTTTGGAACATTTTTTCCTCTGCCTAAGATAATCAAAGCACCCTTCTCGTTTGTCACGTCAATTTGAATTGTCGTCACTAGGATATTTTTTTAGGGTGTTGCAATTGCTATGTACGAGTAGTCCCCAATTTTAGCATATTCTCACATCCCTCTGGCGCGATTAAAACGGCTCACCACACCCTGAAAATTAGACACTGAATAAGAATGAGAAAACAAAAATTAAGCCATTCCCCTACTTAGAGACTATGATTAAATGAGCTCACATAAAGATTGGTAACCAACGACCGACGAGCGACGGTTCAAGGAGACAGGGATTCTATCAGTATCTCGATGGAAATCAAATAATGTAACGTACATAGGTCGGTACGGTGTCCGTACATAGGTTTACAACATTACTAAATGCTAAAGAATGATTTGCCACACAAATCGAATCAGGCTGAGAGGAGACAAACAATTTGTCTTGGGCTGGATATTGGATAATGGCATAATGGATGTGTCGCAGGGATTGTAAGAGGATGAAGGTCGCACATAACCCATCCACAAATTGCCATTTACAAACAAAATGTTGTCGTTTCTTCAGCAATTTGATTGTCGATTGTATGGCCCTTGACATTTTGCAACTGACTATTTGCAGTGGCCAGACATCTTCAATTGCTTTAATATTTTCATCATGTCTTTTGTTTTCGTAAAGATTTACAATACAGAAACCAATCAATCGATTCGCTAAAGGATTTCTGGACATTTTTGGCAATCGACAGTGTAAGAAATATTCCTTTTTTATTAGATTTCATACCAGAGGACAAAAGGATTGACTAGCGGAAAAAAGAGATTTGGAGCTCTTGCTGATATAATACTCGTATTTGAACAATTGGGCAAAAGTATGCGTATACTCTTACGTCAATATTGCATTTACAAAAATGTTTTTAATTAACTGCAGCAAACCCGCACAGATCTAGGATACCCGGAAGATATTGAAGGAGCTTGTGTAATCTCCAGCAAGCCGAAGAGCAGAGTTAAATATACGGGGCTAACTGTCTAGCAATCGGCGAATAGGGGACGATGACTAAGGGAAAGTCTTCCAATGCAATCCATGGCTGAGAGAAAGCTCATTGAGTGACTACAGGACGACGACCCCATACTCCGGGGACCAAAAATACGAACGAAAACTAAAAAACAAAAACAAGAACGACAAAGACAGGTACAAATGAGCCGGGCACCCCTAACGCTATCTTAAGCGACTCAAACTAAGACCGGGCATCTGAGGGGATTAACCCCCTACTCGAGAATTCGCCACTGAAGAAGAGAGAAGTGTCGGAATAATCGACATTGACATGGAGATTACGAAACCTGATAGATCACCAGCATATACAAATTCTCCACATCGTCGACTGCAAAATTGGCGGTAAAATGGCCAACTGCAACGCGCCTACGATTTCCTCGAGGATATGAACTTAGGGGAGAGCAAGCCTATTGGTCGCACCTCAAAAGAACCCAATCCAGAAGTCGCTGATGAGAAAGAACCGATGTGACAAAAGCATCCAGGATACTAAGCAAAGCCCCCTTCAAAGTGGCAGCTCTAAGGACAAACGAGGTAACGATCGTATATTTTCGAAGCCATTGCAAAAGTATAAGGATGAAGAGAAGACGAAGGGAAACTCCAAAGTTTCCTCGATCTTCTTAAGCTTTACTAAGGAAGGTGTAGAGGACAATACTCGATGATAGGGCAGAGGGAAGTAAACTCGGCACTGTCTGCACGGTTGTTGTCAACCCTAATTCCTTTAATAGAGATCTTGTCGGCGGGAACAGGGTAGACAACAAGGAGACCACTTAGGCGTTTTAGAAATTGCGACTGTACATACATAGCTCCTTAATGGAAAAGGAAGAGACTAGGCTCGATAGGGCTCGTGAAATAGTCAGAGATACTGCCGCGGCATGGCAAGTGCAATGAGAAAGGAATATATAGAGGAGCCAACAGGGTCACAACCGCTGAGGGGAGAGAGGGTAATAGACCTCCAACAGTTGCGGCGATGTTTGCCATGAAACCATCAACCACCACAGCCAAGGACTCCTCCAAAAATGGCCCGGTTACTGGGAGATCGAAAAGATGACGGTTAAAGGGCACAACCTCCATTAAGATAGACACGAATTCCAAAATATGGAAAAAGAACACAGCCGAGCCCAACAGAAGCTTCCGGGTGACCAGTAGCCTGGTCAAAGTCCTCAAAAAGGGAAGATTAACCAAGCTGGAGTCACTCCGAAACACAGAACCATACACTGAGTCGAAAGAAGAGACTCTCCGTTTCATGCTTAAGGCTCACTTGCCAGGTAACCTAATAAGAACTAGCTCCTAATAACAAAGCTGCTAGTGAGCTGAATAACACAACACGCCGTAACTGGTATATCTCACCCATTGTGGTGAGGGATGAGGCCAATAAACATGCTGTTGCTTCCCTTGATGGCTTCAAGTCGCCTGGCACCGATGACATATAACCAGTTATGTTATAAAAAGTTATAGATCAGCAGCTGCTAACTCTGAAGAGAATTTTCACCAGGCCCTGACATATATATACCTATATCGGAACCCTGCCGAACAGTGACAGCAGCCTTTATACCGACAATCGGAAAGGGTGACTACACGCTCGCGAACAACATCAGACCTGTAAGTCTGACTTCCTTCATGTTGAAAAGCATCGATAGATTGGTCATCGACGTTGACCTCAACGAGCTCAATAGTTCTGACATCTATGTACAAGCATTCGCTGACGAAGTTGCTATACTGTCTGTTGGATCGTGTCTGCTCTAAAGCCTAGACGCGATCGACGATTGGTGCAGTAGCAATGGGCTTTTGGTCAATCCTCTCAAAACTGATGTTGATCTCTATACGAGAACGGAGAAGCGGACTTATCTAACTCATCTAGTCCTTAAAGGCATCACTGTCAAAATCTCCAAAGAAACTAAGTAATTGGGTGCAATCCTGAATAACAAACTTCTCTGGACTAAACATGCTACGTCTAAAGCCCCTAAGACGCTGTCGGCCTTCTGGCAGTGCAAAAGTGCTATCGGACTGGATCTACACGGCTATGATAAGGCCAATTATATCCTGTCTGGTGGGATAAGCTCTCGCGAAAATACGTGATTGTTGCATTTACCAGACCCAACACAACGGCTTGTCTCGGCTGCATAGGGCTTTCCCTATCACACATGGCTCCACACTAGACGCATTGATGAATCTCCCTCCCCTTAATATTCAAGCTACACTCTCAAAGACATTTTTCATTTAAAACGAAGTGATCTTTGGTACAGCATGCACTGGAGCTTTGGTGACTTGCACGCCGGCTATCTTATGGATATGCCCTTCGATGCAATGACACCAGAACTCCTGCTGAGGAAAAAATTCGAAATCGACTTTCCCTATGCCCAGGGCTGGTTTCCACCAGAATCTCAGCCAGGAAAAGAATAAAGCTGTGCCTCCATGGACGGCTCCAAAATCGATGTAGAATGTGGTGCTGGTGTCTTTCTGGAGGACGACAATATTAGACTTCACTTCTGGTTAGGAAAACTTTCGTCTGTTCTCCACGAAGAGACGCACGCAATCTTGATGGCAACGAACTATATTGTGAAGAAACGGTTTAGTAGCGAAGCATTTGCATATGTAGCGACAGCCAAGCTGTGGTTAGAGCCTTTCTAAACCCTCTTACGATTTCCAAGCTAGTTCAAGAATGCAAGATATTACTTAACGTAATCGGCTAGTCTTGTTTGGGTCCCACGTAACGATGGGATCACGGGATAAGAAATCGCAAATGAACTTGTCAGGAAAGGTTCAGAGGGAGTTTTTCGTCACCTACGTTGGGTCTGCCTGCATCCATGGTTAAGGCTTCCATTGATAGATGACATAACTCCATGGGCTGCAGGCAGACCAAACAAATGCTTCCCGACGTCTCTAGAAAGCCAGCGGTTTTGTAGCTGTCCCTCAGCAGGAAAGACTGCATGTTGCTTACTGGTGTCGTTACGGGGAACTACACTTTTGCCAAGCACTTAAATGTGCTGGGCATAAGTGATACAAGATCCTGTGATGCTTGTTGTGAAAGTGATGACGCAACCCGGAACATTATCACTGTCAATGTTCGGTTTACGCTCGCATCATGTTGCAGGTACTCGGCGTTGACGCGGTCGGTGCTGCTACTATAGCCACTTCTCACTGAAGCGCTTACTTATCTTTCTTCGAAAGACTGAGAGATTTCATCAAAATGAACTGACAAAGTATACAATGGACAAGTTCTTTCTTAGAAATAAACGCGTTTTTTAAGAGGTTTAGATTTTTTTTTTTAAATAGAACACAAAGAAATGAACTTAATGAAGATCTGTTAAGTTCATTCGAAAGATTGTTTCATGTGGTTTGATATTTGACAATAGTTTCGAGAATATGTCCACCACTGTTGCCTCGTACACAGCGCATTCTACAAGTCCAATTTTCCATCACTTTTTCAATAAATTGCTTGCGTAAATCCCATACTACTCGAACAATATCTTGCTCCAAAGCGTCAATCGTAGCCCCACAGAAAATAATCCAATGGCGTCCATTTCTTGAAATCACTCGACTGCCAAATCCTGTTTGATTGTGTAAGATGTTATGGAGCAGCATCCTATTGGACGCACAATTCTTCCACTTTGATTGGGAACAAATATGTTAATTGTTGATTATCTTTGAAGAAATATAGACCGATGATGACACTACCGGCGTGCAATTCACACCACAAATGTCAACTATCTGAAATTGTTGTTGTGGCGTCAATCTTTCCAAACTATACTGAAAATAAATGAAGCTTGGCAACTCAATATGACAGCTGATTTGACATGTAATACCTATTGGAAAGTCCGACCCCACAAAAATGCACCCTTTATATGTCCAGGTGATACTTTTGTAACCACAAATTTATATAAGTTAGTACACAAAACATTAATTCTTCACTCCCACTTCAAATTACACACAGTTGCACGCGCACATCAAGTGCAACATCATAAACACACGCCAGCGACAGTAAACTGCTGACCCAATGTCTGTGCCACCTGAGACATCCACATTCCATCACGTTCGGCAGCTGGAAACCAGAGTGTACCCGTGGGAAACCAACCTAACAAGAGGGCAAGCAATAGTATTTAAGGTAGAATTAAATGAATTGTAACTTAGTCTTAATTTGCATTTGTAAGGGTATGTTATGCCCAAATAATAAATAAAGTATTTTTTAAAACAAAACAACAAGAAGTTGTTTAATTTAAAACCTTTTAGCTTCCGCTCTAATCACTTTATTTTAGAATCCAATATGCATCAATATTTTTTTATTTTTTTTTGCTACTTCAAGTCCACCGCAAACATAGATTCATATATGAAGTGGCAGCATGAGTACGCGTCTGTAAATGAAATATTCAATATTTACACAGTCTGTCCTTCTTATTGTGTAAATAACGGTTATAATTTGATCGATAAGTTTGACAGTAAAGTGTTTAATGTGTACACTGGTAATTATATGGCGTGGGATGTTGTGATGACAATCCTTTATTTGTGGTGGAGGATGCAAGTAATGTGTCCTTTTATGAGAGGGAACCAGAATGTCAATATTCTTTTGCGGATTCTTCTTTCCAATTATGTACATAGTCTTCATCAATCTTTTCACAAAACATAATTGATTAACTTTTAGAACTACGTCCAAACTTAAACGCCAACAGATTTTTTTGACACTCGGACGACCCATGTACGAATTTGAAAATCTCCACATCCAGGAAGTGCTGTGGGACTGGCCTGACAATAGGAGAAAGAAAAACTTTTTGTCTAAAACGGGTGGTCCAAATTCAGGTTTCTCTTTGAATCGTACGTTATTTTGAAATTGACAGTTGTCAGTCGGTATTATATGTACCTCTGCAGAACGAAATCAATCGCTATACGCTTGAACAACGTTTCGTAAATACAGTCATAGACATTCGTATAAGCGCACTTCAGTTTTCTCTATAAAGGTCTTTTGTTTGGTATTATAATTTTTTATTTAATATTTCGTCTTTTATTTACTTATTCTAATTGATTTCTTTTTAGACCGATTTCTTGTGCCTTTTTTAAAACCATTTTTAAATATTTATCGTGTTCTTCTTTAGAACTAGCACATATCAAAAAATCGCGTATATAATCAAGTTTGGAAGATGAGAAAAATTTCATACCATCTCGGAATGAAACATTTCGGATGCCGCGTTAATACCAATAGGAAGGCGTAAGAACCGATATCTTCCAAAAGGCGTATTGATGATGGTTCATCCAAAGGTATCATCCAAAACCCACTATTAGCATCTAAGCTGCTGAAATATTTTGCTTTTAATAGTCGACATTTGACTTCCTCAACATCTGGAAAAGGAAAATGGGGTCACATTATTACCTTATTCAAATGACTGGGGTCAAGACAAAGCTTTAAACTTCCATTCGATTTCCTCACCAAAATAATAGAATTCACCCACGGTGTTGGTTCAATTTCCCGTACAATAACTTGTAACTTTCCCATGCGATTAAGCTCTGCCCTGAATTCGGTTTGTAGGTGATAAGGTATTTTTCGCAATGGTTCCACTGTAGGTTAAACGTTCTCTTTGAGAACTAATCGACACTTATTATTAAGACACCCTAATCCATTGAAAACCTCTTTATATTGTTCCATAAGATCATTCAAATTATTTATTACTCAGTCGTTCAGAGACCTCGACAGTGGATAGACGTGTTGACGTGTTCGGCTTTTACATAAGTAAATAAATAAATTGTGATCCAGTGCCATTTAAAGACAATCAATCCCCTCGGTATCCCAGTGGCTAACGGCGTCGGCCATCGAAACGTGGGATACGGGTTACGGGTTCGATCCTAGGTCAAACTTTGGAACTTCTGTTTTCTTTTTTTTCTTTTTTTTTTCTCGTTTTCTACTCAAATTGAGATCAAATAAAAACAAAAACAATAAATAAAATAACGTGATGGATGGTGGAGAGCGCTCCGCTCTTCCCATAACAGGAGTTGGAAAAGGCAACAATGGTGTTGCCGGTGACGTTGCGAAAGCAATTAAAAGGAGGAGGAGTTTGAGAACCCCTCCTAATCTAACGAAAAAAAGAATGAATGTGCGAACAGAAGATGATGATCATTATGAAGGGGGCAATAATAACTTTGCTTCCCTAGCGTCATCCGAATCGGAAGATGAGGATGAAATGATTAAAGACATTAGCCGCAGCATTGAAAAGCTGCAAGAAAAAATGCTGGCTGTTAAGCTAATGCAAACTGCACGCAGGCAGAGGTAGAAAGCGCCCAACAAAAAAAGCAACAAAAGCAGCAACAACAACTGCATCAACAACAAAAACAGCAGCAGCAGAAACAACCACTGCAGCAGACAAAACTGCAGCAGCAGAAACAACAAAAACAGCAGCCACAGAAACAAGAGCAGCAGCAGAAACAACAGCAACAGCAGCAGCAAAAGAAGAAGGAGAAGGTGCCTCCTATCAACACCTTTAAATTAGAGGTAAATGCTACCAAGGACCTGTGTAAGTTGGTCATTGGTAATAATTTTAATATAAAGAGATTGGGGAACGATCGCCATGCCATCCACTGTAATACAGTGGAGGGCTACGCGAAAGTTAAAGAGCTCCTAAAGGAAACGACGACGGAGGACTACTCATTCACACCGAAGTGTGAAAAGCGGCAATCGATGCTGCTGAAGGGGTTGGAACCGTCTTCTGATCCTGAGGAGATCCTGGCACTGCTCAAAGAGAAGGAGTGCGAAGGACTCAAGTTTGTGGGGGTAAAGCCATTTACCACAGCTAGAGCAAGGCGGGTGAAACGGAGTCTGCCGTTCTTCCTGGTGCAGCTCAGTCCCGAAAGTCGTCTGGATAGTCTACGGAGTATCAATGTCCTAGACTACCAGGTGATTCACTGGGGAAAATTAAAAAGGAGCGAAGGTGTTCTACAATGCGTTCGCTGCCAGAGGTTCGGGCACGCCGCGTCGAACTGCCAAATGCAGCCTCGATGCGTGAAGTGCGCTAAGAACCACAGTTCCGAGGAGTGTGCTCTAGGTAGGGACGGAGCATCCGATAGATCGAAGCTCTCGTGCGTGTTATGTGGGAACGTGGGACACACCGCAAACTATCGGGGTTGTCCTAAGTTCGCCGACATAAAAAAAGTAAAACTGGCTCAGCAGCAGAAGGTGGAGGTCAAACGTTCACCTGTTAGATTCCAAACACCAGCCGTCACGTCCCAAATTTCCTACGCCCAAATGGCGTCAGGTAGGGGGACTACGGTACAGCAAGCGACTGTTGCTTAAGGGCTTAACTTAAGGGGCTTAACGCAACACATGCCGTAATGGGTACGCATATGGTGGAGCAAACTTTGAAGGTCCTTGCGGTGAATATTAATTCACTGATTAGGATCGAACGAAGAGCCCCGATGTTTAAATTGCTGCAAGACCAAACTCCTGATGTGCTTTTCGCTAGCGAAACCAAGCTAACCGATAAGCACAAACTGAGGTACAATAATTATATTGTTAGAAGAAGAAACCGGCCCAGATCCAAACGTGGAGGCGGTGTCGCGATCTTCATTAAAGAAGGTATAAAATTTCACAGAGTGTACAAGTGCGTGTTGCACAAGTTCCGGGTGTTGGAGGCAGTCGTCGTTTACATTCCGCTCCGCAGTGGAAAGCGGCTGTACTTGGCCTCTGTTTATGCACCCGAGGCTTCACAATCCACCCTATTTATTACAGAGCTCGACACGCTTTTTCGACTTCTGAGGCTGGAATCGGGGGAGAATTATTTTATAATCGGCGGGGATTTCAACGCTAGACACAGAGATTGGGGAAATAATTTGCCAAATACTAGAGGGAACCTACTACTCGATTGGTGGGGTCAGCACGATGTCATGTACAGACTCGGTCTTAAAGCGACGGATAACCCGTCGTTTCCCAGAGGCGGGTCTTATTTGGATCTACTGCTGTACGACGAACGTATACGACTGACAGGTACGAATTTACAAACGCTAAACTGTCTGCGCACATTCGTGTATGACAGCGACCATTGCGGTTGTAGCAGCGAAATTACAGTTCCCAACGAAATTGCGGAATTGGAGGAGTTTGTTCAAAGATATTCCTACAACTACAGTAAAACTCGATGGACACGCTTCTCCGCAACCTTGACAAGAGCGCTCTCCTCGAACACGCTCCACCCACCGTCCAATAGGAATTTGTCAAACGAGGAGATCGACAATTACCTAACACGAATGGATGAGGCAATTAAACAAACTATGGATACTACAATACCGCGGTATCGACGCATGACTAACGAAGACCTGTTCCGCAATCCTACTATTGACGCACTGTACCGACAGAAAAGTAGACTTCTGACAAGACTCAAAAACTTGTACAGAAATATAAAATATTCAAAATATTCAAACGCTAATCAAAGAAAATTACAGAATTTCTGTAAGTTTGTATTGGAACAACAAGGTTCGGGCTGTAAACACCAGCAACCCGAATATGTTTCCGCAAATAAATAAACTATTTCGCAGAAAAAATCAAAACGACCTTCAGTGTCTTAAAATAGCCCGGACAACAGACAACGAACGGTTACTGACAATAGCAGGCATTGATCCAAATGAGGCCGCTGATGATGACGACTTTTTTGTGATCGAGGATCCACAGGAGAAGGTTGAGGCCATAGGGGCGACTTTCCAGGAAGTATACAAGGCCACTGATACCATTGGCCCTAATTACGACCTGGACAATCGCGTCTTGGTGCACGACTTCCGCATTCGAAATGAAATAGGGAACTGGCGATCCGAGGGCTCTGGTTTCACCCGGTTTAGCGACGAAAATATGGCAAATAACGTCATTGCCAGAGAGGGTGGCCTACCCCCGTTCATTTCGAAGGCGGGACTCCATGAGATCTTCGACACAATCAGGGCTAAGAAATCGGTGGGGACCGATGGCATTCCGAACATCGTGCTTTGACATCTTCCTCTAGAAGCGGTGGACATCTACACCACCCTGTTTAATAATGCAATGAATAATGCACATTATCCAGCGCATTGGAAAACGGCGGTGGTTCAACCTATCCCCAAAAAGGGGAAGGATATATCCAATCCGGCGAATCTCCGGTCGATAAGTCTCCTTCCAAATATCAGTAAGGTTTTTGAAAAAGTAATCAACAGAGCTCTGTCTAGGTGGGTTGAGGACAAACATATAGTTCCGGATAATCAATTCGGTTTTAAGGCAGGACATGATATCTCACATGCCGCGTCTAAACTGGTTTCTGATATCCAATGGAACAAAGGCAAGAAACAGTACACTGGTGCCTGCCTTGTTGACTTGGAGAGGCCTTCGACACTGTATGGTTAGAGGGACTTTTCTATAAGCTGACTAGGCTGGGGATCAGTAAACCACTCTTGTACATTCTTTATAATATGCTAACTAACAGACAGTTCATCGTGAAGAATGGTGATGTGACTTCTGTTGGAATATTTCAAATTAAAAATGGTCTTCAGCAAGGCGCGGTCAATTCGCCGATCCTATTCAACATTTTTTCAAGCGACTTGATAGGTTCACTTCCCCATACTATTGCGTACGCAGACGATTTGATAGCGTACAGAACAGGTCCAAAAATCGAGGTCATTAACACCCTCTTGCAGCGTGACTTCGATAAGATAAGACGATTTTGCGATGACTGGAAGTTGAAAATCAACTTTCAGAAGTCGGAAACCATTCTCTTTAGGACGCCGTTGTCTAGAGCCTCTAGGGATACCAGAAAAAATTGGAGAAAGTTCTCGATCATTGGACAACGCGGACAGCCTCTTGCCTGTCGAAATGTAGTCAGATACCTTGGAATCTGGCTAGATCAGTTTCTGTATTTTGGCAAAAGTGTAGATGCTGCTCTGGCCAGAGCTAAAGGTGCTTTTGCCCTCACAAAGAGACTGTTTTATAGCAGCCAACTCGATGCGAGGGTAAAGGTAATCTGCTACATGGCCCTTATTAGGCCCATGCTGGTATTTGGTTGTCCCGTGTGGTTCAATGTACGAGCAAGCTTAATGGAAAAGATTCGGGTGTTTGAGAGGGCTTGCCTTAGGGCTTGTCTTCGCTTGTACAGAACACCAGAGTCGGAGTACAAGAAATTTTATCCTAATGAGGTCCTTTACAACAGGGCGAACCTAATACGAGTGGACAACTTCGTAATTAAGCTGACTCGAAGGCACATTGCAAGAGCAATGACCTCGACGAATAACCTGATATCTGGGGCTTACTACCCCAATTACCTTTACCACGAGAGTGTGCGCTCTGACGGCTTCGTTCCACCGGAAGCATTCCTCTACCTAGATCAGTTAGGATTGATCCAGGATAGGTCAGCGGTCCCGTTAATCTTCCATGTCGCTCGGACAGCTGGGGACAGGCGACTCAACTACAACAGAGACGTCGCACACGGCAGTGTGGATCGTCTCAGGTTCAGTAGGGCGGTGGGGAATCGCGATAAGAGTGATGTCGTTCGGCAGCACCAGCATTTTTGGTGGTTGGATGATGGAGAAGATGTTTTGTCGTCGTTTCCGTCAATTTCGGGCCAGCCTCACTAATGAGGCAGAGCTGACCAATATATTTGCTTTGTTAATAGCGATGGCCAGCTTACATAGGTTTAGGTTAGCATTTAAGAAACATATGCATATATCAGTGTATACAAAGGTGTATACTGATATATGTATATGATTGTGTATAATGTCTATGTGTGTTTATGTGTGTATTGTACATTTAGTTTAGGTAGGCTAAGGTTTATTTTAAGTTAGATATTAAGTTTTTATAAAAAATTAAAAAATGTCCATATGCTAAGTTTTTGTAAATAAATTTTTTTCTTAGCCTTAAGTATAGAAAATAAGTATATTTTAAATAAAATGTAAATGAAGTCGAAAGACATAGTTATAAGAATTTAGAGTAGCTTAGAGCGCCTGTGTGGGGCCAGTAAGTTAGTATAAGATTGTTAAGTAATTGTAAGCTAGCATTTAAGCATTTTTTGTTAGAGTGTAAGAGTTAGTGATTAAGAAAATAAAAATGCATTTAAAACTAACTAACTAAAAATTAGGAACTGTTACTAGCGATGCCAACCACAGTTCCGTTATGCCATTGCTTCGAGTTTTTTTTTTAAATTGCTAAGTCACCAATATTTAATTTTGGCTGCTTCTTAGCCAACCGATTAAAATAATAAGCTTGTGTTTTCTTCTTATTATTCATTTTTTCCTGTACATGATCTTCCACTAGGTTGTTTCTGGCCAATAGAGCACTCGACACAGGGGTTTTTGTTTTCAATTGACGGCCAAAGAACAAATCTGACGGTGAAAACTTCATACTAGCCACAGGAGTGGTGTTGTATTCAAGGATACGATACTGATATGACCGAACATCATTTGCTTCATACATTCGCATTAGAATATTTTTAGAAATGGCCACGCCCTTTTCTGCCAATCCGTTACTCTGAGTATAACGAGAACTTGAAAATTGAAATTTAATATTGTATTGAGAAGCAAATTGTTCAAACGGTCGAGAATTGAATGGACTATTGTCACATCTGATAATGGTAGGAAAACCGATTTTGAAGAAAACATCATTGAGGGACTCAATAATATGAACTGCGGTCCTATTTTTAAGTTCAATTGCAACCAAATAATTTATATATGAGTCATAGGCAGAAATAAATGGACGACCAGCATAGTCAAATATATCAATACCAAAAATATGATACGGATACTTGGCACTTTCTTGAGTTAACGGCTCTTTTTGAACATTTCGGGTGAACTTTTCACAAACAGTGCATGATTGCACCTTCTCCCTGGTCAGTCCATTCATACCAGGCCAATAAAACAGTTGTCTGGCTTTAGCCAGTGTCTTTTCAATTCCCAAATGTGCTTCATGTACCCAATTTGCAATCTGCCTTTACATTTCTGTGGGTATAACTAATGAAAATCTAGTAACAACATGCCTTCCTCAACATGAAGTTGATCCTTCAGCTTATAGAAGTGCTGGCTCACATAATCCAGTTGATGATAACTAGGCCAACCATGATCAACGTATTTCTTAATACGTGAATATTTCTCATCTTCGTCAAGTACCTTGAGATACATTTGCTTATTTTCATCATTAATGCAAATGTTGTTAATCATCATGTGAACAACTCCAGACAAACCCTGAAATTCATGAAATTCATTTATTTCGGCCAGTTGTGCCCGGCAGTCTGCAATAAGCATTTCTTTGCCAGGTGTATACTTAACAGTCATACAGTCATACATATACTATACAGTGTATACTCAACAGGCGGTCCAATAACTCACAACTTACGATCTGGTTGGCCACATCCCGTAAATTGTGTCTACCACCTTCCAAGTGCAATGGTACTTGGAGGTTCCATAATCATCAAAATTTGCGGATATTTACGAGTAAGTAAAAACATTAGCATTCGCTGAAGACGTATGCTAACGTCATCGATATTCCGCTTAACAAGTGTCTCTAATGGCTTGTGGTCACCTTGCACAGTAAATTCACGTCCGTAAAGGAAGTAATGAAACCGTTGGCAGGCAAAAACAATGGCCAGCAACTCTTTCTCGATTTGGGACCACTTTTGTTCACTCTTTGTCAGCGTACGTGATGCAAAAGATACTGGTTTTCTATCTTGGATAATCGCACAACCAAGTCCATCTTTGGATGCATCGGTTTGAACAGTGACGTTTTTCTTGGGATTATACGTAGCCAAAACTAGCTCAGAAGAAACTAGACCAGTTAAATTGTTGAATTCTTTTTCATGTTCGTTAGCCCTTTTGGCCGCGGCAATTTTAAAATTGCTTCAGAATATTTACGACCGGCTATAATAGCGTTATGTGAAATAAGGTGTCCCATAAATTTGACTGAAGATTGTCTGTATTGAATCTTTTCTGGGTTAAATCTGACATTATATTCACGTGCACGCTGCATTACTTTCTCGATGGAGCCACAATCAAGATATCATCGAAATAGATGTGAACTCCAGGAATGTTTCCAAATAACTGAACCATTTTATGCTGAAACATCTCAGGCGCACAATTTAGGCCAAAAGGAAGTCGATTGAACTTGTAACGACCAAATGGAGTCATGAATGTCGTAAGGTCTGACGATTCTTTATCCAAAGACATGTGCCAGAACCCACTGGTGAGATCAATTACAGTAAACACCTTTGCATTAGTCAAGTTTGACGTTAGGTCATCAATGGTTGGAATGAGAAAGTGTTCATGTTTCATACATTCATTGAGTGCAAAGACGATCTAAGCCCACCATTTGATTTTTCTACTATTTGTAAATTATTGACCCAGTCTGTCGGATAATCAACAGTCTCGATCAATTGGTGGTTGAAGATTAACTGGTCTTTATTTTAGTATGAAATTTCTCTTCTTGTACATCTTTTTTCTCTCTTTTGTTCTCTCTTCTTTACAATACAGTTTCTTAATTTCTACCTTAATACTAGAGGTACGCTGCGCATTTCATATTACACACATACTTATTACAACTACGGAGGGGGATATCACGATGCATGCTTCCAGCACCCGGAACCTACGTACTACACGACTGCATACTATTTTAAAACGTATTCCTTTTCGTACGAAGATCGCAACGCCTCCTCCCTGAATTGGAGTTGGGTCGGTTTCTCCTTCTTTTTATCTTCTATGCGTCATTTTATGTCTTTTGGTAAGCTTAGTTTCGCTAACCAAAAGCACATCAGGGGCTTAGTCTTTAAACAACTTAAATAGTGTGGCTCGTCGTTCGAACCTAATCAGTAAATTCACATTCACAGGAAGGACCTTCAGGGTTTGCTCCACCACGTACGTACCCATTACGACAAAAGGTGCATTAGGCCAGACAGCAGCGCGTATTCCTGATCGACCCGCGTGGTCTGTTCAGTTAATGACATCAGAAAACGTTTGGGAATGAATTTCGCTTAGATTTAGCTGGCCCTTTCCAAAAATCTATCATGGTCGATTCGAAGTCAAAATTTCCTTCTTTCTGTCTTCGAACACACAGCACATTCTCAGACACCCATGCACGCTTTACGTTCCATATTCGCCTTAGAAGGTCTACCAAAGGTTATCGTGTCTGAAAATGGCACGCAATTTACCTCTAAAGAGTTCCAGTAGTTCTGTTGAGATCATTCAATTCGGCATATGACGTCAGCACCATTCAACCCCGAGTCCAATGGATTGTGCGAGAGGATGGTAAGAACTTTCAAAACAGCCTTTCTTAAAATCATGTCTGGAAAAGCAAAAGACGATGATGTACTCACCACGTTCTTATCTACGTTTTCACCGTCGTCAACATCGAACTTTACTTGCTGCTAATGTTTCCGAACCAAGAAGAACAAGCAATCTAAATCAAACGAGGTTTCACTAAGGTCAATCTGTATTTCTATGATTGTACATGCGAAGTATAGGAAGAATAGAGAAGATTCTGGGTAGAAGGATGTTGTAACAAAAACTATGCGAAATCTCCGGCTGAAAACTTTAAGAATAAAAGACCGAGACTTAAACGTGAGAAATATAGGATTTATTCGTCAACTTCGTACGAGATATAAAGAGCTACTGACTTTCCAAAAAATCGCATGATAAACTACAGTATTAACTTACATCGTTAAGAGATGGGTTATCATCTGAGCGTGCTGAAGCATCAAACACAACTCTCATCTTTGTTGTGGTACTCTCAGCTTTATAAACGGGGCGATGCGGTAAATAAAATACCCGTCTAGAATCATCTGCAGGAACTGGTCTGCAGGAACTGGTTCAGCGATGCCATCTAAGACCATTTGTCGTATAGCATTATCATACTCCTTGAGACGATCAGGTGTCCGTGACAAACGCATAGAAAGGTAAAGAAGCCGTTTAATTGCTTGGTTTTTGTTACTCTCGGTACACACTTGAGAATCTTTCCACGGCAAAGCTGCTTCGTAGCGGGAATCTTTTCTTTTGATGCAGGAGGAGATGAGATGTTCTGCTATATAACGATTTTCGGCATCTTCGCTCCGAATACCAATGGATTCAAGTGACCAGAAGGAAGTTATGTCATCAGGGCGGGCAGATGTAAATTCGTGCTGAGAATAGGAAAGGAACATAAATTTATGTTTGAAACGATATCCTTACCAAAAGAAAAATGTGGCCCTTGAATAGTCCACCCAAATACGGTTTCTATGGCTCTCAGACAGGGCGCGATGCGCCTTTGCTTGCCGGTAACTATGATCCAGTAAAAGTCGGAGCCTAGGAGCCTACAAGAACACTTAGGCCTTCTTCCGAATCGATGGAAACATGTTTTGTGTCAGCTAACTGAATTCCTTGAAATGAGGGACATGAGCTATCAGGTGCTGGTAGGACGTCTACACATATTTCTGGAACCACTACTGCCTCTATGTACACGTTTTTTGTTTTGTTGAACTGACTTAGTAGCACAAATCCCACTTTGTCCAGAGTTTGAAACGGAGACTGCTCCTTGCTTCCGAACGGGATGACGGATATACTCACTTTTCCAATAGAGGTTAGGTTAAGTTTTTGCACCAGACTCTCACGAACATATGTATGTTGACTGCCCCCGTCAATTATGAATCGAATTAATATACTTTTATCTTTGCTCGGTGCTGTGGCAATGCCGCGAGCTGTCTTCAGAAAGACATTTGAATTTTCTATTACAGAATTGGCGGATAAATTCATTGCACTTTTATTTTCGCAATTTGTTGTGTTCACTATCGATGCTGCGATAGCTTTAGTTTTGGCAAAGGAAGGGTCACACATCGATGTCGAATGCTTTCCTCTGCATTTTTTGCAAAAAATCCACTTTGCGCTTTTACAATTTCTTGAAGAATGTCCGCTTTTTGTACAACGAAAACAACGATAGTTTTTACGTAGCAAATCTCTTTTTTGTGTAATAGGTATATCGCTATCGCAGTCTTTCGTACTGTGATTATTTGACGCACAAAACAAACATTGCTCCTTTTCGTTTATTGCAACTAAACTTGTTGCAGTAGCTGTTGTGGAAGAGGGATTTTTTGCATTAATAGAAGAAGTAGAGACAACACGACTTCTCTCTAACGATTCCACTTCCCGCTTTAAAAATCGCATAATATCCTGAACCTGTTTGTCTCCAATTTTCGAAAGAGTCGAGCTATTTGATTGTTCAGGTTCATCTTGCTCATCATGATTACCTCTTTCAACAGTGCGGTGGTAGTCGACACGGAGCTCCACTGGTAGGCAACGGAGTAAAATGGATTTGAGCATGACGAAGTATTGGTGAGACGGAATTTGTAAGGCAGTGAGGGTGCGACTGCATGCTGTAACCGAATTATATAGATGACGTAAGCCAAGTACATCTGTTCGTGAATTAACAGGTCGAAGAGCAATTAGCTGCTGCATATGCTTATCGACTAGGCGCTCTGTATCGCCAAACTGTTCTTTTAAAAGCGAGACAGCCGCATCATAGCACATCTCCGTTGCAGAAAAACCTTCGATCACCTTTTTAGCGTTACCCACCAATACACTTTCAAGGTAACTAAATTTATCAGACCAGTATTTTCATGAACTTTGGTACGGAACTGATCCCAAAACGGTAGCCATTCCTGGAAGTTTCCATCAAACTTTTTTAACGTTAACACCGGCAGCTTAACTAAACTGTGCACGACACCAGATGCGTTGAGAGATAAGTCATTTCGGTTCTCTGTCTTAGGTGTCTGCTTCTGCCTAAGTTTAGCTATGCGTGTATTTAATTTAGCAAGTGCTCCTATGGCAGAGTCTTGGTACTCTGCAACCTTTTCAAACTCTCTATCCAGATCTTCATCTTTGAGGAGGCTTTTATTCCTAACCTCCTGATTAGAAGTGAGGAGACTTTCGTGTGCTGCTGTCAAACGCTGGATATAGGAAATTAATTCTTGCTCAATGTAGTCCAATTTGTCCTCATCTTTTAACTGCGATTCAGGCGAATTTAAATAGTCAGTGGCAGACTTGACGATTCTCGTAACTTGCCCTCTGTAAGCAGACCGACCGGAGAGTTCCATTTTATGAACTTTCAACGCGAAACACGAGATTCTTTAAATAATGTTTTTACTTCGGAACTCCTTATCCTCTTTTTTTTTCTTTACGCTAAATATATTTCTCTATCTCTGAACGACTTTTATCCCGGGTTTCGGCACCATATAACAAAAACTATGCGAAATCTCCGGCTGAAAACTTTAAGAATAAAAGACCGAGACTTAAACGTGAGAAATATACGAGTAGGATTTATTCGTCCACTTCGTACGAGATATAAAGAGCTACTGACTTTCCAAAAAATCGCATGATAAACTACAGTATTTTCTATGCAAGTACAATAGTAATACAAACACATGTGTAGTTAAAACTTCTAATTAGGTATCATATACACATATAAGAGTAAGAAAGAGATAAAGTTAATCCATGAATTATTTAGCTTTACATATATGTACACAAGTTATTTCATGATATAATTTTCAACAGATGTACCAAGTAAAAACAGATGAAGGAATCTGCAGATGCCACCAGAACCAGTTAAGAGCTAACTCAGGAGTAGATGCTGACACTATGTTGCTGATGGCTATGTTTTCAACGATCCGGACTCAAATCCTCCAATGATAGATTTGTCAAAAGATCACCATCCATCACCTTCCGACCAAGAAGATCAGCTTGTCCCAGATTCAAGACCGTTCATTTTGTTACGATTTAAGCGAAGGTGTAATTGATGCACCCTGTATTACATCATCAGATCGGCAGAGTAACAGCTTGGTGCAGATTTTAGAGTGGTGGCATCATTGACCCATTTTATTTCGAAAATGCTGCTGGAAACGCCATTTAGGTCAACGATGAGCACTACAGAACCATGATTACTGAATTTTTATGGACTGAAATTCAAGACATGGACTTGACCGATCTCTGATTTCAGCAAGATAGCGCGCCATGCCACACAGTCCATCAAACAATCGATCTTAATTGACGATCGATGATGAATATTAGTAAATAATAAAACTGGTGTGTCATCACATGAGAATCAAAAAGAAGGAACTTTTTTATTTCTTCTTCCATTGCAGTCAGTTCCCGGTTTCTGTTGCATGAATTTGTTCGCAATTGCAAAATATCTCACAGATCGAAAGTTAGTTTAGAAATATTTTGGAAGACAAATACCCCGTTTGAATCAGTGATATGGGCATGTTAATTTGTAAGTCCATCTCTCCCTAATATCTCCAAAATATTAATCTTTCTGAAAAGGAAATCCATTTGGGCCAAGAGGATAATTAAACTTTTAACCAGTCTTATCGTCACTACAAAATTATTACAATTCCACTTAACTAACAACCAGTTCAAGAAAATGCCCGATAATACGAATAAATGTGGATGTGTACTCGTATATCCAAAACAAAACTCAAATACCAAGCCGAAGCTATTTTAAGTTTAATCAAACCAACCACACATTTATAGTATAATGCCTCTGGGACCTGTTGTTGTATCGAATAGATTCAACTGCAAAGCATCCATGGCTTACCATAAACTCACACAACCCGATGCAATTCTTGTAATTGTGTTTCCGATGGAAGAGTAAAAACATTGTGTTCTTTGATGCTCAGAGGGTGTGTAATGTAAATATATTCACAAAACCAATATCATGTCCTTTGGGGCTGAGAAACTCGTACCAACATACATATGTATGTACCAACATATGCACCTATAAACTCATAGGCATTGCCGACTCGACAAGGTGATGGGGTTGAGAGGAGAGGGAGGTGCTATAAAAGAAGATGAAAAACGAAATAATCTCAAGTAAACATTTATACCTGGAAATGGAGAATATCCTTGAGCTGCACTCGTGCTCGTACCACAAGGCCTTTCATTTGGGACTTTTGAGTACGCAAGAGTTTGCTTTGATTTTTGTGAAGCGAGCTACACGATTGGTGAGGTGAATTATATTCAGGTTTATTGAAAAGTTTGTTTTTTTTTTTAAATCCTGATGAATTACTAAAAAATTTTTATTAATGTGATGAATCTGTGTTTGGTCTTGAATTTAAAAAAAAAATAACACAAACCATTACCGCTTTCAGCTTTTCTTTGCACCATGACTACACAAGCATAAACATTTTTTGATTGTTGCTAAACTTCAACAAACCTATTGGTATCCTTAATTTTTTTTTAAACTGGAATGAGGATCAAAATGAGGATTCTAAATAATCCCACAGATTATCCCTCAGACAAGTTAAGATGATTTATGACTGCTTTACTCGGACACTATGTACATGTGCGGGCAAAAATGAATGCTGTCGGTCTATAGAAAATGTATCCGCCATCAAGCTGGAGAGATGTGATGAAAAATTGTGAAATGTCATGTCCATTTCTCGGTTCAGATACGGCACGGTGCGAATATTTCAAGATAAAATCAAAGGCAATGTGAGCAGACAATTTAACTAGTTAAACACTTTCAGTCATTTAGAAATGTTCGTCATTCATTCTGGATGCCAAAATAAAGATATATTGGGCTACTGTCTCTATCCAAAAACGCTGTTGGAAGACCTGGCCTAAGAAGCAATGTACAATTCATGAAATTTGCCATAATAAATACAATACATAACTACATAAGGATCAGTAGAAGCGCATATTAGATTGCTTTTGAAAGCTCCTTAATCAAACCTAGAACAATATTAGAACCGTCTTTAGTGGTTTTGACGTGAAGCAGGAAAATAAGGGATCTTTGGTATCACAATCAAAAGATGAAATAACATCGTAGCTTACACACTAAAAGACTTGGCAGTTCCATAGTCGCCACCCATCAGCCAGACCGATCGCATTGCAATACAAGAAAAGTCGAGAACTTTGAAGGTCTTAATAATTCAATGTTTTAACATTGTCTCAGAACCTTTTCTTGTGGTAGATAAACGCTCATATTTCGTGCGCCAAAACACCTAATAAGAACTGCAATAAAAATGGTCAACGTCAAATGGCTGCAATGTCAAAAGCCTTTTCTATCTGTTCTTTTCGTAAAATTATAGGGTGCCTTCTTTAATTAGGATTCAAAAATACATACTCGTATAACGGGTGATTCATTTAGACTTGTTTTCTTATAATATGCTTTTTTCTACTGATCACGCGTAACTGGTCTTATGGCGTCGTGCTATTCTTATTCAATATTGTATGACAAATCCATGGAAAGGCTCACACCTCAACAACGTCTCCAAATTATTCAGCCGTATTATGAAACTCAGCGTTCTGTGAAAAATATTTTTCGTGCGCTTCGAGCAACATATGGTGACCATCATCGACCTTCCGAGTCCATTATTGCCTTTACCATCCGCAAATTCGAGTCTCAGTGTACGTTATTGGATAATACGCGACCGAATAGACCACATCCAGCCGGTAGTGAATAGAATACTGCGAACTACAGCTACATCCATAAAAATGCACTGTTTGGTGTGGTTTATGGTCTGGTAGAATCATTAGTCCGTATTGTTTTTTAAGATGAGGTCGGACAGAACATAACAGTCAATGGCGAGCGCTACCGCACCATGCTAACGGACTTTTTGCCCGTGATGTCGACAACATTTGGTTCCAATATGACGGTGCTACAGCACACACAGCGTGCGAATCAATGGCTATATTGCTAAACAACTTTGGTGGACAGCTGATTTCGCGTTTCGGACTTATAAACTGGCCACCTACTTAGATCGCGTGATATCACACCTTTAGACTTTTTTCTTTGGGGTTATATAAGGTCAAAAGTCTTCGGCTATAAGCCAGCTATGATCCAGAATTTCGAAGCCAACATTACTCGCGTAATTCAGCAAATACCCGTTGCAACGCTGGAAGCAGTGATCCAAAATTGGACCTTCTGAATGGACCGTGTACGGCGTACTCTCGGGCAATATATACTATTTAACATTTAATATTTAAAAAGTAAAGGTCAGACACTGTCCTCTTAGGCCACAATAAAGCAAATTATCCATTACTGCTTTATTTACAGAAGCCACAAACTGGACAGCAATTCGACTTTTAACGAGCCTGATGCGCTGTCTGACTCCATTCAAAGAATTGTATCCCTGAATCCTCATACTGAAATCGTTATTACGGGCGACTTCAATATACACAATTAGATAGATAGATAGATAGATAATTTTATTTCATATAGTATTCCGAGTATAATTCAAGTACAATTCATTAAAAAAAAAATGTTAAAACTAGTTTAACGCACAAAACTTATTTATATGAAATATTGAGACATTCTGTATTTTACTAACAAAAGTAGTGAAATAGTTTTGAATGCCACTTAATCAGTTATTTACTTTAATAATAAAGTTTATGATGGGGTGGCCATAAACAACAAAGGTAATTCATAATAAAAACCAATTAACAAAAGAAGCAGGATGACGAAAAAAAAATCAATTAAATTCATAAATTAAGAAAGATTAAAGAAGACAAATGAGTTTAAGTTAAAGTTAAATCAGAATGTCAAAAGTAACAGATTCTAAGCTAGCGTAGTTGTGGTTCAGAAGCCAGTTTTTTAGACATTTTAAAAACATTCCAGGTATTGCTATTGCCCTGATAGACTGTGGAAGTTTATTAAAGAGGCGGAATGACAAAACGGAATAGAAATTACGGTATGCAGTGGTATGAGCAAATTGAACAGGTAACAAGTACGAAAAATTACCTCATAAATTGTAATTAGAAATTAATCTAAAATTTCGATTACCTGATTTCATAAAGAATAACTTCAATACTTTAAAACAATACAGATGGCGAACAGGAAGGTTTTTAAGATCACAGAACAAAGGAAAACTAGGGTATCTAACATGTTTTTGACATAACTTTCTTATTATATGCTTCTGTAAAACTAATAGAGGTTGTATTTTGCTAAGATAAGTACCTCCCCAACAGGAAATTCCATATTGCAGCTTTGACTGAAAAATCCCATAGTAGATTTTCTTTAGAAGAATTGTGGAACAGACATTACGCAAATAATAGAAGTATCTCAGTGTGGAACGGAAATACTTCCTCAGAGAATCCGTGTGATTCGAAAAGCTCATATTGGAATCGATAGTAAGACCTAGATATTTATATTCATCTACTTTCTCGATAAGAAAACATTTATCATTACAACTAAGAGTACTACAAAAAGTGGGAGTAGTAGGTTTATTAATGCAATTGCAATTGAAAAATTTTAATTTTTGACACTCGGGTGCATGAAAGTGGACATTTGCTCCGAAGCTGTGTACTGATGACAAAGTGAAATACATAATTTTTGTTTTGGAGCTAAATAGCAACTTATGTTTTTCAAACCAGATTCTCAACAAATTCAAATGGCAATTTATGTCAGCAACGAGTTCCAAAGGGCTACTCTTACCATATGAAAAAGCTATGTCATCCGCGAAGGCAGTTGGTGAGCCTTTAAAATCAAGTGCAAATAGTGAATTAATGTAGATGAGAAATAAAATTGGACCCAAGACCGAGCCTTGGGGAACACCCAGGTTAAACAAATTTATTTCGCTCCTTATCTCATCAATCTTCACACTTTGTGACCTATTTTTTTATTTTTTTTATTTTATTTTATTTTATTTTATTTCAAAGGATACAATATAAATGAATTTACATTGCCCGGGATATTACGCCGGGGAGCAACGCCCATATGGCGATAACATTTTATGGTGCTTGTGTTCAGTGCTTAATACTTTAAGATTAGAAATGTAAAGTTTATACTAAACAGAATCGTTGATTATTTATAGTTCTAGTTATGTACATCTATATCTACATAATATAGTAATAATAATAATAATTGTTCAATAGATTTTCAAATCTTAATTTTATGCTTTGCTAGTAAAGAAAAGAATTTTGAGTTACTGGGTGCTACTGATGGATCTAATAATGCTTGTAGACTGGGCACGTTCCCTCTGAAGTGTTCTTTAGTTATTCTACAGCATTGCAAAACATGATTTATTGTTAGTGGCTCTCGGCAATGAACACATAATGGTGGTTCTTCCTTGTTATAAAGATGAGACTTGTTCCATAACGTATGTCCCAGTCTTGTGCGCGAGATCTGTACTGCTTGCGATCGACTCAGATCTTTGTTGTAGGTGACGGGCAACAAGTTGTGCTTATGAGTTCTCAGAAAAGTCTTTGATAGATCCCATCGAAGTTGTGATTGCTCTCGTAGAATTCTTAGAGATTGCTTCCATAACGATTCTGCAAAGGGCGGTACCTTGTACTCCAGGGGCATTTTGATTGCCTCCCGTGCACCAGTGTCCGCTTTTTCATTCCCTGGTATACCAACGTGTCCTGGTGACCATATTATTTGAATACGTGGACAATTTGACCATAGAACAGCTCTCAAAGTTTTAATAATCGGCGTGTTATTTTTAAGGTTTTTAATAGCGAGTATTGCACTTAGGGAGTCGCTGCAGATTGCTGTTTTAACGTTTGAAGATATTGCATAGTTAAACGCTTCGACTAGTGCCATAACTTCTCCAATATATGCGCTTTGAAAGGGAATTGTAAGTTGTTGACAAACTACTTTATTGTTATTACTGTCCAACCTATAGACGCAGTAACCAGTACTTCCGTCTTTGCAGGAAGCATCTGTGTATAGAACACAGCCGAAATTGTTGGTTTTTAGGATTTCATCGAACTTCTTTCTTAGCACCTCATTTGGGGTGTTTTCCTTAGAGGTTTCTCTTAAGGAAGTATGTATTATATGAACCGGAAGCAGCCAAGGTGGCATTTGGCTATTATGATGAGAAGGTTCTGGAATGTTTATCTTTAAGAGTTTGATGTTACGAATTGTGTTGAAAATAGCGCTTTTACTTTTTGCCGTGTTCGATATAGTCCAACTTGTTTCGCAAATGTTATAAAGAGCGTGTTGTTTATTAATGATACTTTTTGAAAAAACCTTAATTTGAGCTATAGCTTTCATGTCTTTAAAAAACAATATATTAGTTTCTGCTAATAAGGCTTCTATTGGCGTCGAAGGTAATGCACCTAATGCGGTTCTTAGCAAAGCATTTATTTTAATTTGCACATTTTGGTCGTTTTGCTTGGTCCAATGAGAGTATATAGTCATGCCATGTTGCATAGCTCCTCTTATAAGCGTCTTTGCTATATCTATTGCTGTATTCATATGCGGGCCCTTGTTTTTACTGCAGATCATTTTAAGCAAGTTATTTGCTTTTGCTAACTTTTGCGTTATTATTTTTTCGTGGGCGTGCCATTTCCATGCCTTAGTACAGACAAGTCCTAGAATCTTTACGCTATTTGAAAGGGGAATGCTGGTTAGGCCGATATTTATAAAATTGTTTGTACAGTTGTGTTTTCTGCAGATGTGCAGTGCTTCAATTTTGTTGACTGGTATCTTTGCTCCAAACTCTTTGCACCATTTGAGTGCTTTTGATACTGTGGATTTTAGACTTTCTTGTACTTCATTAGGTTTACCTGATGCCAGTATAAAAATATTGTCCGCATAGGTAAGAACAGTTTTTGTTTGAACCAAATCTGATTGAAGCTTATCAAGAAGAGGATTGACATAAGCGTTGTACAACATCGTCGATATGGGTGAGCCTTGAGGAATTCCATTTTGAATAACGGTGGAATTTGAAAGGTGTCCATTTATGTTTACAACGGCTGATCTATTTGTCATAAAAGAAGATATTACCCTGATTATTTTCATGTTGATTCCCCACTCTCTTAATTGGTTTATGACGCCATGCGTGGTGACTCTTTCAAATGCTTTTTCCAAATCCATGGACAGTAGAACAGAATGGTGACGCAAGGCTAACTCTGCGTGCACTGCGTGATCTAGCATGTGAAGCAAAGTATGAGTTCCTCTTTCCTGCCGAAAGCCGTGTTGTCCCCTATGAAGGTGCTTTTCCAGAGTCCATCTAAGCCTGCTCCCTATTATTTTCTCGAATAATTTGGACAGTACTGGAAGGAGAGATATTGGACGGTAGCTGTCTAAAGAGTTTTGGTTCGCATTCTGTTTGGGAATTGGAATCAGATTGGCTTTTTTCCAGTCATGTGGGTATATACCTTCTCTTAAAACATTATTGTACAACCCTACTAGCCTCAGTAGTACTGCCACTGGTAGTTGTTTGAGCATTTTGAATGAAATCTTATCTGCCCCTGGAGTTGTACCTTTGGTTGCACGAAGTGATTGCATTAACTCGCTCATTGTTATTGGATGAATTACTTCGTCGTGCTCAAGGTCCTTGTAATCAAGTGTTGTCATTTGAAAAATTATTTTCTGTTTCAAGACACGTTTCGTAAAATTATTATCGGAGCTATACCCAGCCCATTTGCTTGCAAACAGTTGTGCTATCTCGCATGGGTCTAAGATTGTACAGGCGTTGTGTATTATTGCACTGATTCCCTTCCGAGAATGGGTTCCGTTGATCGCTTTTACCTTGTTCCATAAGGTTTTTGAGTCCATTGCCGGGTTGATGGTAGCCAAGAAATTTTTCCATGCCTCAGATTTAGCCAATCGTACTTCAACTTTTAATTTTGCGGCCACACGTCTGTAGGCGATAGTATTTGCTACTGTTGGCGCTCTTTTTAACTGAGACCACGCTCTTTGCTTTTCTTTCACCATTTGCTTCAGATCCGCGTTAAACCAAATAGGTTGTGAAGGATTTTTGGGCGGATGGGAGGAAGGAATAGAAGTGGATGCTGCTATTCTTATTATTTTTTTTATACATGCTGCTTCTTTGTTGATGTTTTTTGAAGCTGGAATTGAAATATTTGCTTGTTGAGCGTTATTTGAAAATTTCTTCCAGTCGGCTTTTGATTCTATATATTTTTTAGGTAAGACTTTAACCAATCAAGCATAAAGCCACGAAATCCAGCTTTTTCCAGTTTACAACAAAATATCGTGATTGACCATGTCAAAAGCTTTGGTAATGTCAATGAACAAGCCAGCTGTACACCTTTTACCATCAAGATTATTCATTGTTTGGGCACAGAACTGCAGTAGAGCATCTTCAGTAGATTTTCCTTTCCGAAAGCCAAACTGTTTAGAACTAAAGTAATTATTTATATCTAAAAACTGCACTATTCTGTCTTTCATTAGTTTTTCAAAAACCTTACTTAGCACAGGGAGGAGGGAAATAGGCCTGTAATTGCACAGTTCAACTGCAGAACCTTTTTTGAACAAAGGTATAACATCGGCACGCTTGAGTTCATCAGGAAAAACCCCTGCAAAAACGCAGCCATTGAAGATGTCCTTTAAGACATCCACTATGAACCAAGCAATTTTTTTAAGAATGATACTTGCGATACCATCTGCGCCACTTGAATTAGTATTTTTTAAACGGCGAATAGCTTCGAATAATTCAAGCGATGTTATAGGTTTGTAACCAGAGCTTTTTCTTTGAAACGGTTCAGCACACATACAGAGAGCACAAGATGAGTATATTTGACAGGGTTGTAAACTACTGACAATATTTGTGTAGTAGTCATTAAATTTTGGGTGGCTTCGACATTCTGGACAGACAACACCCGAAGGACGGTGTGTTGAGATCTTCGATCTTTCCGCTTGTAAATGAGTCCACACGAACACCACTCGTTGATAGTCATACCGCCAGCACCCTGAACTTGTTTTTAACTTCTCACCCCGATAAGTACACCGTTGATGTACTCTCCCCTCGTCGGACCATTGTGTCATATCAGTTAATTTCTCGTACACCGGCCACACAGTTAGAGAAAAAATTCCTAAAAGAACCGTATGGCACTACGAAAAAGCCAACTGGAGCAGTCTTAACAGCGAGTACGGTACGACTCAAGCTGTAAAGAGATTTAGAGAAATGTTTTTTCGGGCCTTCAAGACCAATCCGAAAGAGGAAAACCGAAAAAAGCTCAAACGAGGCAGAAATGAATGCAACGCCTTTCTTAAGCGTGTACATTTCCAATACGACCAAAAACTGAGGCAAAAAATACTGCAATGTCCCAAAGGCATTAACAATTTTTGGTCGTTCGTTAAAAACATTAGAAATTCTGTCTCATACTCCATCCCACCGCTCATTTACCATGACATTCCAGCTGTCAGCTCTTTGGACAAGGTCAATCTGCTTGCTGCACACTTTGCGGTCAGCTTAACACTTCCATATTGTGCTTTGTCTCCGCCTACACTTGAGTGCGTCGAATCTTTAATGGGACGAATCTACTTTCGCACTCGTGTAAAAGTCTCAGAGGACCTTGCTGCTTTCGGTAACTATGTGCACTCAAAAAGGATCTCACACCTCCAACGAAGCAGAGCTGACAACGACAAATTTTTTCCCTAACGTGCTACCATTGCCAGTGTTTCGACCATCCACTCCTACGCCCTCTCGTAATAACCTTCCTCTTACCTTTTAGTATCAAAACGTAAGAGGACTGCGATCTAAGACCCGTGCCGTCTTGCGCCAATCTCACGCTCTCCCATTTGAGGTCTACGCTCTGACCGAAACTAATCTAATTCCCGATATAAAGAATCAGGAATTATTCCCCCCTAGTTTCAATGTTTTCCGAGACGACGATCTTACCCGCCCAAATGATGATACCTCGTGTCGAGGTGTCCTACTGGCCGTCCGCAATGACTTAAACTCTTCACCAATCGCTGTTTCTACTTCCTCTAAACTTGACTACGTTTCAATAAAGATAACACTCCCCTGCAGGTCCCTGTACATTATGTGTTTTTACATCCTACCGGCCCAACCAATCGAATGCTACCAACTCGCTATCGATGCAATTGATCAAATAATTAACTTATCTGATCCTCTCGATGATATCATCGTATTTGGCGATTTCATTCTACCTCAGCTGCACTGGACTCAATCAGATGATAAATCTTTTTTTATCGCTTACCCTATCTCGAGTAAAGAATGTCTCTTCTTGGATGAGCTCACAGACTCTAGCTTATGCCAAGTTAGTGGAGTCTCCAACTATATGGGAAGGCAATTAGACCTCATTTTCACCACTGACCCCATAAACTCCTCTGTCTCGCTCTGTCCCCTTTCACTATCGACCATTGATAACTTTCACCCACCACTTCTTCTTTCTCTTTTCCACCACTCTACTTTCCGCCCCACCCCATCTGCAGCTACCACTTCTTACGACTTAGTGAGTAAGTGTTATTTGATAGTAAGTGTTCATTTGATTTCGCCAATATGCCCCTAAAAAGTGCTCTCTCTATTTTCTACAGAGAATTACTTAATTCTATTTCTCTCTATGTCCCCTTTTCGCGTAATAGGACCTCTTCTACGAGCCCCCCGTGGTATAATCGTAAACTTCGCTCTTTACGTAACAAAAGAAACAAATTATGGACAGTTTTCCTCCGGTCCAACTCTTTTGTTGACTATTCAAACTATCTCGGGTCATACCTTCAATTCGCCCAGCTCTATAAGTTTCTCTATCAGCGATACCTTGATAGTGCGCAATCAAGGCTTATAAATGATCCTAAGTCTTTCTATCAATTCGTTAATTACAAAAAAAAATCCGACGGTTTTCCTCCATCCCTCTCATACGAAAATATATCATCAACTGATCCGCATACCATAGCTAACTTTTTTGCTACTTTTTTTAAGCAATCTTTTGCCGATAATTCCTTCGTACCGGATCCCTCTTATTTCAAATACATACTTAACTTCCCTATTGGCCCCACTATTTCTCATAGCTTTGATCATACAGTAATAGAAAACAAATTACAACAACTTAATGATGAATACTTACCCGGCCCAGATGGCCTTCCATCCATATTTCTTAAAAAGTGTTCCTCAACTCTTTCACGCCCCCTTGCTAATCTCTTCCGATTATCGCTCTCTCAAGGTGAATTTCCACAGATATGGAAGTCCCCTTTCATAACACCCATACACAAAAAGGGATTAAAGAGCGAAGTCACTAATTACCGCCCTATAGCTAAACTTTCCCATATACCCAAACTCCTCGAAAGTATTTTGCATGAAGCCTTAAGCTTTCAGTGTAAATCTTTTATTTCCCCCAATCAACACGGCTTTCTGAAGTGTAGATCAACTACCACTAACCTCGTAGAATTCGTGTCCTCTGTTCTCTCAGCCTTAGAAAATGGTAAAGAAGTTGACGCTATAACAACTGATTTCAGTAAAGCTTTTGACAAGATATCTCATAAACTAATCCTGTTCAAATTGTCCGTCCTGGGCTTTGAACCCATTTTGCTTAAATGGATATCTTCTTACCTGGATAATCGTTTTTATAATGTTCGTTGCAGATCTGTCTTATCGGCCCCTTTCTTGGCCACTTCAGGTGTTCCTCAAGGTAGTCACCTAGGTCCACTCCTCTTCATCCTAACTATTAACGACATTCAAAGGCTCATTCAACACTCAACACTTTCTCTCTATGCTGACGATACCAAATTTTTTAAACCCATTTCCTCACAACAAGACTCCACCCTCCTTTAAATAGATCTAAATAGTTTTTCCACCTGGTACATCAAGAACTGCTTAGAACTCAATGTCTCCAAATGTCAATCGATTACTTTCTCACGTAAGTGCAATAAGTCTCCTCAACGAATTTACCATCTCGACGGCCAACCTATACCCCTTGTTGAATCTATCCGCGACCTTAGTATATTATGCGACAGGCAGCTTAATTTCCGCTCGCATATTGATGAGATAATTTCTAAAGCAAACTCATCACTCGGCTCGTTAAAAGATGGTCCAAAGAATTCTGCAACCCGTACGTGACTAGATTACTATACATCACTTACGTTCGCCCCCTTCTCGATTACGCTAGCCAAGCGTGGTGTCCCTTTCAACGAGTTCATGAATCTCGTATTGAGAGGATCCAGCGTCCTTTTCTTCGCTTTGCTCTTCGAGGTCTACCTTGGAACGATCCTCTAATCTTACCTCCCTATCGAGACCGTCTCAAACTCATTAACCTGAATACCCTTGAGGAACGAAGGGACGCAGCAGACATTTTGTTTATTCACCTACTCCTCTCAGGCTCCGTCGATTGCACGCCTCTTTGCAACTCCATTTTCTTTAACACTAACCCTCGTAATCTACGTTCCACCCGTCTCTTTTATCTACCTATCCACCGCACCACATATGGCTCTAACGAACCAATCTCCCGTATGCTGCGTAAGGTAAACTCCAACCTTTCCGTTTTCGATTTTAATCGCAGCACACTTTCCCTCAAATTCGATCTCCTTCACCATCCTTAGCTTTAAGCCCTAGTATTAGTTTAAGTCTTAGTTTCTAAGCTTGTATTAAGCATAACAAATGGGGGCGTTAGCCCCCACGAAAATTAAATAGTAGCAAGAGTACTTAAAGATCTCAACATACATAAATCCGCTGATCCAGATGGTATATCTCCCCTTGTTCTGAAAAGGTTTTCTTCCTCGCTGGCAAAACCACTGCGTAAGCTTTTTCATCAATCTGGCGAAAGCAAGATAGTTGCACTTGATATTTCTAAGGCATTTGACAGAGTTTGGCATCAGGCTCTTTTGTCGAAAATGCGTGCATTTGGGATCGACGACTCGCTTCTTCAATGGATTAGAAACTACCTGTCGGAACGTTCAAATCAAGCTGTCTTGGATGGTTTCGAGTCTAACATTCACAATATAATTGCTGGTGCCCCAGGGCATTATCAATTATCTCTTGTCTGCCACTTCGAATCCAATATATTCCTTTGCTGACGGCAATACTCTTTGCTCTTCATATTCGTTGCCGGACTCACGTCCCTGCTCTTCGGCTGTAGAATGGTTACGATGTAGAATGTTGGGGAACTATCAACAGACTGGAATTTAATGCTTCCAAAACACAATGCTGTGTGCTGTCGTTAAAGCGAAATTTAAACATCCAGCCAATATCGTTGAAACCGAAAAACTTTACATTCTCGGTATGTGCGTCAATGACAACTTACGTTGGAATGACTACATATTCGATGTCACTAAAAATGCTGCGAAATGTCTAGGTTTACTTAAACGATCTAAGAAATATTTAACCCCCTCTGAGCTGATTTCAATATATAAGGCATTTAACCACCCAAATGCCTTCACCACCAGTGCTCCACAAAAATTGCCAGTAGCATTCAGCCCCTTCAAACTTTTAACCGTACACCCTCAAGCACACATTCGGACATGCTCTGAAATATCGTGATTCTTTCCTAAGCCGTACAGCTCCCTTATGGCATACCCTGCTGAGGTCTTTATTTCCTAGTCACTCTAACTTGCACACATTTAAAACCAACGCACATCGGTATCTCTCCTTTTACCCTCCCTAACTTACTTTCGCCGGAGCTATGTGCAAACCTATTAAGGGTACATAAAATCCCTTTTGCGCGCCGATTATAAAAAAAAATATTCCATTTTTTGTACCTAAATTGGAAGACATGGATGTGGACAACATGTGGTTTCAACAAAATGGTGCCACTCGCCTTACAGGCCAAGAAACAATCATTTCATTATCGTGTAATTTCCCATTTTGGTGATCAAAATTGGCCGCCCAGATCATACGATATAACGCCGTTGGACTTTTTTCAAATCTAAGGTTTATTCCAACAAGCCCAAGACCATCCACGCCTTGCACGAGCAAATTGAGCGCTGTATAGTGTGTAGGTGACAACATAGACGTGAAGGCCACCTACCCGAAATGCTACTCCCTACACTGTATACTTTATCAACCAATAAAACATTAACTTGTTGAGTGGATTTTGGGACACCCTTTAGAACCAAAAGTTGCGAAGGTGGTGGTTTGGCCACACTCGGCCTAAGGACGAAAAATTAATTGTCCGACACTCATACAATAAAATTCAATAAAGGCGAATACAGGAACATCCCCGTATGCCAAGGAATTTTATCAATAGCATTACCAAGAACCGACCAAGATGGCATGTTGAGGTGTTTGAAGCTCTAACACCCATGTGGGGGCACAATACATAAGTAAGTTACGAAGTCAAATACAGTATGCACGCCAGATGCATGGTATGTTTTTTGTTGTTTTTTTATCTGTAAGAAGTCTTGAGCCTTTCCAAGTCCTCACCGAAAAGTTTTACAAACGAGCCTGCATTTTAATTTCCAATCAGCTTAAACTCTTATGAGGTAGTTTAGAGAGGTCGCGTTAGGAAATATTCGCTATGAATAGATATGAAATGAGGGCTAATATTCCTGTCTGCATAGCTGATATTTATAAATACCGAATGGAACTTAGGTACTCGTTATAAAACAAAGTAGTCCATTGTACGAGTATCTATCTACTCGTAAGCACATGGCCTTTTTCGACAAAAATGTAAGTCCTCTTGAGTTGCTTGACAAAAATAAGGGATGCACAAATTCGCATAACATTCGACGATAGACTTACTATATAGTTACGAGTAATTGATTCATCCAACGGTGTATGCTCCTAATAATATTTTGAAGGAGTGGTCTGCTTCGATCAATTTCGAAAGAACCTTGCCATTGTGATAGCAGCAGTTTTAGTTACTCAGCAACAGACGAGGTCTCGATATCGAATTGGGTTAATTGGTTTGGTATACTCATGTCTGCCATAACTTTTAATGGGCGCTTTGGTATTCGACCCACTCTAAGGCGCAAATTTTTGGATGCACCAGATCGAACTAGATATGAGATTCATGCTCCAATTTCGGACGAATGAAAGCAACATTAAAGCAATACCAGGGAACCAGGGTGGTAAATTGCTCCTTATAGCTTTCGAGGAAATATACATGGTAACATTTTTGGTGATATCAAATGAATGTGTGGTCATTCTAGCGTCGGTTATTATAAACCCAAATGCTAGTAATGGGGAGGTTTCTTGTTTTCAACGATGCAATACCGGTGCATGGAACATGGCTTTCAAATGTTCAAATTTTGTGAGAACATCATCAGGAATTGGGTTTTCGAAGCACTATATTGTGGATTATCCACTCTGATAGGATGATAGCAGCCTAATTTAACGAGCGAATGCAATCGCTTCCATTTTATGTTTTATAAAAAATACCTACAAGTCAACATGGGTATCAAAGAGTTGTGGCCTCTGAAATTATCAAGGAATTTGTCATATTTTCAGTGATAGTGCAACGTTTTAAGTTCGCGTGCAGTACTTGCTCATGGTGGCCCCTGGAAACTAGGTGATCCCAACTCAAAGCTTGAAAAGGAGGAATGTATTTGAAAGTTCAGTCGGTAAATGCCGCCTTCATGACACCATATCTGATAACATATTCAGGATAATCGACTTGTCTGCGGGGTAATGACGTCTCGATATCCGAACATATCGAGGAGCCAATATTGAATCTTATCGCGTCCAGTGGATATCTCTAACGCTGTTAAGAAGAAAAACGCGTTCGCAGATCTCCGCCGAGAATTGATGTGATTCGGCTGTTCTTATAGCAAAATAAAAATAGTGATTCCGTTTTCTTAACCTAAATTAGTTGCAATTCGGTTAATAGAATCAGTGGCCCGGCGGTTAGCGGCACAGTGTTTGTCATCGGATTTTGGGACACGGGTTCGAATCCCGGATCGAACCAAGAACTTTTTGTTTTTTTTTCTCCTCAAATTGTGTGATTTCAAAACAAAACCAACAAATAAAAGGAAAAAAAAATCACGTGATGGATGGTGGAGAGCGTTCCGCTCTTCCCATAGCGGGAGTTACAAAAGACAACAACAGTGTTGCCGGTGCCGTGGCGAAAGCCATTAAAAGGAGGAGGAGTTTGAAATCCCCTCCTAAAGTAACAAAAAAAAGAATAAATGCCGTTCGATCAGAGGATGATGAACATTATGAAGGGGGCAATAACAACTTTGCTTCTCTAGCGGCATCCGAATCAGAAGATGAGGATGAAATGTTAAAAGACATTAGCAGCAGCAAAGAAAAGCTGCAAGAAAAAATGCTTGCTGTTAAGCTAAAACAAACCGCACGCAGGCAGAGGGAGAAATTAGAGGCAGAAAGCGCCCAACAAAAAAGCAACACGAGCAGAAACTACAACTGCGGCAACAACAAAACCAGCAGCAGCAGAAACAACCACTGCAGCAGACAAAACAGCAGCAGCAGAAACAACAGCAGCCGCAGAAACAACAACAGATGAAAACACAACAGCTGAAAAAACAACAGCAGCAGCAGAAGAAGAAGGAGAAGGTGCCTCCTATCAACACCTATAAACTAAAGGTAAATGAAACCAAGGACCTGTGTAAGTTGGTCATTGGTAATAATTTTAATATCAAGAGATTGGGGAACGATCGCCATGCCATCCACTGTAATACAGTGGAGGGCTACGCGAAAGTGAAAGAGCTCCTAAAGGAAACTACGACGGAGCACTACTCATTCACACCAAAGTGTGAAAAGCGGCAATCGATGCTGCTGAAGGGGTTGGAACCGTCTTCTGATCCTGAGGAGATCCTTGCACTGCTCAAAGAGAAGGAGTGCGAAGGACTCAAGTTTGTGTGGGTAAAGCCATTTACCACAGCTAGAGCCAGGCGGGAGAAACGGAGTCTTCCGTTCTTCCTGGTGCAGCTCAGTCCCGAAAGTCGTCTGGATAGTCTAAGGAGAATCAATGTCCTAGACTACCAGGTGATTCACTGGGAAAAATTAAAAAGGAGCGAAGGCGTTATACAATGCGTTCGCTGCCAGAGGTTCGGGCACGCCGCATCGAACTGCCAAATGCAGCCTCGATGCGTGAAGTGCGCTAAGAACCACAGTTCCGAGGAGTGTGCGCTTGGTAGGGACGGAGCATCCGATAGAACGCAGCTCTCTTGCGTGTTATGTGGGAACGTGGGACACACCGCAAACTATCGGGGTTGTCCTAAGTTCGCTGACATTAAAAAAGCAAAACTAGCTCGGCAGCAGAAGGTGGAGGTCAAACGTTCACCTGTTAGGGTTCAAACACCAGCCGTCACGTCCCAAATTTCCAACGCCCAAATGGCGTCAGGTAGGGGGGCTACGGTACAGCAAGCGACTGTTGCTTCTCCGGCGCCGATGCCGAGAACAACGGAAGCTGCACCTAACATGCTGGCCATCTTGCTTGCAATCCAAGGGCAGTTGGCTCAGCTGCAAAAGCAGGTGGACCAGATCTACTCGCTGCTGCCGGGCCTAACGCAACACATGTCGTAATGGGTACGCACATGGTGGAGCAAACTTTAAAGGTCCTTGCGGTGAATGTTAATTCACTGATTAGGATCGAACGAAGAGCCGCGATGTTTAAATTGCTACAAGACCAAATTCCTGATGTGCTTTTCGCTAGCGAAACCAAGCTAACCGATAAGCACAAACTGGAGTACAATAATTATATTGTTAGAAGAACAAACCGGCCCAGATCCAAACGTGGAGGCGGTGTCGCGATCTTCATTAAAGAAGGTATAAAATTTCACAGAGTGTACAAGGGAGTGTTGCGCAGGTTCCGGCAGTCGTCATTTACATACCGCTCCGCAGTGGAAAGCGGCTGTACTTGGCCTCTGTTTATGCACCTGAGGCTTCACAATCCACCCTATTCATTACAGAGCTCGACACGCTTTTTCAACTTCTGAGGCTGGAATCGGGGGAGAATTATTTTATAATCGGCGGGGATTTCAACGCTAGACACAGAGATTGGGTAAATAATTTGCCAAATACTAGAGGGAACCTACTACTCGATTGGTGGTCAGCACGATGTCATGTACAGACTCGGTCTTAAAGCGACGGATAATCCGTCGTTTACCAGATTCGGGTCCTATTTGGATCTACTGCTGTACGACGAACGCATACGACTGACAGGTACGAATTTACATACGTTAAACTGTCTGCGCACGTTCGTGTATGACAGTGACCACTGCGGTTTTAGCAGCGAAATTACAGTTCCCAACGAAATTGCGGAATTGGAGGAGTTTTTTCAAAGATATTCTTACAACTACAGTAAAACTCGATGGACACGCTTCTCCGCAACCTTGACAAGAGCGCTCTCCTCAAACACGCTCCACCCACCGTCCAATAGGAATTTGTCAAACGAGGAGATCGACAAGTACCTAACACGAATGGATGAGACAATTAAACAAACTATGGACGCCACAATACCGCGGTATCGACGTACGACTAACGAAGACCTGTTCCGCAATCCAACTATTGACGCACTGCACCGACAGAAGAGTAGACTTCTGACAAGACTCAAAAACTTGTACAGACAGTTAACTGACCGACAAGACCCGGAGATTAGGACACTGAAGTCGTCGATTAAAAATATTCAAACGCTAATAAAAGAAAATTACAGAATTTCTGTAAGTTTGTATTGGAACAACAAGGTTCGGGCTGTAAACACCAGCAACCCGAATATGTTTCCGCAAATAAATAAACTATTTCGGAGAAAAAAATCAAAACGGCCTTCAGTGTCTTAAAATAGCTCGGACAACAGACAACGAACGGTTACTGACAATAGCAGGTATTGATCCAAATGAGGCCGCTGATGATGACGACTTCTTTGTGATCGAGGATCCACAGGAGAAAGTTGGGCGATAGGGGCGACTTTCCAGGAAGTATACAAGGCCATTGATATCATTGGCCCTAATTATGACCTGGACAATCGCGTCTGGGTGCACGACTTCTGCATTCGAAATGAAATGGGGAACTGGCGATCCGAAGGCTCTGGTTTCACCCAGTTCAACGACGAAAATATGGCCAATAATGTCATTGCCAGAGAGGGTGACCTACCCCCATTCATTTCGAAGGAAGAACTCCATGAGATCTTCGACACAATCAGGGCTAAGAAATCAGTGGGGACCGATGGTATTCCGAACATCGTGCTTCGACATCTTCCTCTAGAAGCGGTGGACATTTACACCACCCTGTTTAATAATGCAATGAATAATGCACATTATCCAGCGCATTGGAAAACGGCGGTGGTTCAACCTATCCCCAAAAAGGGGAAGGATATATCCAATCCGGCAAATCTCCGATCGATAAGTCTCCTTCCGAATATCAGTAAGGTTTTTGAAAAGGTAATCAATAGAGCTCTGTCTAGGTGGGTTGAGGACAAACATATAGTTCCGGATAATCAATTCGGTTTTAAGGCGGGACATGATATCTCACATGCCGCGTCTAAACTGGTGTCCGATATTCAATGGAACAAAGGCAAGAAACAGTGCACTGGTGCCTGCCTTGTTGACTTGGAGAAGGCCTTCGACACCGTATGGTTAGAGGGTCTTTTCTATAAGCTGACTCGGTTGGGGATCAGTAAACCACTCTTGTACATTCTTTATAATATGCTAACCAACAGGCAGTTCATCGTGAAAAATGGCGATGTGACTTCTGTTGGAATATTTCAAATTAAAAATGGTATTCAGCAAGGCGCGGTCAATTCGCCGATCCTTTTCAACATTTTTACAAGCGACTTGATAGGTTCACTTTCCCATACTATTGCTTACGCAGACGATTTGGTAGCGTACAGAACAGGTCCAAAAATCGAGGTCATTAATACTCCCTTGCAGCGTGACTTCGATAAGATAAGACGATTTTGCAACGACTGGAAGTTGAAAATCAACTTTCAGAAGTCGGAAACCATTCTCTTTAGGACGCCATTGTCTGGAGCCTCTAGGGATACCAGCAAAAATTGGCGAAAGTTCTCAATCATTGGACAGCACGGACAGCCTCTTGCCTGTCGAAATGTAGTCAGATACCTTGGAATCTGGCTAGATCAGTTTCTGTATTTTGGCAAAAGTGTAGATGCTGCTCTGGCCAGAGCTAAAGGTGCTTTTGCCCTCACAAAGAGACTGTTTTATAGCAGCCAACTCGATGCGAGGGTAAAGGTAATCTGCTACATGGCCCTTATCAGGCCCATGCTTGTATTTGGTTGTCCCGTGTGGTTCAATGTACGAGCAAGCTTAATGGAAAAGATTTGGGTGTTTGAGAGGGCTTGCCTTAGGGCTTGTCTTCGCTTGTACAGAACACCAGAGTCGGAGTACAAGAAATTTTATCCTAATGAGGTCCTTTTCAACAGGGCTATTAAGAAATTTCACCCGAGTCAAACAATTGAAAATAAAAAGCAACGATTTCACTGATTATAAAGGATTTATTTGCGATATAAAGTTAAGCTGCCGTCGCCATGCGCAATTCAAAAAAACTTAACGACACCTTTTTTATAATAATGACATTTCAATGAAAAGAAATAGAAAATACAAATGGTACATTAAGGCCTTGTTACATTTAGTGGTATTTATTTAAGTCATTTTCGACATCTTCTCGACAGCAAGATCTACGATGCACTTGTAATCTCTAAGAGATAGATACGCAGAACTGAACCACTGGAGAGCCTTATTTCACAGGCACGAACTTTCCCATCACGGCCAGGAAAGTCTTGATCTATAACTGCTAATTGCCAAAGAGGTCTAGGCAAAGATGAATCCTCGACCAAAACAACGTCCCCAACTTGCACATGGGAGCCTAGAGTGTTCTTTGTATGATGCAAAGATCTAAGTTGATGAAGATATTCCTTAAACCATCGCTTCTTGAAGACCGCTAAGAATCGCAAACGTTCCTTCCATTGTTTCCGAAGTACATCCCCCTTTTGATTGTCGGAAAAGGCATCTTCTGAAGATCCACATGCTGCATTGAGAAAATCTGCAGGAGTGAGTGGCGTAAGATCTAATGGATCATCTCCCATGTATGTTAAAGGTCTGGAATTGACTACACTCTCTACCTCCGTAATTAAAGTATGTAGTTGGTCGTTGCTAAGCGTGGATCGTCGTATAGCTGCCCTTAAAGCTGATTTTACTACGCCTATAAGTCGTTCCCAGAATCCGCCCCACCATGGAGCTCGCTCAACTATAAACTTCCATCTTATCCGAGAGTCACTCAAGAAACTTAGGAATCGCTCACTCCTTCGTATTTTGCTAAGTTGTTTTAGCTCAGATGATGCTTTCTTGAATGTTGTGGCATTATCTGAGTACACAATGCGAGGAACACCTCTTCTGGCAATGAAACGTCTTATGGCGAGAATACAACTTTCTGCTGTTAGATCGTTGATACATTCAAGGTGTACAGCTCGAGCCGCTGCACACGTGAACAGTAGAAAATATAGTTTTTTTCGTTGACCGGTGTTATCCACTACGTATAAGGGTCCGGCAAAGTCAATTCCAGTGACCTCAAATGCCTTTGATGACAAAACTCTATCCTTTGGGAGCGGTGCAAATACTTGTGTAGCCGCTTGTCCGCGAAGTATTTTACACACGAAGCAGCCTTTGATAATGCTTTTAATTAGCTGCCTCCCCTTAATGACCCAGTACCGAGAGCGAAATTTAGAGAGAACTGATGCGGTTCCACCATGAAATGTCCTTTCATGTACATCAGAAACGATGAGCTTAGTAATATGAGATGATTTCGGCAAGATGATGGGGTGAGCGACGTTTACATCAACTTTTCTATTTTGAAGTCGACCTCCCACTCGAAGCAATTGGTCATCAGCATCTAAATATGGAAAAAGAGATAGTAATTTCGAAATAGAAGGCAATACCTTTTTCTCCCGAAGACTTGTTATATCTTGAATGAAATGTTCGCGTTGTACTTGGCCAATCCAGTACAATTCTGCTCTATCAATATCTTCAGCTGTTATTTGAATTCCAACAGAGCACTTTTTAAACGCATCTACGGCTCGAAAACAGTAAGCTGTCACACGAAGGATGCGCTTCCAGCTGCTAAAACCCTCAGCGTTCATGATTGGTTCACGTACCTTTAATGGTTCGCCTTCCGCGTGCCCCTTTTCATCTTTGGCATGAATGAAAAGCGCAGCCAATGAAACTACACTTATGTTCGCAGTCGATGGCCAATGTATCTGTTCTTGCAATAACCAAGAAGGCCCATTTACCCAAACCAAAGAATTTATGAGCGATGCTGCACTAACACCTCTCGTTAACAAATCCGCAGGATTTTCCGCACCAGGACAGTGTCTCCAAGCTGATAAATCTGATAACGATCTTATTTCTTTAACCCGGTTTTCTACATATGGCTTCCAACGCTTGTTAGATCCGAGAATCCAATACAGAACAATTTGCGAATCAGTCCATAAGTGAACACTGCTGATATCAACTCGAAGATTAGCTTGGATGTAAGTAAGTAAACGCGCAGCGACCAACGCAGCTGTCAATTCCAAATTTGGTATAGTCAGTTCGTTTTGACTTTCGTTTTTAAGTGGCGCAACTCTGCTTTTCGAACATATAAGGTGCACTAATACTTCACCATTACGTCGCACGGTCCTTGCGTAAGCTACGGCTCCAAAAGCGAACTGGCTTGCGTCAGCAAAAATATGGAGTTGGATTGTTCGGTTATCCGATAAAAAATTCCGCGGTATCGCCATATCATCAAGTTCTTTGATCTCGTTCTTACACGCGATCCAAACGTCTTCCAAGTCCGGTGGTAAATGCTCATCCCAATCCAGCTTCTTACGCCATATGCTTTGAAAAAGAATTTTAAGTCGAACCGTCCACGGAGAGAGCACACCAAACGGGTCAAAAATTTTGGCCATAACCCTTAGGACACTGCGTTTGGTACTCTGAATACATTCAGACCTAAGTAAATTCAGGACGGGGCTTAGATCTACTTGAAGTTCATCTGTTGCTATGATCCAACGCAAACCTAGTACCTTAGGCGAGGCAGAAACGTTTTCCTCACTCGAAAAACAGGAATTTCGAACGCGAATGTTGTTAGTGTTCCATTTCCGAAGCATCATGGAAGCGCTTCCAAAAATCTGATTGGCCTGAAGGTACACATCTCTAGCGAGTTCCTCATCATCCACACATGCCACGAAGTCATCCATATAAAAACTTTGTTTTAAGAGCTCACAAATACCTTTATAACGTAGCAGTTCCTTATCGTTTTTGTTTGATAACTTACATCGTTCTTCAAAATTTGACTGGGCTTCCTGGATTAGTTCTTGGATCATAGCACCAAGAATGTAAGGACTGCTTTTCACGCCAAAGGTAAGCCGGGTCATTCGAAATGTACGTATTGCAGGTAGCGACTTCTCATTAACAATCCGCTCGGTAAACCAAAGAAAGCGATGGCTATCTCTATCAGACGGTTGAAGCAAAATCTGCAGAAACGCCTTCTAAATATCTGCAATGACTCCGATTTTCCCTACTCGAAAATTTAAAAGAATAATTAAAAGATTAGGTAAAAAGTTCTCCCCCACTTCTAAAACGTCATTAAGTGAATGATGATTCGGTGCCCGAGCGGACGCATCGAATACAATGCGCAGTTTCGTTGTTTCCTTATCTTCTCTATAAACAGGACGGTGAGGCATATAGTATACTACACTTCCATCAGATGTTGTATCTGGAACAACCTCGGAAATACCCTCAGCCAACATTTCCTTCATTAAAGCATCATATTCAGCAATTTTCCCAGCCAAACAGAGTTTCCGTACAAACGATTGTAATCGTACGAAGGCACCAGTTTTATTGTTATGAAGTTGAGTAGATTTGGTTACCCAGGGAAGAGATGCTTCAAACCTATCACCTTTCCTATATATATGTAAGGAAACGTCGGCACTTACCCTTTTTTTGTCTTCAGGAACTATCCCCAAAACATCGAGCTTCCAAAATCGTTGAATATCTTCCCAGGCACATACGTTTAGGCAAACTGAAGCTGAGCCGGAAGTTTTTGGGTCTACATTCAATGGTCCTTGAATGGTCCAACCCAAAATGGTGTTAATTGCGGTTAACTTCTCGGTAAGACGCTTATACTCTCCTGTCGCAAACTGCCAGTAGGTGTCGGCACCGATAAGAGCGCTGATTCCATCCTCCAGTAGTTGTCCATCGGCACGATTGTCTGCTAAATTCAGCTTGCAAGATGAAACCTCTTGTTCGTTAGTGGGTACTAACAATGCGTCGAAGCAAATGGCAGGAACCTCAATAGCATCCAAAACAACGGCTTTGTCATCATACTGGCTGCGAAATACTATTCGTACTTTGTTGCATAATTTTCTGGGCTTAGGTTTGTCACTGCCGAAGGGTATAACACTCAAATTATGCTTTCCGACAATGGGCAAATTCAAACGACGAGCCAAAGTTGACTTTACGAAAGAGAGCTGGCTACCACCGTCTAAAACGATGCGCACAAACGTGGAGTTGGTCGAAGTTTCACTGCTTGCATACGCCCACGCTGTTTGCAAATAAACATTATGCATCTTCGTTTTATCCACCGTATACAAATTTACGCTCGAATTATTGTCCAAAGGCGCTGGCTTGGTATTATCACTTAAAGCAAATAAAGGATCACACATGCTGGTAGCGGGGCGTCTATTACACGTTTTGCAAATAATTCCTCTAACTTTACACATCCTGGAATTATGGCCTTTTTTGCAACATCTAATCCACCTTCCTTCTCTCATCAACAACCTTTTCTTTTCTTCAAGACTTTTTGAACTACTGCAATCCTTGGTTTCATGATTTGTTGCACTGCAAAATAAACAATTACTTTTTTTTCAGAAGTAAACAAACCTAATGCTGTTTTGACAGGTCTTGCTTTTGTGTTTGTAGAACACGGTCGGTGTTGGTGAATTTTTGCTTCGTTCGCTTTTTCCAGGGATTCCACTTCTCTTTTCAAAAATCTCAGCAAAGAATTTACTTGCTTATCGCCGATGACGTTTGAGGAACTTTCCGCAGTTGACGAGACGCTTGCTTGTTCATCTATAGGCTCCATGCGAGAGTTTTGAATACTTGAATTTAAATCTTCGTAGTATCGATGAAAATTAACTCTCAGTTCATTTGGGATACAACGCAGCAAAACATCTTTCAGCATAACGAAATAATTCGACGAAGGAATGCCCAATGCTGAGAGTGAGCGAGTAAAAGACAATACTGAGCTATATAGCCGTCTCAATGCGGTGACATCAGTTTTGGAAGAGACAGGCTGAAGAGAGAGCAACCGTTGCATCATGTAGTCAATTATCTTTTCGCTGTTCCCGTACTCTTCTTTCAACAGGGTTATGGCTGTGTTGTAATTAACTTCTGTTGGAGTGAGACCGGCTAATGTTTCGGCGGCTTTTCCTGTTAATACTGTTTCGAGATAATTAAATTTGTCGATGGTGTTAAGACTGGAGTTCTCATGAATGAGAGCGCGATACTGTTCCCAAAAAGGAACCCATTCCTTAAAATCGCCAGAGAAACGCTTTGGTTGTAACTTGTTTAACTTGACGGCACTAGATGACAAAGATGCACGCGGAAGTTGAGAAGGCGGTACAGCTGCTGTTAACGAGGATTCGTGCAAGTATATGGCCTCAGGCGGATGCCCTTGATAAAGGCGCAGTTTGGAAAGGCGACATTTAATGCGCGTTATGGTCGATATCGCTTTGTCTTCATACTCTGCCACTGCATCAACGTCCTTTGCCAATTCATCCGATTTAATCAAAGACTTTACATCAGCATTTGCCTTTTTTAAACTATCATTTGCAGCAGTAAGTCGGTGCAGCATTACACTTAGCTCCTCTTCGATGTCATCGAGATTGTTTAAATTTTCCTTTATTTTGGAATCCTCAGATTTTAGATAGTCGGTCGCGTTTTTTATTAGCTTTGTCACTTGACCGCGATATGAAGCACGACTGGCAAAATCCATTTCGAAAAATCGCTCTTTCCGTTAACGTTAGGATAAAGTTTCCCGGGTTTCGGCACCAGATATTAAGAAATTTCACCCGAGTCAAACAATTGAAAATAAAAAGCAACGATTTCACTGATTTATTTGCGATATAAAGTTAAGCTGCCGTCGCCGTGCGCAATTCAAAAAAACTTAACGACACCTTTTTTATAATAATGACATTTCAATGAAAAGAAATAGAAAATACAAATGGTACATTAAGGCCTTGTTACATTTAGTGGTATTTATTTAAGTCATTTTCGACAAGGGCGAACCTAATACGAGTGGACAACTTCGTAATTAAGCTGACTCGAAGGCACATTGCAAGAGCAATGACCTCGACGAATAACCTGATATCTGGGGCTTACTACCCCAATTACCTTTACCACGAGAGTGTGCGCTCTGACGGCTTCGTTCCACCGGAAGCATTCCTCTACCTAGATCAGTTAGGGTTGATCCAGGATAGATCAGCGGTGCCGTTAAACTTTCATGTCGCTCGGACAGCTGGGGACAGGCGACTCAACTACAACAGAGACGTCGCACACGGCAGTGTGGATCGCCTCAGGTTCAGTAGGGCGGTGGGGAATCGCGATAAGAGGGATGCCGTTCGGCAGCACCAGCATTTCTGGTGGAAAAGATGTTTCGTCGTCGTTTCCGTCAATTACGGACCAGCCTCACTATTGAGGCAGAGCTGACCAATCTGTTTTCTCTGTAAATAGCGGTGGCCAGCTTACATAGGTTTAGGTTAGCATTTAAGTAATATATACATATGTTAGTATATACAAAGGTATATACTAATATATGTATATTATTGTATATAATGTCTATGTGTGTGTATGTGTGTTTTGTGTATGTAGGTTAAGTAGACTAAGGTTTATTTTAAGTTAGATATTAAGTTTTTATAAAAAAAACAAAAAAAAGTCCATATGCTAAGTTTTTTCTTAACGAATATTTTTTCTTAGCCTTAAGTATAGAAAACAAATATTAGTAAAAAAAATGTAAATAAAGTCGAAAGACATAGCTATAAGAATTTAGAGTAGCTTAGAGTGCCTGTGTGGGGCCAGTAAGTTAGTATAAGATTGTTAAGTAATTTTAAGCTAGCATTTAAGCATTTTTTGTTAGTATATAAGAGTTAGTGATTAAGGAAATAAAATGTTTTAAAACTGACTGAAAAAAAAAACAAGAGCTACTCGTGAGGTCTACGAGCAGAAGAGACGGGAAAAACATCGGCTTCTCCAGAAGAAGAAAAAGATCAAGAGATGCGGGCGACCGAAAATATTGAGTGGTTGTACGCCAGGAATAATTACGAAAGTTTTACCAACAAGTAAAAAGAACACGGCAAGGTAAGAAGACTGTAGAGATGAAGAGGAAAACCTTGTAGCAGAGTCACAGTTAGTGTTGAGGATATCGAAATACTTTTTCTGCAAACGAAGCCCAACACGCCGCCGTCAGGCAGAAGAGACTACCACTTAGGCGGTGATAGCCAAAACCTCCGTCCTGACCAAAGCGAAGTAATGATAGCATTATCTAAGCTGAAATCAAACAAAGCAGCTGGACCTGACGGCTTACCGGCCGAGGTATTCAAGGCTGCTGAAAATGACTTTGTGGAAAGCACACACCAACTCATTTCTCAGATCTGGTCAGAAGAGTGTTTTGAATCCCAGCATAGTCTACCCGATCCACAAAAAGGATAAAACTCAGATATAGAGGTATAATATAAGTCTCCTCTACATCGCACACAAGATCTTAGCTGCCATATTGTGTGGAACCCTTTGTCAACAACCTGATTGGTCCCTATCGACCAAATCTTCACACTCCGGCAAATCCTGGAAAAAATTCAAAATGTCCACATCCACACCCACCATATTTTCATTGATTTTAAGAACGCATACGACAGCACTTATAGAGACTTATAATACATATGTACATGTCCGTCGTCGGTGCAGAATGACGATTGAGAAAGTTGATAAACACTTAACCGACTTCTTTAACATCATACTTGAAAGAATTGTGCGGAACTCACAAGAGAGCATTGGAGGCACAATCTTTCAAATATCTGTGCAACTACTGACGTACCCCGATGATATCCACATAACAACAAGGGACACAGAACATCGACGAATTGGACATTGTCTTAATCGACAGCTCTAAATTCGTGGTAGTGAAGGACTTTGTCTACCTTGGATCTGCTATAAGTTTGCTGGCAGAAATAAATCTGTAGACATAAATCTAAGGCTAACTCTGTTCAGTTGTCGTTTCTTTTGGCTAAAAAGGCAATTAAGTAGTAAGGAACCATTCCCAAAAATCGTAGGCGACTCTATATGAGATCTTGATCTTCCCAGTTCTACTTTATGGCATATGAACATGGACTCTATCGAAAGCGGATGAAGATCTCCTCAGTCGTTTCGAGAATAGACTCCTTCGAAAAATATTCGGTCCCGTTTGCGTTGATGAGCTTTGGAGGAGAAGATTTAACGACGAACTATACGAGCTATACAGCAACATCGACCTTCTTTTTTTTTTTGTTTTTTATAATGAGCGCGCGCTCAAGGGGTTTGAGTACCCTTAAGGTGATTGTACACAGCGCGGGCAAAGGAAATTTAGGGAGGAAGAAAAGAGAGGTACCGATGTACATTGTTTTTAAATGTTTACAAGTTATAACGACCAGGAAATACAGAGATCGGCAGGGCATTCCATAAGCGAGTTGTACGGCTTAGGAACGAATCACGATATTTTAGAGTACGTCCGAAAATGGGCTTGAGGGTATACTGATGAGCATTCATAGCGAGACGGATGTTACGGTTGAAAGTTTGAATGGGCGGAATGCTACTGGCGATTTCAGTGGAGCACTGGTGGTGGAAATAGTGATAAAACAAAGTGAGACACGAGATTTCGTCGGTGTTTGAGGGTGTCCATTGATTGACTGATATTAGTATCGTCAATAAGTTTTATCGCACGGTTTTGAATCCTATCTAGCAGGTGCAGAGATGTTTTAGGAGCACCTGACCAGATGTGGGAGTTGTACTCCAATTTTGGGCGGATGAATGCCTTATATATTGAGGCCAGATCAGAGGGGGTAAAATATTTCTTACATCGCTTGAGGAAACCTAGACATTTCGCAGCATTTTTGGCGACATCAAATATGTGGTCATTCCAACGTAAGTTGTCATTGACACACATACCGAGAATGGAAAGTTTTTCTGTTTCGACGATGCAAGTGCCATTCATAGATATTGGCTAGGTGTTTAAATTTCGCTTTAAAGACAGCAGACAGCATTGTGTTTTGGAAGCATTAAATAACGCTCTATTGATAGTTCCCCAATTAGTTATGCTGTTGATATCGGAATTTAATGAGCTTAGCATACGCTGCCGTTCTCGTACTACAGCCGAAGAGCAGGGCCGTGAGTCCGGAAACGAATATGAAGAGCAGAGAGTATTGCCGTCAGCAAAGGAATATATTGGATTAGAAGTGGCAGACAAGAGATAATTGATAATGCCCGGGGCACCAGCAATTATATTGTGAATGTTAGACTCGAAACCATCCAAGACAGCTTGATTTGAACGTTCCGACAGGTAGTTTCTAATCCATTGAAGAAGCGAGTCGTCGATCCCAAATGCACGCATTTTCGACAAAAGAGCCTGATGCCAAACTCTGTCAAATGCCTTAGAAATATCAAGTGCAACTATCTTGCTTTCGCCAGATTGATGTACGCTTTGGTTCCACTTTTCGGTGAGACATGCCATCAAATCACCAGTGGACCTGTTGCTACGAAAACCGTCATTGAGAAGTTTTCGTGTTTCGAGATATTTCATGAGCTGACGATTTATCAGTGTTTCCATGACCTTGGAAAGAAGGGACGTAAATCCAATGGGTCTGTAGGAGGAGAGAGAAGATGATTCGCCTTTTTTAGGGACGGGCTGGACAAATGCTGTTTTCCATCTGCTCGGGAAGTGTCCTAAAGTGTAGGATTGATGAAAAAGCTTACGCAGTGGTTTTGCCAGCTAGGAAGAACACCTCTTCAGAAGAAGGGGAGATATACCATCAGGACCAGCGATTTTATGTATATTAAGATCTTTAAATACTCTTGCTACTACACGAGTGCAAAAGTAGATTCGTCCCATTGAAGATTCGATGCACTCAAGTGTAGGCGGAGACAAAGCACAATCTGGGAGTGTTGAGCTGGCCGCAAAGTGTGCAGCAAGCAGATTGGCCTTATCCAAAGAGCTGACAGCTGGAATGTCATTGTAAATGAGCGTTGTGATGGAGGATGGGGCGGAATTTCGAATGTTTTTGACGAACGACCAACAATTTTTACTGTCTTTGGGATATTGCAGTATTTTTTGCCTCAGTTTTTGGTCGTATAGGAATTTCACACGCTTAAGAAAGGCGTTGCAGTCATTTCTGGCTCGTTTGAACTTTTTTCGGTTTTCCTCTGTCGGGTTGGTCTTGTAGGACCGAAAAAACATTTCTCTAACCCTGCCGGCCTCTTTACAGCTCGAGTCGTACCATGCCTTATCTTTTGGTTTGATACTCTTCATCCGATGAGGAATAAAGGATCTCATTCCAAAGAGAATGGTGTCTGTAATCATATCAGCAGCGGCATCCACGTCGTTATCGAGGAAGCATAACGACCAGTTAAAATTCCTAAAGAAGCTGTTAAGACCGCTTCAGTTGGCTTTCTCGTATTGCCATACGGTTCTGTTAGGAATTTTTTCTCTAACTGTGTGGTCGGTGTACGAGAAATTAGCTGATATGACACAATGGTCCGACGAGCCTGGAGGGGAGAGCACATCAATGGTATACTTATCAGGGTGAAAAGTTAAAAACAAGTCCAGGGTGTTGGCGATATGACTATCAACGTCTGGTATTCGCGTAGGCTCATTTACAAGCTGCGTTAGGTTGTTTTCCGCAACGAAGATCTCAACACACCGTCCTTCGGGTGTTGTCTGTCCAGAATGTCGAAGCCACCCAGAATTGTGTATATTGAAGTCGCCCGTAATAACGATTTCAGTATGAGGATACAGGGATACAATTCTTTGAATGGAGTCAGAGTCAGAGAACTGCGCATTAGTCGCCTGAGATAACTAGGACATGTCGACCGAATGGACACAAATGCTCTGGTCCACAAAGTCTTCGAATATAACCCGGAGGGACAACGCAATAGAGGAAGACCACACCTTAAATGGCACACACAAGCAAAATGGGGCCTCAATCGACTTGAGGTGCGCAATTGGAGGTAAGTTACCAAAGGATCGGGCTAACTGGAGATGCTTGTTAGTTGAGGCCTAGGTTCACCCCGAACTATAGTAAGTTCGTAAGTTGGTGATTCACATCTCGTAAGCCACCTCTTCATTTCGGAGCAAAATTTATTTCACTATACGTTCTATTGCTTATGAGATTTTTTTTTAATTCTTTATAGAGTTTCAGAGGGATTGAATATTTTTTTCTCCTCTCAAGTGAAGTCCTTAAAGTAATTTTAATGTTTAGTGCTTAACATCTTTCAGAGACCCAATCAATATATGTATGTACTATATTTGTTCTGTCTACAAGTCGATTTCTGTTTAGTCATTTATCTTTGCGGTTACTGTCATGTTGTCGAGTGTCTAGATGGTCCTTAAACAATTCATCGGTTACCAAATGTTGTGACAAAGGGTGCCTATACACGCAATTGGATTAAATTAGCTATGTCTTGTTGTCTAGTGGATAAGTATGTCCCAGGGAATACCTTAATTGTACGAGTATTTTACCTTGTAAAGTGAAAATGGATTACAAACTATGTATTTGACTAGTGGAGAATAATATTTACCTAAGCCGTACATACGAGTACATACATAAATACATTTGTACGTGCATATGTTAATTTTGTGAGATAATTGATGGTGTTGATTGAAGGACAAATGCAAGGAATACTAATAAGGCCAATGAATATAACTAGATACATTACGTCGTTATCTACTCGTACCTTAATCAACACATTTGCATTTCAAGGAATATTAAAGTGATTATAACTACAAAATTTATGAAAAGCAAAACTTTATTTCACATTAACAAATTAAAAATAACATATTTCAAATGTGTATAAAAAAATCTTTCTCTCATGCTTATTTTTTATATTTTTCTTTTAAAAAGAACTTAAGTTTAAAAATTATACAGAATCATATGGTTTTGTTTTATTGCTTAGAATGCGATCGAGCTTGCGGTTGTGCTTGTGATTGTGATTGTGATTGGGATTGAACTTTTCCAACTATGTCACTCCAGAATGTTCCATATTCTTGTAGGACGGTACCACTACAAAAAATATAAAAAAAAATAAATAATTGTTAGGAAAAGATCCTCGAATTGTATTAAATGGTTTATATTTGATATACTCGTATTTGCAAGAAATTTCTTTGCACTGATACGAGTAAATGAATAGTTTTCAAAAAAAAAATCAGCGTGTATCTTCTGAGAAAATATATTATCACTGACCACAAAAATAAGCAAGATTAGATGAACATTATTAATATATTATTATTTATTTTATTAGGTTTAAAGCAGGAACTCTTGATTTAGTATCACAGGAGTTTCTTATAAATTATTATTTTTTAATAGGAAATATACTCCTGATTTAAATACATTTATCGGATTGACAACTATAAGTAACTGCCGATTTCACACATAGATGTCTTTGGCCATATTTTTTAATGGCTTCCGTCAATGACATATTTTTTTCCTTTTGACATTTGTTAGCTATCAGTCTTACTTTGCTTTAGAAGCAAATTGCTCGTATTTTTGTGAAAAGGTATTAGTTTGGAGTCAGTTATAATATGGAGTGCAAAATCGAGCATTTTCTATATATTTTACTTTTTTATGTCCCTAAAGGAAAGAAGGCAATGCAAGCTGCTAAAAAGTTGCAAGATGTGTATGGTTTGACAAATTTCGTTCCGGATATTTTTCACTGAAAGGTGAACAACAATCAGGTTGCCGATATGAGCCGAATGATTGACTGATTAATGAGTCGGGTCGTCATGTTTTTATTTTTTATTATCTTTTATTCTCAATTCAATAACCAATTTGTAAGTAATATCAACAATTCTAAGTCAGTATGTAAAATTCAGAAATAGTTAGTGACATTCTTATTCATTGATATAAATATTGAGGAATGTCACTTCAAAATTTACAATGATTACATTGTGGGGTGAATATATACTTATGTCGGGTTTTCCAATTAGGACTTGACAACTTTTTTTTTAAATTTGAGATATTTCAAAAACTTTATTATCAGCTTGAAGTACAATCAAAACATTGAAGCTCGAATGGAACTCGACTTCGTTCATATGGCCACCACACATTTCAGACGAAACGGCCGCTATTTCGCGTTCAGTGTTGCCTCTGAGCTCTTCCAACGTCGTCGGCGTGTTGGTATAAACCAATCACTTAACGTAGCCCCACAGAAAATAGTCAAGCGGCGTTAAATCGCACGAACGAGACGGCCAATCGACTGGCCCATGTCTTGAGAAAACACGCTCACCATACTTACTCTTCAATAAATCGATTGTAGCGTGTGCTGTGTGGCTTGTGGCATCATCTTGTTGAAACCATATGTCGTCCAAGTCCATATCTTCCAATTCGGGCCAAAAATAATCGATGATCATGGCGCGATAACGCTGACCATTCACAGTAACGTAACGATCGTTATCGTCGACGAAAAAATATTGCCCGATAACGCCGCCGGCATGCAAACCGCACCAAGCAGTTATTTTTTGTGGATGAACTGGTGATTCATGAAGCACATGTGGATTTTCACCCCACCAATAACGCATATTTTGCTTATTGACGAGCCCATTGAGCCAAAAATGAGCTTCGTCACTGAAAATGATTTTGCGATGAAATTCATTATCTTGGCGCATCTTCTCCAGAACCTAATCGGAGAACGTACGTCGCTTCAAATGGTCCATCCATAATGTGGTCTGAGCGATGCCCAATTCTTGAGAACGCCTTGGAATTGACTGATTCGGATCGTTTGCTACGGACGCCTGAACGGCAGCGATTTTTTTGACACTTCGGCCAACCCGTTGTCGCACTGACACGGCAACATCACACAACGAATATGTAAACTCAAATTTTTGCATTAAACTTGTTATTGCCTGTCGACTAGGGCGAGAATTACGACCGAAAAGACTGAAAATTGGAGTTAACGCTCTTAAAGTTGCAGTCACCGACTCCGAATTTCGGTAGAAAATTTTTATAATTTGCAGAAGTTGCTCGTTAGTGTACTTTACCATGATGATGTTGAGCTTACTGAATAAATTGACAGTGACAGTTTGATGATTAGTAAAAGAGTGCGTTCACAAATTAAATTCAAAGTTGTCAAGTCCCTATTGGAAAAGCCTTTGCATTATGGTACATTAGCAATCAAATACAAAAAGAAAATGTGAACGAAAAACAATAAACAATGAGCAATCAAATACAAAAAGAAAATATGAAAAAAAAAACAACAAACAATGAGATAGGTGCCAAGGAGTTTATAAATTGTAAATAAAGTCATTCATAAATTCATGGAATATTATTATTGGCCCGGGTCTATCCCGGACAACTTTATTAAGCTTATTAACAAGCCAAACTTAAAACTAGACTTCAAAACTAACAAAGATACGAGTATACTTAACCTAATGGGGCGAGGAGAAATGGTGGACGGGGGAGATGTTAAGGGAGTGGCATATTGAGCAGCGCTGTTTTTATTTCTTGTTTGCTGCTATTTAGGTCAAAGACTTCGGCGTAGTTGTTCGTTATACGCAACATTCTGGATATGGGTTCAAAGTGACCGTAGTTGGTGCGGTGAGTTCGGATCAGGAAGAGTGGGACAGATCTTAGATTACGGGGATTGGGAGTGAATGCAATATTTTGCGTTATTGTCGAGCAGTCGATATTTCCAGTCAGTCCAGGTGGATAAAAAGTACATCAGCGACTTCACGACGTTTTTTTAGGGTATGCATGCTAATTAGTTTTAGCCTATTTTCATAGGGGGGTAATCCATATGGATCGGCCCAAGGTAGACCACGAAGTGCAAAACGGATAAACCTGCGTTGGACTGCTTCTATTCTTCGAATGTGGGTTAGTTTATAGGGTGACCAAACTTGGCTGCAATATTCGAGAAGAGGCCTTACAAAAGTAATGTACAGGGACTTTGTAACATAAGGGTTGGAAAATTCTTTTGACCAGCGTTTGATAAAGCCGAGTGAAGAGTTAGCTTTATTTATAATGCTGTCAATATGTGAGTCGAAATTCAATTCTCTATCACAAATTATACCTAGATCCCGTACTTGGGTAGTGGAAGGAATAGGCTCATCGCAGATGAAGTAGTTTCTTAGAGGGGGAGGTAGACGTTTACGGGAATAGGTTATCGCTTGGCATTTGCTGACATTAAGCTCCAAAAAGTTTTGCTTGCACCATACCGAAAACTTATTCAAGTCATCTTGCAGGCAATGGGAGTCAGAAGGCAATGAGATGACTTTGGAAATTCTCATGTCATCAGCGAAAATAGAAAGATTAGAGTTAGTTAAAATTAAATTTATATCATTAATTGTGAGGATAAAGATGATTGGACCACCAGATGTTGCTTTAATGGGTTCGGATATTGAAGATCTGAAGATGACCCTGTATTCTCGGTCTTCTAAATAGGATTTGGTCCATGCCACAAAATGAGGGGAAAAGCCAAGTTTTTTTAGTTTAAAGATGATAAGTTGGTGGGAAATTTTATCGAATGCCTTGCTGAAATCTGTGGAAATTGAATCGACTTCATCACCGTCTTCTAAAGCATGAAGAGTTCTAGAGACGAACTCTGTTAGGTTAGTGGTCGTTGATTTACCTTTCATGAAGCCGTGCTGATTTGTGCAGATAGTTGGCCTACAGTACGGAAGCAGTTGTTGATAGACTATGCTTTCAAAAAGTTTGGGTATGCAAGAGAATTTCGCTATGGGCCTATAATTATCGACTTCGGCTTTACTTCCTTTTTTATGAATAGGGATAATGTAAGATTCCTTCCATAGGAAAGGGAAAGTACCTGTTGAGACAGACAAGTTAAATAGGGCATCAAGAGGAGGACCGAGATGGATAACACACTCTTTTATTACAATAGCCGGAATTCCATCAGGGCCGGACGAGAAATCATCTTTAAGTTTGGTAATGTTTTCAGATACCAAAGTTGTTGTTATATTTAGTGAAATGGCTGACGTCTCAGGATAGTTTCTCATATAGCTAATGTAGCTAGGATCGGGTTCAGCTGTTTTCTTAGAAAAGGATTTGTTAAAATGAGAGGCAAAGAAATTTGCAATGGTTTTTGGGTCGGCAGAAGATTCACTAAGAAATTTAAGAGTAGATGGGTAGCCATCTGACTTTCTTTTGGTATTAATAAACTGGTAGAAGCGTTTAGGGTCCGAGACTAAGCTAAATTGCATGCGGTAGAGGTACTCAAGGTAAAGAGACTCACAAAGTTCAGAAAAACGATTATATACCGATCGATAATTACTGTAGTCGGAATCAGATCGAGTTCTTAAGAATTTGTGCCACAACTTGTTTCTGTTATTACGGAGAGAGCGCAACTCATTGTTGTACCAGGGAGGAGCAGATATGCAGTCCTTTCGGAAGGTATACGGAACCGATTGTGCAAAGCAGGAGAAAATTAACGAATAGAACGTTGATAGGGCAAGATCAATGTTAGTTGTCTCACCAATAAAGTCAAAGTTAATGTTGCTGATGAGGTTTTTAAGTTTGTTAAAGTCGGTTCTACGGAAGTCAAATGAGAATGAATTTTCCGAATCGACACATGTGTTGCCATTTTCATATGAATATATAATTGACAAGGGGGGATGAAGGCGGTCTAGTTTAGAAAGAAGATGATTACTCCTATAAACGACACAGTTATCTGAATCGGATGTGAAGACAAGGGCGAGTTGTCTGTTCATTGTGTTAGGTATTCCACTAATCTGATGCAGACTTGAGTTGGTTAGGCAGTCCACCATCAATATTTCTATTTCAGATGTCGAATTACGAGAGACAAAATGAGACGAATCATTGGAAGGCTCCCATATAAGGTGAGGGAGGTTGAAATCTCCTACTAGAACAATGCAATCTTCAGGTTGTGCATCCTCAGTCAAAAAATCAACTGCGTGAACTACAGGTTGATAAGACTCAATGGGTTGAGATGGGTGAATGTAGCAACAAAGTACGTAAAGACATCGTTTGGGGAGCGTAATGTTGGCGCATACTAACTCAAAGTTTTCAGTGTGGGGAATATCGACAGGAGTTGAGTGAAAGCAGTTCCGGATTACTAGTAAAACACCGCGGCCATAAGGATTATCAGCTCTTTCAAATCCATCTTTTCGAAAAACGTTGAAATTTGGAGGAAACAGCTCATGGTTTTTAATGTCTGGAATTAGATTTGTTTCAGTATGAGACAGTTTTCAGGTCATAGGGAAACTTTTGAGAATTGAGATATACCGAGGAGATTTTAGAGCGCAAACCTCTTACATTTTGGTAGTAAATGGACAGGCATTGTGGACTGGAGGATACAGATTTCAGTTTACAGAATACAGAAAACAAGATAAAGCGCAACAAAATTTCAATTTCATTATGGTTGAAAGAGAGAAGCCTCATTTTAAAAATATAGAGGTAATTCTAATGATACGGGTGTCCCAAAAATAAATGTCAACCCGGAAACGGGTGATATGTCAAGTGGTGTCGGTTATCACAAAATTAAAAAAAAAATCTAAGTCATTTACTTTTAAAATTATTGGCACTCAAAAAAAATAGAGAAATCGGACACCCTGTGACGATCTTTCAAGTTCTGTGACCGCAAATCTTTACTTTTCTTCGATTTTTTTTTGTCAAGTAACCCTGAGTAAGTCTTCTGTAAATTACGGTCCAAAATTGAAACATAACTATATCGGTTTTAACTAAAATATTCCTTTTCATGTATCTGAAAATCATTAATCACCCAACTTGAACTGACTGTATTGACAAAAAAATGTACTATGCCATTTTGGCAAGTAACTTTAAAAGATGGCGTATTAAGTCTGAATTCTAAAATGGTATGACACTTGCCAGACTAACGCTTAATTGAGGACAAAAAAAATTTTTTGTTAAAGAAACCCGATTCATAGTTAATTCTTTTTAATAAGTTAAAATGAGTACCAAGTGTGAACGAGATAGACAGTGACGCCGTGATTGAGATGGATAAACACGCCATTTCGACTAGTGTGAGTAAAACAGATAGAGATGCCACCCTTGTCATTTCATTTCATTTTTGCCAGTCACAGAGCACACAGAACACTACGTTCTCTTGGTGTATACTCTCAGGATCGCTTTATACAACTGTTGTTTGTTGCGCGACTAAACGCCATCTACCGATCTTGTATCTTACAACAAATGTTCAAACTGTTTGCCTCCAGCGGCAATGCAAGCTCTACATCTTCTTACAAATGATCTGGTTGATGTCTTCAACGGCTTCTGCAATTTTTTGGGGCAGCTCGTTTAAATTTTCTATCGGCTTAGAATAATTTTTTTTCTTTTACTGCTCCCCAGTAAAAAAAATCGAGTGGTGAACGGGCTGGCCACGAAATTGTACCAGACCGAACTATCCACCTGTTGCAGTATTCCCGATCGAGGAACTCTCGTACTGTGCGAGCATAATGCGCTGGACAGCCATCTTATTGATACCACATGCATGCATAAATATTAAGTGGCACGTCTTCCAATAAATTTGGCAAGTGTTTCTCCAAAAAATCTAAATAAACCTCCGCATTCAAATTCTGCGACAGCCAATAATTCTACCATTCAAAATTCCCGTCTACATGTTGTGATGCCAAATGTGATCTATCTTCCCGCATCAAATGTGGATTTTCCACGTGCCACTCGTGCAAATTGTGGAGGTCCAATTTGTCCCTTTTAAAAGTATACCACCTTGATCAAAAAGTTCCCGGGATAACCACCGTGTGGCGCTCTCACATTTCTGATTTGAGTTCTGTTTTTTTGTTAAATTGGTACATCTGTTGTTGACATTCCCTCTAAATCTTGGCGTCATTGCTTGACATTTGCAAAAGTTACGTAGCCAAGAGTACATCTATCTCTGTGTTTGTTTGGCGATTACAATTTTACAATTTTAGAGATGGATGCAACAACGAACTTGTATTAAATTTTACGTAAAAAACGGATTTAATGGTGCGTGAACGCTGGAAATGTTGGAAAAGTGTTTCGGAAACGATTCTCTAAAGAGAACGGTCGTTTACCAGTGGCACGAGCGGTTCAAAAGTGGTCGTGAGTCAATCGAAGATGATGAACGCAGTGGCAGACCATCGACGTCGAAAACCGACGAAAACATTGATGGAGTAAAAGAAATGTTGGTCAATAACCGCAAATTAACCATCAGAGAGATAGCGGAGGACTTGAATATTGCCTATGGATCCATCCAAGACATTTTGGTTAGTGATTTGGATTTCCGTCGTGTAGCAGCAAAGTTGGTGCCAAAAGACCTCCATTTCATGCAAAAAAAGAGACCGCGATGACCATCATTATTCGTAATTTTTTGACGATAAATGCAACAAATATCATCCAACACCAACGAATTCACCTGATTTGGCTCCCTGTGACTTCTTTCTGTTCAATCGAGTTAAAAAACCACTACGGGGAACGTGTTTCAGCAGCCGAGAGGAAGTAATGGAAAAATCGCAGGAAGCACTGATGGACATACGGAAAACCGAATGTAAAAAATATTTCGAGGATTGGATCACGCGCTGGCATAAGTGTGTTGCAGTCGATGGGCATTACTTTGAAGGGGACAATAAATAGATGAATAAACTTGTATTTTCAATTTTCTGACTAAATTCCGAAAACTTTTTGATCAAGGTGGTATTCGGGTAGACTATTAAATACATAGTTTACCTGAGGTAACAGAATAGAAGTTTCTCAAGCTGGTAGTGCGAAAATTAGGAATACAAACGATGACGGTGCTAGTGTTGCTTCGTAGATTATATGTCAGATATAGGGTTACGCATATAGCCACCTCTAATGAAGAATATTTTAAGGACTTAAAAAGAGTATAAATGCCTTACAATTAGTATTTTCATTCTTCTAAACAAGTCTACGGAGTGGGTTAGGCGAGCTGATTTACATACTCTTCTTATTACACATTTTTGTAAGGCAGTCAGCTGTTGGATTTGATTGAGGTATCTACCTCCCCAGGCGCTAAATCCATACTGCAGTCTGGAGTGGAAGATCTCAAAGTAAATTGTTTTCAGTTTTTTGGAAGAGCAATATTTCCTAAGACGGCAAAAGATACGTAGAGGAGAGCGTAGATACTTTTTTAAGATTGAAATATGCTCGTACCAACTTAAATTACTGTCAATAACTACCCTTAGGTATTTATACTCGTAGTACTCAACTGTTACCATTTTAAAACAATTTTTATTGCAGCCAATACCTTTGTCATATATAGTAGACGGACTTCGCTTATCACAGACACAGTTCAGTAAGCTATGTCTACAGCAAGTTGACGCATGAAATGAAATGGCAGAGACTGGTGATTCTTTCGCGGAAAGACTGAAGCACATTAATTTAGTCTTACTACTTACTACTAGCTCGTGCTTGGCAAACCAAAGTCTGAGTAAGTGGACATCATGATTAATGTCTGCAACTAAATTTAGCAGATTGGCTGAATCATATGCAAAAGCAAAGTCGTCAGCAAAATCCTTTACTTTACCAATGAATGGGAGTCCAAAGATAGAGTTGACATAAATTAAAAATAAAATGGGACCAAGGACAGAGCCTTGGGGTATGCCTCGATTGATTAATTCTGAGCTACTTAACTTATCTCTGATTTTTACCTTTTGTAATCTGTTCTTTAGATAAGAATCAAACCAATCCAACGCAAAACCGCGAAATCCCGCACATTACAATTTGTTTATGAGCGTGGTGTGATCAACCATGTCCAAGGCCTTTGTAATATCTACAAAGAGTCCGGCGCAACATTTCGTAGCATCAAGATCATTGTAAGTAGATGTACAAAAGTCTTGGAGAGCATCTTACGTAGAATTACTTTCTCTAAATCCAAATTAATATACAAGGGTTGTTTGAAAAGTTTCCGACCGAACAATGATACAAGACATTTTTTCTCCGATTTTTTTTTATTTTTCTACATAGTCTCCTTGTAACTCTACACATTTCTCCCATCTCTCTAACCCGTCCAAATAAAGGGTCGGCCATCTAACGTTTTTTTTTTCAACTAGTGCTTATTTCGTGAATGGTAACACTTAGCTCATGTCTGATTTGACAGATAATAATTTTGTCCTTCCGCTGAACGAATATGGTTGTGTATATGCTTGAACAACGCTGGGAAAAATTTCTTGCGATCGACTTAAAGAAGATGCCGATTTTGGCAAAAAAATCATCTTTTCAGATGAAGCTCATTTTGATCTTGGCGGGTATGTAAACAAGCAAAATTGTCGCATTTGTGGCACAGAAAACCCGCACGCATACATTGAAAAGCCCATACACCCAAAACGAGTCACTGTTTGGTGCGGATTGTGGTCCAGAGGCATAATTGGGCCATTTTTCTTCGAAAATGAACAACGAGTGGCCGTTACAGTTAATGGCGATCGTTATCGGGCCATGTTGAACGAATTTTTGTTCACAAAAATTGAAGAGGAGGATATTGGCAACATTTGGTTTCAACAGGACGGCACGTGCCACACAGCCGAAGCTACACTCGATGTTTTGCGCCCTGTTTTTGAAGATCGCATTATCAGCCGCAGAGCTGATGTCGTTTGGCCACCTTGGAGCTGCGATTTGACACCGTTTGACTATTATTTGTGGGGTGCCGTAAAAGATAAGTGTTACGCTGACAAGCCAGAGAGAATTGACGCTTTAAAGGACAATATTCGTGAAGCCATTGGTGAAATACAGCTGCACACAATCGATAATGTGCTTAAAAATTGGACCGATCGTGTAGGCTAGTGCATGGCCAGCCGAGGCAGCCATTTGAATAGAATTATTTTCCGTTATTAACCGGAAGGATAAAACTAATTATCTGTCAAATCATACATGAGCTAAGTGTTACCATTCACGAAATCAGCACTAGTTGAAAAAAAAAACGTTAGATGGCGGACCCTTTAGTACTTGGCGTTTTTCTCTACAAAATAATTGTTCACGAAGGTGATTGCCTCCTCATTTGACGAAAATCTCTGTCCTCCGAGCGCAGTTTTTAGATGAGGAAACAAAAAGAAGTCGTGAATAAGGCGGATGGTCAAGCAGTTCAAATCGTAATTCATGGATTTTCGTCATGGCAACCGCTGTGGTGTGAGACGGCGCATTGCTTGGTGAAACAGGATTTTCTTTTTCTGCAAATGTGGCCGCTTTTCCACAATTTCTGCCTTCAGCTTGGCAAGCAATGATGCGTAGTATGCTCCTGTAATGGGTTTTCCTTTTTGAAGATAATCGATTAAGATAACTCCTTTACTATCCCAAAAAACAATCGCAATCACTTTCCCAGCCGAAAAAACAGTTTTTGCTTTTTTGGAGCTTCTTTGTTTCGGGCGTATAATGGTGTATCCAAGTTTCATTTACAGTAATTAATCGGCGCCAAAACTCGAATTTATTGCGCGTAAACTGCGCCAACAGAGCGTTGGAAATGTTCATTCGAACACGTTTTTGGTCTAACGTAAGCAAACGCGGCATCCAACGCTTGGACAGCTTTCTCATGCCAAAATCGTGATTTAATATGTAACAAACACGTTCTTTGGACATTTTCATAAACTCTACAATCTCTCTTACTTTAATTCGGCGGTCGTCTAACACCATTTGGTGAACTTTAGCAATGTTATCGTCAGTGGATGCATTTTTTGGACGTCCCGAACGTTCATCATCTCCCAAGCTCTTACGGCCACGTTTAAATTCAGCTGCCCAAAATATCACTGTGGTAAATGATGGTGCAGAGTCGTATAAGAACTCTGCATTTAACAGTTTTCTCAAATATTTTTGATTGATTGTGGAAAGCAAGGAAATCTGTCTATAATTGCTTTTTTCTTCTTTTTTGCCTTTTTTAAATATGGGTATTACAATGGCTGATTTTAATAAATCAGGAAAATTACCTGAAAATATTATATTCAAATTAAAAATGTGGGCCAAAATATCAACGACATTAAGGGCAATACTTTTTATGACAATATTGGAAATACCATCGTCACCACAAGAGATCGAATTTTTGGGTGAATTTATTGTTTTTAGCAACTCGAACCTTGTAATGGGTTCAAAGAGGAAACTGCTCCTTACAGGGGTGTCTACTCCAAAACAAGATGCTGAACAATTGGTGCAGAGGTTTGCAACATCTATGTGGGAGGATAATTTAGCGACTGAGGCAAAGTAGGCATTAAACTCATTAGCAACTGTTGTTCGATCTGTAATGTCAACATTCCCAATATTAAGAATAACAGATTGGCTATAGTTTTGAGTTTTGCGATTCATTAAGCTGTTTACAATTGTTTATTCTTTTTTTATATCACCTTTTGGGTTACTCATGCTGCTGTGGTAGAATCGATCACGACAGACCAAGATGAGTGCAACGATTTTTTAAAACAGTATTAAGTGGATGCTTGTTGCATTTACTATGCAGCTTATCTTTGAGTTGGATTTTTTTGATAAGAGAATTGTTCATCCAGGGTTTTAGCCTAGTCTCAGATTTTGCAGATCTAAGTTAACACCCGCGCATAGATTATTATATATCTTCAAAAATCGACCAAATACATGATCAAGACAAGTGTTAGCAATCGGTCTTGTGGGTTCATTAATAAACCATGTTAAACCTTGCTCCGCAAGGGGATTACACCTTGGAATATCTACCTCTACGCCGAGTATAATAAGGTTCACCCCCTTTTCATTAGACAAAAACGCAGTAAACTCTTCTAAGAAGAGTTAAAGGGGCATAGACTTGAGCCTATACACACAAATATGGTGAAAGTGTTCCTTAGTCCGCTTTCATACGTCGCAAGTGTGTAATGCGCATGTTCTGGTTATTTTCTTTTGAATTTTCATTCAGTGATGCGCGCAACACTACATGAAGACTTTCCCCTTCTTTGAGTTTGCATGTTATTTGACAGTTCTCTTTCATTTCATCTTTGGCGCTCAGTCTTTCATAATTGAAAATGAGCCCCCTTGTTAATTCTTTGATCCATTTCAGTTCATCCGCCATACTGAAATGTTGTGCTCGTAACACAGCGAAAGAAGTAATGAAGCAAATGCGAAAAAGAAAGAAGAAGGAGAAAAAGAAATGTCAAAAACTTGCAATGAAATTGCTACCCACAGGCAGTGGGAATTTGGTTAATTGGGTATTTTTTTGTTTCATTATCCCTCCCTTTTGCACTCACTTGAATCTTTCGAAACATGCGACGTATGAAAGCGGACTTACCGATATCAAAGGAGATTTTAATAATATCAGCACTATTCAAACTATAAGGGACAGCCTCGAAATCATACGAATCACTCACAAATACTCGCACACCTGCCGCAGAATACGTATCATTAGTATTAAAAAAAAATTCGGAATTTTGAAATCATCTTTTTTTCACATGAATAAATCCATATTGTAGCAAGCCATAGGAGAGTAACTGATAAGAATGTAAGAAATATAAAGTGACAACACTAACTAGTGATTGTAAAGTGGCCACACTAGGAAAAGAGTCTGCCGGTAGGTAGGAGATTAGTCGTAAGTCAAGCACAAAGAGCGTAAATTATGTTTTTTTTTTAAAAGGATTGTGTTTGTTTTATACGCTATAATACTAACGGCTAAAATATCTTGGACAACAAAATGAAGTCACATAAAAATTTTGTCGCATGCTTCTAATATTTTGATGCACAATGAAAACAGGTACATGTAACTATACGAGAGATAGCAAAAGAAGCTTGATATTTGGATTCCACATGATTTGAAAGGAATTCATTTAATGAAGTGCATCAACGGTTGCAATTTGTATCTTAGACGCATCCGACCCTTTTTTGAAACGAATCATCACTGGCGATGAAAAATGGATTGTTTACACTGACGTCAATCGAAAACGATCATTCCACTTCGAAAGCTGATATCCACCAAAAAATTCGGATGTAAATCGCAATTGGTTCAGTTTTTTACCGATAAAGGCAAGAAATTCTACGAACGTGGAACTATGAAGTTGCCAGAAAGATTACAAAAGGTCATCGAACAAAATTGAAAATATATCATTAATTAAAGTTTATTTGTTGTATTTAAAAAAATGAGTTTTATTTATAAGCTGCGGTAAATAGCTATAGTAAATACGTCCGATATAAAATGTGTTTTTTTTAGAGGTTTAGTTTTTAAATTGGCAACACTGTTTCTACAGATTTTCAATTTGACAGTTGAGAGTTGATTTGTGGTTAGTACGTTTAGCCATTTTACAATGAATAGATTAATACCAGAACAACGCGTGCAAATTGTGCAAACTTATTTTGAAAACCATAGTTCGGTTCGCCAAAGTTTGGCGCTACGTCCATTTTATGGTCGACAAAATCGTCCATCTGATCAAGTTATTATTAACACGATGAATCGTTTTCGCACCACGTACACTCTAGTGGATAATACGCATCCCCAAAGACTACAAACAGTGCGAACAGAAGAAGTTATTGCTGTTGTGGAGCGCAGTATTGGAGCTATGCCCATCTACTTTGTGGAAGATTTTACGGAAAGATCTTGGCTTGAAAGCTTATAAGATCCAGCTTGTGCAAGAGTTGAAAACTCGTGACCACTATACGCATCGTAGGTTTGGTGAATCGGCCGAAAACATGATGCAGCTTGATCCTCATTTTCAACCCAAAATTTTGTTCTCCGATGAGGCCCATTTTGGTTAAATGTAAACAAGCAAAATTGGCGAATTTGAAGTGGAGAAAACCCAGAAGCCTTTGTCGAGACGCCCTTACAAACATTAGAACTTACTGTTTGGTGTGCTTTATGGGCTGGTGGAACCATCGGCCCATATTTCTTTAAGGACGATGCCGGCCAGAATGTTACCGTGAATGGAAAGCTCTATAGAAATATAATTTCTGACTTCTTCAGAAATTCAAGGGTCAATCCTTGGTCCAATTTTCTTCGTCTCTTTATTAATGACCTGCCTAAAGTATGCCAAAATGGCGCAATTCATCTCTATGCTGATTATGCCCTGATATATCTTTCGAGACCTTCAGGACTTGTTGAGGATCAAGTCGTCAGGATAAACAAAGACTTGTCTCAAATATATAACCGGTCATTATGTAATGGACTCAGTCTTAATCCAACCAAATCGCAGCTCGGGATTTTACAAATAAGACTTACAAAATGTCTTTAATAGCACATATAATATTTTAAGGTTACATTATTCGTATAATAATAAGCCATACAGAGAAACAAAACTAAAACAATTAATCAAAATAAATACTATAAGGAAATAAGGAACGTGCTAACAATAAATATAGTGAAGGGAAGAGGGGGAAAGGGAAACGGAAGAAAGAGAGTATGTTTAAGAGTGATAGTTGGAATAAGTATAGTTGCTGTGATTACTTGAGATGTCTTAAGGTAGAATTTTTAAAATATGAAGCTCCCATTATTTATTTTGTTATTGTAGGGAGGGAGTTCCAAAGTCTGGTGATGTGAATGAAAAAGAATTTAAGAAATTAAAGGAGGGAATAATGATATTTTGTGTTCTGGTTGATTGGGCGAATTGGATTTTATCCATCAAATAGGCAGGAGATCTTGTTTGGATCTTAATTTTAAAAAATTGTTTTAAGGAGCAACCAAGGAACGAACTATGATGATGAGATGCATGATTGTGTCTCCACAGCCCATACACATACCTTGTCATATCGTTGAAGGCAACTTGTGTTGTGATAGAGAGTCAAGCTTGTAATAAACTACGACAGAGTAGCCTGAGTTTTGTACCTATTGGGCTGAAGCGAGATAAAAACCAAATTTTGCGGACTCCAACAAAGATTCGTCTAACAATAAAGTTGTCATGATCTACGGCAGAAAGTGAGCGATTTAATTTGAAACCTCCACAAAATTAAGTTGCCTGTCGTTCGGGAATACTCGCAGTATAATCCCAACTCTAAACGAGCTCCAGAAATTGTTATTCAAATACATAAGCATACTTAGCCTTACTCCCTCTTAGAAATACGTAGAAATAAAGCGAAGGTTGGTTTATAAATAGAATGTATTTTTCAAACTGCAAACATCTGCTGCTTACGCTGCAACAAGGCTTTAATTTGTCGTTAGCAGCAATCGTCATACGTTAACATGGCGATTCGGAAGTCTTAAACCTTAAATTGATGGTTCCTCTATTTATTCTGACAACATGTCGAGAATCCACTGGTTTTCACGTATGGATTCCTTTTTTTTTTTTTTTTTTTTTTTTATAATGAGCGCGCGCTCAAGGGGTTTGAGTACCCTTAAGGTGATTGTACACAGCGCGGGCAAGGGAAATTTAGGGAGGAAGAAAAGAGAGGTACCGATGTACATTGTTTTTAAATGTTTGCAAGTTATAACGACCAGGAAATACAGAGATCGGCAGGGCATTCCATAAGCGAGATGTACGGCTTAGGAACGAATCACGATATTTTAGAGTACGTCCGAAAATGGGCTTGAGGGTATACTGATGAGCATTCATAGCGAGACGGGTGTTAGGGTTGAAAGTTTGAATGGGCGGAATGCTAATGGCGATTTCAGTGGAGCACTGGTGGTGGAAATAGCGATAAAACAAAGTGAGACACGAGACATTTCGTCGGTGTTCGAGGGTGTCCTTTGATTGACTGGTATTAGTATCATCAATAAGTTTTGTCGCACGGTTTTGAATCCTATCTAGCAGGTGCAGAGATGTTTTAGGAGCACCTGACCAGATGTGGGAGTTGTACTCCAATTTTGGGCGGATGAATGCCTTATATATTGAGGACAGATCAGAGGGGGTAAAATATTTCTTACATCGCTTGAGGAAACCTAGACATTTCGCAGCATTTTTGGCGACATCAAATATGTGGTCATTCCAACGTAAGTTGTCATTAACACACATACCGAGAATGGAAAGTTTTTCGGTTTCGACGATGCAAGTGCCATTCATAGATAATGGCTGGGTGTTTAAATTTCGCTTTAAAGACAGCAGACAGCATTGTGTTTTGGAAGCATTAAATTCCACTCTATTGATAGTTCCCCAATTGGTTATGCTGTTGATATCGGAATTTAATGAGCTTAGCATACGCTGCCGTTCTCGTACTACAGCCGAAGAGCAGGGCCGTGAGTCCGGGAACGAATATGAAAAGCAGAGAGTACTGTCATCAGCAAAGGAATATATTGGATTAGAAGTAGCAGACAAGAGATCGTTAATGAAAATTAAAAAGAGTGTCGGTGACAGAACAGAGCCCTGGGGCACACCAGCATTTATTTTGTGAATATCAGACTTGAAACCGTCCAAGACAACTTGAATTGAACGTTCCGAAAGGTAATTTCTAATCCATTGAAGAAGAGAGTCGTCGATCCCAAATGCACGCATTTTCGACAAAAGAGCCTGATGCCAAACTCTGTCAAATGCATTAGAAATATCAAGTGCAACTATCTTGCTTTCGCCAGATTGATGTACGCTTTGGTTCCACTTTTCGGTGAGACATGCCATCAAATCACCAGTGGACCTGTTGCTACGAAAACCGTACTGCCGGTCATTGAGAAGTTTTCGTGTTTCGAGATATTTCATGAGCTGACGATTTATCAGTGTTTCCATGACCTTGGAAAGAAGGGACGTAAGTGCAATGGGTCTGTAGGAGGAGAGAGAAGATGATTCGCCTTTTTTAGGGACGGGCTGGACAAATGCTGTTTTCTATCTGCTCGGGAAGAGTCCTAAAGTGTAGGATTGATGAAAAAGCTTACGCAGTGGTTTTGCCAGCGAGGAAGAACACCTCTTCAGAAGAAGGGGAGATATACCATCTGGACCAGCGGATTTATGTATGTTGAGATTCTTAAGTACTCTTGCTACTACACGAGTGCGAAAGTAGATTCGTCCCATTGAAGATTCGACGCACTCAAGTGTAGGCGGAGACAAAGCACAATCTGGGAGTGTTGAGCTGGCCGCAAAGTATATATATATCTTTCATAAGCCCACTAATAAATTCCTTGACAACATTGTTACTGGTACACGCATGATAAAGTGATAACATATCATCTCCATAGGACAAGAATCAACGAAGAGCAATTGTCCTGCTGAAAATACACTGTATTAGAGTACTAAGGCTAAAATCAAAATTTTCATAACTTTGCTAAAACAAACGCAACGTGCTTCCTTTATAAGCATAACCTTAGCGTTTAGGGCATCTCCAATATCAGCGATCCAGCCTCTGCTTCATTCGCCCTTGCCATTGCAGATGGGCACTAACTCTATCTTTAGATTGAGATAGTGGAAAGAACTAACTGAGGGGCATGCTTATCACGATGCATTGGAGTTCTCAATTTTAGTTAGATGATTCCAGAATCGAAAGAATGGATATAACACGATGTCGCTTTCAATACGACAATCTTTGTCTTCACAGACGGTACTAAATCAGCCATTCTGCATAATGTGTATGTAGGGTCATGCAACACAAAGTCTCTAGTGCTTATCGATCAGCAGCATGCTTCAGCCTGAATCGATTACCCTCCATGGACATTAAAATACACATAGGCTCCAAGCATCGATCAGACTACAGAGTTTGAATATCTCTCACTAAGATAGCATTGTGACGAACAGCATAAAATTATACTCTGTTGAATTCTATGGTATTTTGGCTTCATATGAAGCTACGCCGCTGATGAATTGTCCAGATTTCTGGGAACAAATAATAAACAGCTTATTAATGTTGAGATCCCCAAGTCCTACTCTAGTCAAATCATACACTCTCAAGCGTTATTTAATGTAAGTATGCATTCATTGGGATGAATGAGAGACATTAATAGAAGACTGAACCATACTCAGTCCCAAACGAACAAGAAAGTTAGTCAACCTTAGGAAAATGGGCCAACAAAATGCACGTGGATCGATATACATTCACAATGGTCACAATGGTTTCATCAAAACTCACAGAGATGAAGAAAAAGAGTAATCTGTGGCGCACTTTCTTTAAAACTGCATGGCGCTGCGATCCCTGGGCAGTTATCATTTCCAGACCTACGCAATTCCTGATCTCTATAAACATCACAGACTTTGTCAAATTTATCAAGAAATCTGTATGGTTTTAGAATTAGCCAGGATATCACCTTCTCACGCTTTGTCTGTGGTATCACAATTGAACTAAAACTTTTCTGACAAACTTATGGTGTATCAGTTTTCAGTCAGTCTATCCTGACTATTAACCTCTATATGCCTCAGACGAGACAAAATTTTTGTTTTAAAGATTTAAACCAGTTACAGATTTAATACGTTGCTGGACCTAATGTCTCTTTAAATGTAATTCTCCGACACATTTCGGGACCCTAATGCATTTAGAGCTGCCACAAAATCATATTGTCTCCTTTGTTAATGTCACATGCTTAAAACTAAGCTTATTATCACACCCATAACTTATCATGAACACCCAAAACCCTTCTCCACAGTCGCTTTTAAACATCATAAACTCCTTCAAAACATATTTGTAAGTGTGTAATCATCTCTCGTCGGTTTAATTGAGTCATCTTGACCAAAGCACAACTTGAACTTAATACCCCACAAGATTATGAAACACTCATTTGCGACATGTGCACCGAAGCAATCATTTATCACAATCACCATTTCCATGATATGCTTGTGTGCTACTCAAGAGGAACTAATGGCTAAACCTTGTTCAGTGTTTTTAATTTCCTCCACTGCAAGACTCAAAATCCTATTAATTTCTTCTCCATCCATTTGCAACTACAAACCTACAGCAATCTACACACTCATCCAACACCAATTAATCAATTTATTCAAGAGCCGACTTATGCATGTTGCCAATCTCATCACTGGCCGCTTGGCCCACATCAACATTTCTATTTGCTACTATGTACGAGTACAAGTACTCGTAGTACCAGTCGAAATTCCATCTGCGTCCAGGGTTCACTTTGTAAATTTGTTTTGAACATATCCTCCACCTCCACTGTCTGTCGGTCTCTCTGTCTATATGTTTGCCATAGTCATAATGGTCAAATCAGTTAACACACAAATGGATTTGATATCAATTGCAATTGCGCCGGCGAGCAATTTCTCAAATTCGTAGCTCAATGGAATAAAATTTATATGACATCGAATGCAAAACGCTCTCAATCTCCTTCTTCGCTTGCGCAATCTATCGTTCAGATACGTTTTCTTCATTTTAATCCGGCTCATACTTGTTTTGGTGTCACCCCAGTAACCAAAGGGGACAGTGTGTGGGGTTGCATGTACTCGTATAAGTTTTGTTAGTCTGAGGCCCATGAATGAAATCGAGTACCATAAGTGGTGTTGGGAACTCTAAGCCATCGTAGCTACGTTGACATGTCCGGGGAAGAAACTGGCACAAATTCTGGTCTGGCACGAGTACTTGTGTTGTATTTGATGGACCGATCGGCTGGCGGTTTGGTCCATAGATACTCAGATGGTAAAGCAATTTTGTGTGAAATTTAAAACGTCCATGGTGTGGGCTTATGGGAAAGGAGATTTCTAGTCAACTGTACTGTAACTCTATTGCACAAACACAACGGTTATGTAATATTGTTTTGACGTTTTCGGATTGTTGTTTTACTAAATTTTCTTAACATATGTTATACGGACGCTAATACTATTAAATTAAATTTTACGAGTACACATTGTAGATGTATGAATGCCTGGTGTCTAACTGGTAAGCGCACCATAAAAATGCAAACTGCCACCATGACCTTCACTACAATGTGAGATTAGGCCAGGCATTCATGCACATGTACTCACAAGTAACAATCAACAAAAGACACACGGACTAGAGCAAGGTCATACCGGACGGACAAAGGCGTTTGCATCTCGCGGACACTGGCATTTAAACAACTTTTCAATTTGCCTCTGTATTGATTGTACGAGCAATTTCTATGCTGAGATTGTTTTAATAGTTTGAAGTAGGTAGAAGTGGTATGCCAAGCCAGAAAGAAAAACCTCAAGCTATGTTATCTTAAATAAATTTATTGTAACATACTCGTAAATGTTGATATAAATGTGCTTAGTGCTATAAATACCATTGGATTGATGTTGTGCAACTATTAACATCTAAGAAGGAAAGTACCTGCCTATTGTATATGGTATACTGTGTGGATTCCATTACAGCACTAACTGGAACTTATACAAGTGGCAAACATAAACAACTTAAGCCAAAGTTTAACCATGATGGTTTCTGCTCCCAACTAGAGCTGAATTTAACAACTTTAATTAGGCAGCTCTTGTGCTTCCATAAAACTCTAAACAATTCTTCATATAATTACATATTTATGCAACACCCAAATACTAAACCCAACTCAATCTGCTGCATAAAATTTCTGTAGCAATTATTTTAAATGCCACGAAAAGTTTGATAACAAATTTAAAAACAAAACGATTCCCTAGCAATGCTCTCTTAATTACAAATGTGAAAATATTTTAAACTCAACTACGAATTTATTAAGAAAAGTCCCTTATTCGTGATTCTCATTTCTTTTAAGTGTAGTCAGCATTTTTGGATTAGTTGCTTTTTTTTTCTTTTGATTGCTTTTTTTCGTAATTAACTTAGAAAAAGTGATTCGGAATTACCTTTTACAATATACGAGTATTTATATTTTTCTTGTACACCATTCCTATACGCCTTCCGCAGTGTTCAAGCATTCCTGTTTTATGGATAGAGACATGAATTTGCTAGTAAGTTTATGGTAGGTAGGTTGTAAAAGTCTTTAAGAAACTCATCTCCAAAAGTCGTTGTAGGAATTCTTAATCTAAGATCTTGTAGCACGAACGTTATAGGTCTAATTTCTTTGCCTTGAAATCAGTGTAAAAGCTTTCGACTTTTGAAATGAATTCTATATAACTATTAGGCCCATTCATATTGAATTTGAACTTTTTTTCGCTGATCCTTTGAAGATTCTACACAAATTGAAGGTGATGGTTGTTTCTAGATGGACTTGATTTACTTACACAGTGTTTTCGGCCGCAGCCTCAGCCAATGAATGCTTTTAACAACGCAAACTTTAGATCGATGGAATAAGCCATCGACAAAGTGGATTAGAAACGTGCTACATCTAAAGATAATAAGGGCAAACCCAGGCCATGAGGAATTCAATACTACTACTGTAAAAGACTGTCTTTAGGATGGACTACTATCCCCTCTTTTGAATCATCCTAGTTGTGAATTCATGCAAATCCCGACTCTTCGGGCCGAAGTATTAATATTAATTCGCTCTATGTACATATGTTTTCTATCTTAACCATATCTGGTGCCTAGGGTCGTAGAGTCCGCTGTTATATCTCCTCCAAAATCCGTCAATGAAAATTGGACCAAAAATCTTTCATGGAACTTTCTGTTCAAAACGACCAAGTTATGATAGCAATGATAGTTTTTCTAATTGTTATGTTTCAGCAGCTGTCAAAGTTAAAAATTACATTCAGCAGTCAAAATATTCAGTAAGCTTTGCCATTATTTAATTATTGAAAAATATTATCGAATTTCGGGCTCAATTGTAAATATGCAACGTGAATTTCGTCGTGAGGTCAGTCGTCATCATGGCGTCAGTGTCCAGACTATACGTCGCACCGTGGTAAAGTTTGAGCGTGTGTACACTTTTTTGGATCTTAAGTTGGACAGAGATTGATGCGAAATGAAGACAACAGAGCCGCCGTAGCGGACAGTATCGAAGAAAACCAACAAATGTCGATTCGCCGCCGATCAGCTGAATTAGACATCGCTAGAGAGCCAACCCGGCTTATTTTGCAGTTGGATTTGGACCTAGATCCGTATAAGATTGTGCTAACGAAAGAATTGAAGCCGGACAATCATAGACAAAGCCGTGAGTTCCCTAATTGGGCACTGGAAATGTTGGCCGGAGTTCCGGATTTTGGCCAAAAAATCATCTTCTCGGACGAGACTCAGTTTTGGCTCAGCGGCTGTTATGGGAGTGAACACAATCCATAAATGTTCCGCCAAGCAACAATGCATCCACAAAGATTGACTGTTTGGTGCGGTTTATGGCATGGCGGCATCATCGGACCTTATTCCTTTCGAAATGAGTAAGGAGACACCGTTACCGTCAATTGTCTCAGGTATAGAGCTATGTTAACCAACTTTCTGTGGTCAGAGCTCGACAACATCGATATATTCGAGTTGTAGTACCAACCGGACGGCGTTACGTGCTATACATGCGACGCAACGCTCGAAATTGTGAAGTAGCGACTGGATCATCTCACGGCGAGCGTTCATCAATTGGCCGCCACGATCATGCGATTTCACACCACTCGATTATTTTCTCTGGGGCTATGTCAAGTGTTTAATCTACGCTAACAAGCCAACCACTTTGGACGAGCTCGAGGCCAACATTCGACACGCTATTCCCGGAATAACGCCGCACATATCGAACCGAGTCATCAAAAATTGGACCGACCGAATGATGTGCTATTCCACACATAATGGCGTGTACGTAGCTTCAAAATATCTCACACCGTTGTTGTTTTCCTGTCCATTTATACCATCTTGATCAAAAAGTTCCCGGGATAACCACCGCGTGGCGCTCCCATTGTTCCGATTTGAGTTCTGTTTGTTTTTCTGATACATCTGGGAATGTCAACCCCTCTAAATCTTAGCGTCATAGCTATACATTTGCAAAAGATTCTCTAAAGAAAACGGTCGTTTACCAGTGGCACGAGCGGTTCAAAAGTGTTCGTGAGTCAAGCGAAGATGATGAACGCAGTGGCAGACCATCTACATCGGAAACCGACGAAAACATTGATGGAGTAAAAGAAATGTTGGTCAACAACCACAAATTAACCATCAGAGAGATAGCGGAGGACTTGAACATTGCCTATGGATCCGTCCAAGACATTTTGGTTAATGATCTGGGTTTCCGTCGTGTAGCAGCAAAGTTGGTGCCAAAAGACCTCAATTTTATGCAAAAATGAGATCATGTTGACGTCGCAAAAGAGATGATTTGCGAGGCTGAATCCGATCCCACATTCATCAAAAGGAGCATTGTTTTAGACGAGACGTGGCTTTATGAGTACAAAACGCTATCCAGACATCAGACAAGTGAATGGCATTCACCAAATGAGCAGAGACTAAAAAAACCGCGTCGTTTTCAGTCAAAAAATAAGGCAATGCTCACGGTTTTCATGGATTACAACGGTGTAGTGCATCATGAATTTTTGCCAGAAGGCCAAACAGTAAACAAAGAGTATTACTCGTATTTGGGCGGTATGAGACGTTTGCGTGAAGCAATTCGCCGAAAGAGACCAGAATTGTGGGAAAAAAACTCGTGGATTTTGCACCATGATAACGCACCGTCGCACAGTGCCATCATTATTCGTAATTTTTTGACGAAAAATGCAACAAATATCATCCCACAGCCACCGAATTCACCTGATTTGGCTCCCTGTGACTTCTTTCTGTTCAATCGAGTTAAAAAACCACTACGGGCAACGCGTTTCAGCAGCCGAGAGGAAGTAATGGAAAAATCGCAGGAAGCACTGATGGACATACCGAAAACCGAATATAAAAAATGTTTCGAGGATTGGATCAAGCGCTGGCATAAGTGTGTTGCAGTCGATGGAGATTATTTTGAAGCGGACAATATAGATTTAGATGAATAAAATTGTATTTTAAATTTTCTGAATAAATTCCGGTATCATGGTGGTATTGTACATTTATCTGCTTTCGCTAAAGTAGAAGTTGTATCCTGTATAGACTCTCCTTAGTGTTCTTTGATAAGGCCTTATTACCAAATTGATTTCCTAGGCCAAGAAAAGCAATTAAAGAGTTTAACCTTTCGCTTGCTAACGCAGCAGTGAGAACTCGCTTGGTCTCACTGAGTGTTCTCCAGTAACGAGTGTTCTCCATTTTTATTCTACAGAATCTAAAAAGTTCGGAAGCGATGAAAAAACTAGATATCGATAAAAAGATGTTTTCTATCGATTGGACTTGTAGAGCTTCTCTAAAATCTGCCATAGTGGGACCGTACCTTGCCCTTGTTGATAAATGGGGAGACAAGAGAGAGAGTCTTTTTTGTTGTGGATCGGACAAACGATACTAAGGTTTCACCCGTCAGGCGTACTTTCCTCCAAGTAAGTCGTGGGAATGAGTTGGTGTATGTACGAGGGGCGTTCAACATATTCTCGGTATCGGGGTGAAGCTGTGGTTGTATATATAAATATATTTATCAAGTAATACTATTATTTTAGTGCATTCATGTAAAATTTCATATAAATGTGATTATTAATTCGCTTTTTATCTCTAGTTAAACAGAATCATAATGGCAACTGAGACGATGATGGTGAAAATTGAGCATCGCGCTGTAATTAAATTTCTCACTAAGCAAGGAAAAAGTCAAACAATTATTCATGAAGAGATGGTGGCTGTTTTCCAGGGTTCCGCACCTTCATTATCAACTGTGCAAAAGTGGTCAAGTGAGTTCAAGAGAGGCTACGCCCCGGCTACTGCTTGTACGGGAGAAAGTATCAAAGAAGTCGAAAAACTTGTTCTTGAGGATGCCCGAATAAAGGTCAAAATGATGGCAGAGATCACCAAGCTTTCAATTGGTACCATTCACACTATTCTTCATGACCATCTTAACCTTTCAAAGGTCAGTGAAAGGTGGGTGCCACGAATGCTCACAGCGCCTCAGAAAAAAGTGAGAATCGCATGCTGTAGATAGCTTTTGGAGATGTGTAGTAAGAACGCGGACGGTGTTATGGATCGAATTGTTACTGGGGACGAAACATGGGTCCACCACTATGACCCTGAAAGCAAACAAGAGTCCATGCAGTGGCATAAAAAAGGAACAGACCCCCCGAAGAAGTTCAAAGTCACTCCGTCTGCCGGGAAGCTCATGGCCACAGTTTTTTGGGACTCAAAGGGAATCTTGCTCATTGAGTACAAAAAAAAAGGTGAAACCATCAAAGCCACATCCTACGCTTCCACTTTGCATAATTTTCGGTAGGAAATTAAAAAGAAAAGACGGGGTAAACTCGCAGCGGGTGTGTTGCTTCTTCATGACAACGCTCCTGTTCACACGGCGCGAGTTTCCAAGGCTGCTGCGCGAGATTGTGGTTTCGAAGAAATCCAACACCCACCCGATAGTCCAGACCTTGCCCATAGTGATTATTTCCTGTTTCCGGATTTGAAAAAATGTCTTCGTGGAAAAAGATTTTCGGATGATGAAGAACTCAAGTCGGCAATAAATGGGTATTTTGCAGAGAAAGAGGAAATTTATTTTTTTGAGCGTTTAAAAAAGCTTATCTCAAGATGTAACAAATGCATTGATGTTAGGGGAGATTATATTGAAAAATAAAAACAATTTAAATTGAATTCGCATTTTCCTTCATATCGATACCGAGAATATATTGAACGCCCCTCGTATACTCTCCGCAAGTCATGTTTTGATGCCTAAAATAGTTCAACGAATAATCCCTCCAGCAGCCTTGTTATGTTTAAATATTCCTATGCTTACATAATTTTATTCGGATGGACGGATGTCTTCATTGCTCAGCTTAAACTGTTCGTGACACTAGAATATGGGTCGTTTTCGCCCTTAAACAGTCTGCAGAAGTGGTTTTCCATATCTCCATCTCTGACTGTGACTATACTATTAAAGTTTCTTAGTGTGGATTTTTACAATGCATTCCCTTACGAGCCAAAGGCTGTAGACTGTGTAATTACAGCAAATCCGCACCAAAAAACACTCCATTCATTATCTATGACAGTCATCGTAGTATGTGTACCTGGTGGTTCAAAAAGTGCCGTGACTGACACATAGATGGCTACTCTAATAGCAAATCTATCCGATACAGTTTTAATTAGTGTCAAACTTCAAACGATACATGTCAAAATTTGGTGACATTTCGACCATTAGTCATTGAGATATTGAAGTTTTAGTGACGTACCTTTTGATATTTTCACACATAACTATGAAAAAAAAAACAAGTTTCGTGAGTTATTTGATAGGAAAAAATACCGTTAAACCTCAAGACTAACTTAAAAAGGATTTGTAAGGAATCTGATCCGTCGAAAGCAACCATGTAGACAAACACCACACTTTGCGTATGCGAAAGCTCTGTTCAAGATGGGTGCTGTGTTTGCTCACAGATGATTAAAAACGACAACGTGTTGATGATTCAGAAGCGCTGTTTGGAGCTGTTTAAGCGACATGAAAATATTTTTTTTTCTAGTTTTTTCAACGTGTCAATGAATGAAACATGAATCCTCTTACTTGTTCGTGAACCTCAAAAAAATGCTCGCCGGAAAGAGATATCACTACAATAAGGTGATCGCCGAAACTGAAGCCTATTTTGAAGTGTTGGACAAACAAGGCAAGGAATTGTTAGAACGGTGCTGGAATGATTGTATCAATTTATTATAGAAGTAGACTATTTGGATGAAGTCCAATTCTGCCAAAAAATTGTGCTTTTATAAATTAGTCTCAGGAATTTCCGAACCACCAGAGTCCTCACTCTCCTTCTTGCCCAATCCATACCACTAAACTTACTGCATTGTGGTGATATCTGCTTTATACCTAGAGCACTTGCTAGATGCTCGGCGCGACGTGGCGTTTTCAACGTCAGAACATTTCATGTCCAGAACCGAATGTCGTTGTCGTTCTTTATTTTGCAGATTGCGCAACAGTAAGTCCATCAGTATCCGAGGCTTTTGTCTTTTTTTTCAAATAATAAGGTTTTTACTGTGACGTGGAAGCTTACCAGTAGCTGATATAGCTGCTGACTCGTACTAGGGGGTAAAATGAGAACAATTAATGTGTAGCCACTGTTCATGGCTGTTTTTACTGCAATTTTTTTAACGTTCAAATACTTATACGTTATTTACAAAGTTGTAGGAACTGCAGTTACAGAGCAGATATCAGATAAATTGAAAATGCATTTCCACACTTAATTCAGCAAAAAAGAAATAAAAAAATCTTTCATCTAATAAGTTTGAATAACTGGTCGACAGTTGAATTTCGCATGAAATCTGCTTGAAATCCGTGTAAAATTTCTTTATTTTCTATTCATAAAGTAAGAGAAGGATGTTTTTTTTTCTTTGACTGATAGGCCTTCCAATAAAGATAACTTTTAAAACGTGCGGTCCTTTCTGACTCTCTTTGGTATTTATTTTATATTAGCTCGCTATTCATTGTTTTGTGGATGTGGAGCCAACATACTGGAGGTACAGAAGAAACTGTAGCCACTGTGAATGAAAGTGTGGCAGAAGAGTCGGAATTGTCAGTTCGGCGTCGTTCGCAACAGGTTGGCCTTTGTCCTTCCATTATGTGGCGAATTTTGAGAAAAGATATAAACCTACACTAGTAGACCAGGGTTTGTAACGAGAGTTTGCGCAATGAACTCTTGAGCTGATGTAATGATCTAATGTTGATTTGAAAAGTAAGAAGAGAATAGCACTTTCAGGAGGTGGCATGCACATTTAGCATTAGCTAAGGTGTGATGGATAAATTCTGTACTGTGTACAGAAGTTGTTTTTTGTATTCAGATACAAAGTTGGGGCCTCTTCAGGTTCTCTCTCCTGCTGAACGTAAAGCTAGTTCGGCTCTTTTAGAAATAGATATCTTCCTTAAAATATCAGCTATCCTACCCCAGTTCTTGAGGAAGGATCCTCAAAGCTTTTTGTCAGTCTACCAACATAACAGTTTGACAATGTTGCTGCCCTATGAAGAGTTCTTTGCATTGACCTTCAAATAACAAGAAATCAACAACGCTAAACCTGTTTTCGCGCTTCTTCAAAAGGATTTTAGCATCGCCGACAAGATCCGATCCGTCGTATTCAACAACCTGGTTGGTCCATATCAATGTGGCTTCATGCCGAGAAAGTTCACCATCGACCAAATAATCACACTACGGCAGATCTTGGAAAAAACCAATAAACTTCAAATCGATACACACCACCTACAAGTTCATCGATTTTAAGGCCGCGTATGACAGCATCTATAAAAACGAGCTGTACAGAGTAATATCTAATGTTGGCATCCCTGCCAAACTTGTACATTTGTGCAGGATGACATTTTTTTTTTTTTTTAAAGAACTTAACACTCAAGTGGGTATGAATACACTTATAACGTGAGACATCGAGACCTTTGATACCAAAAAAAGGATTTAGACGAGGCGATTCGCTGTCATACGATTTCTTTAACATCATTCTGCAAAGAATAGTGAAGAACCCAAACGTCAACACGAGAGGTACTTTGAGGTAGTTAAGAACTTTGTATACCTAGGCTCCGTTATCAATTCAGACAACGACACCAGCGCTGAGGTCAAACGAAGAATAACTCTTGCCAATTGCTGCTTCTTTGGGCTAAGAAGGTAATCGACTATGAAAGCCGTCTCTGGGACAAATAAAGTGACCCTATGTCAGACGTTAATAATCCCAGTCCTGCTCTATGGCGTATAGGAATGGACCTTATCAAAAATGGATGAGGGTGCTCTTGGCTGCTTTAAGAGGAAAATTCTTCGGGTGAATTTCGGTCTCGTCTGCGTAGACGGTGAGTGAAAAAGGAGACACAACGGCGAACTATACAGTGACATCGACTTAGCCAGAATAGTGAAGATCCAGCGACAGAGATGGTTAGGTCATGTAGAGCGGAAGGATACTAATTCTTCGGTCCAAAAGAACTCCCAATCCACACCCGAGGGGCAGCACAGTAGAGGAAGACCGCGACTCAGGTGACGCACGCAATTGGTAAGGTACCTCAGTGACTGGAGACGTTTGTTGGTTGAGGCTCAGGTTCACCCCAGACTATACCGCCATCTTAAGTAAGTAAGAAAGGCTTACACCCAAACCGTATCGTTCTGACCATCTTATGAGCTTGTCGAGAGCATATATTGTAGTAGCAGTTCCTTTAAGCAGTACTTTACTGAGATAGCAACAGCAACGTTATCGGCATGGACAATCAACTTGCAACCCTCTCCCGCTTGGAGTTGTAACTAAATTCGGAACAAAACCTTTTAAACTTTAACGGAATGTTCAGTCTCTAAGTTAATACCAAAGAAATACCTTATCCAATACTCTACTTTCCTTTCATCTCAAACGTGACATCGACCCAGGCACAGCTAACTTCAAAGTAAAAAAAAGCACCAGCATTCCCTAAGAATTCAAGCATCAATAAATCCTTAAAAACTACCGAAAGTCCATCAATACAGAAAGAAAACCTTTTTCTCACGGGTGTACGAGTATACTTTTATTTTCCAAAGGATAAGAATGGAAGCACGTTCCTATCACTGAAATTGAATATTTAAACACATCACGCTCTTTAGGACTTTAAAAGGAGAAAAATATGTACTTCCTTTCTTAAGTAAGAGTTCCAGTCCTTAAGAGTCTAAAACAATAATAAAAGCTGAAACTTAAAATATTTAAGCGTCAATGTAGGCATCCGTGACCCCGTTTCATACACGTGGCAATGGTGCCACCCCAAGGTACGACTCTCCCTATATGCACATTATAAAATATTAAAAAAAAAAAAAAAAAAAAAAAAAAAAAAAAAAAACTTATATTAAGTATTCCGCCAACCTTTGGTCCTCAGGAGAGCCATTTGAAATAAAAAGGGAAAAAAAACTTCCACACGCCCTAAATTTTGCCACATCATATCTAAACATTCGCCATCGGATTCATACCCATACCCGTATGTGGTGCGTCAAGTTTCGATGACGAAATCCCTCGGATATCTGGCACCACAAACGACATATGTACTTCACTCAATATATACCAACATACACATGTATGTATTGTATAATCTACTCGTAGGTACATAATTATACAAACTTGAATTGATTGCCTCCTGCCTGGGGCGAAAGAAAAAGCAAACGCACTTGACTAACCCGTGTCCTCTTAAAGCTGACCATTGGCCGATAGATTAAACACTGTTTTGCACTTACGTGAAATAAACGCGCCCCTTCTTGTGCTGTGGCGCCTTCCATATTAGCTTGGCTCCCAATTTATCCCTGTTGTCCGAGTGAGTTATGGCAGAGCACTCTGGAATCGTTTTGGTGTTTTCACTGTGCTCCCACTGGCCAATCCATTCGTTGTTTAAAACATCACGCGCCTGGATAAAGAATCCCCGGAATACATGACGATTGTCGTAGGGGTAGATTACAACTGCAAGAATTTTTTTCCTTAGTCCACGTACTCAAGTGGGTCCTGCCACTCTTATCACCTACCTGTAATTTGTTGTCCTGGATTGTATTGTTCAGCACTGGCAACAATTTCGAAGGGGTTAGTATTTGGGGATTTTGACCTGGCCTGTCCATGGTTCGGTTGATTAGCTCGCTGCTTGACACAGGTATCAGCTGGAGCACCATCTGGAAAACCACTAGCGCAATTGATCGCGAGCAACCCGAACAGGAGTAATCCAATGGCACTTGGTGAATTCATGGTGGATTATTGGACGTTTCACTATTTGTATCTATCACTGCACGAAAATTGATTGCTTTGTGGTGCAAGCCACGCGGTGAACTGCGGTTACTGCCCGATGGAATAGACTTAAGATCTCTTTAAGTCGCCGATAGAGGTTTGGGCTTTTTAAAGCCTTTCGCCGTTGTTGGTCGATCGAGATGTATACGGGTGCAGATACTTTGTGGAGTGGGAAATGACCAGTTACACTGTACTGGATTAAGTCGCAACACAACACAATTACCAAAGGTGGGGATGCTACATATGTACGTATGTGGAACTGCACTGATAATGTTGTAGATAGAGGTTCACCTAATTTCAATTAAGTTTCTACACCGGTAGCTTTGTGCGTTTTTGTTTACATTGATGTATCCGTATCTGTCATGTGGGATAATCACCCCTTAAAAGTGTTAAAACAAATTTTTCAACCAAACGAGTATGGGAGAGTGGGGTTCATTGACTGTATGACGCATTGAGGCGCAGAAAGTTACCGATTTAGGCTTGTTTGGTATTTATTACACTTTTTTACGTCTGCAACAATTTCTTCTTTTTTTTCCCAACTGTACGCACTAGGCATGTTTTTTTTAATTCGAAAAATATTTTTTTCCTTGGAATTTACTTAAATAAGCGGACATGGGGAGGATATAGGTCAAACCTTTGTGCTGCAGCTGTAAAAAAGTTACAGCATGGAAATTTGAGTCACACAACCAACTTGACATCATTCATAGTTGGATTGGAATCATATTTAAAAAAGGGAATCAAATGAGATTTACTTTTGCGACTAGTACTAGTATTCGTATCTCAAAAAAGCCATTTAAGATAGTACAATTAGAGTTGGTTGCACGGGTTTCCTTTTATAGTAAACCGAGTTACCAAATTCTTCTCTGTACACAGTGTGATAGATTTGCCAGTCACATAATGGATGGATGATATAATTGTTGTATTTACTTGAAACAGAGGACGTTTATTCCAGCAAAGGAAAAATACAAGACCGAGAGTTCGAGAAAATTTTGAAAAAAAACACCTGAATTCTTTGCCACTCTAATTGGAGGTAGTGAGTGAATACCACCAGTCACGTATCACAAAACTGAAACTACTGCTTCGGTGTTATATGATGCAGTGGAACTATCTTCACTTTATTATGCTTTTCGCCTTCGTTGAGTAAATATTAATATTGTGTAGGTACAATAGTTTGATGAGAAAGCAGACAAATCTTACCCTATGATGTCATAGATTGTCTACTTCAGTTTATGGTTGCCTCTACTCATTGCTCTGTGGGGTACATTGTTAACACACCAACAGAAATTATAACGGTAAGAAAATTTAATCATAACTCGACAACCGTTGTGGGCTAAGACAAAACTTCTGCCAAGTCCATTAAGTCGAGGTATGGCTCACGTCTTTGTCTGCACATTAGAAGGATTAACTCCCATTTCATGAGTGTATGTAAGAGACGATTAAAATAAAGCATTCCAAGTCGGCTACTACATTCATATATAGAAGGCTTTATTTACTTAATAACATTTTCTCTACGGAATGGCAGCAAGTAGTTACAAACTCAGTAGAAGCAGCATTACTGCAGAGTCCCTTATAAACGAGCCTCTCAAGATGAACACCTACAGCACAACCAATAACTTTTACATTAACGCCTCCACACACAAAGTGCAAAGTTTAAAGTAATCGTGGTACAAATCATCTACTTACTGAATTAGGGGGCACTACAGTTCAATGTTAACCTGGGCCTCAACTAGCAAGCCTCTCCATTTAGGTCGGATGAGGTCGCCCTCTACTTGTGCGCACCACCTAAGGTGAAGTCTTTCTCTACTGCGTTGTTCCTCCGGATTAGGTTCGAAGACTCTGCAGGCCGAAGAATTGTCCTAATCATTTCAGACGTTTGGTGCGCAGTTTTCTGACTAGGTCGATGTCGCTGTACAGCTCGTATAGTTCGTTGTTGAATCTTCTCCTCCAAAGCATATGAACGCAAACGAGACCAAATATTTTTCTCTCGAAACGACTGATGATATCTTCATCCGCCTTCGATAGAGTACATGCTTGAGCACCATAAAGTAGGACTGGGATGATCAAAGTGTTGTATACAATCTCCCTAGTTTTTCGGGATAGGGCTTTACTACTCCATTGTCGTCTTAGCCCAAAGTAACAGCGATTGACAAGAGTTCTAGGGATGTTTTGCTGGCAGAACTTATAGCAGAGCCAAGGTAGACAAAGTCCCTTACTCCCTCGAAATCATAGCTGTCGACTGTGACGTTCTGTCCATTTCGTCGTGTAAAACCCTTTTTGGCATCAAAGGTCTCGGTTAAGTCGTTACCGAGTTTGACGGAGCGGCGAGCGTTCTCGATTGTCATTCGGCACAGATGGGCGAGCTTAGCAAGGATGCCAAAACTTGACATAGCTCTGTATAGCTCATCCCTACATATGCTACCTTTTTCTGCCTTAAAATCGATGAAGAGGTGGTGGGTATCGATTTGGACTTTTTGAGTTTTTCCAGTGTCTGCTGGAGTGTAAAAATTTGGTCGATTGTGGACTGTTCTAGTTTGAAACTGATAGGGGCCAATCAGGTTGTGGACGAAGGGTTTCAGACGTTCGCTCCGCACAATATGGCAGATAAGATTTTGTATGCCATTCTGAGGAAACCTATGCCTCTATAGTTGGCGCAGGTTAGAAAGTCTCCTTTTCTGTGGATCGGGCAAACGACGCTGAGATTCCATTCATCAGGCAAACTCTCTTCTGACCAGATCTGCGAAATGAATAGGTGTATGTTCGACAAATCACCTGCAAGTACAATATTGTCCGATTTGTGACTTAGCGAGCCAGAACTGTAAATCATTTCTTTGCTCCCAAACGGCAAGGCGCGTCTGGGATACTGGCAGATACTTTGTTGATGACCATTAATGATAAGACTTTCTTTAATAATGGAGAAGAGGATCCTAGCAGTAATCGAAATTAAATGGTGCGAATCCAACCTTTCGAAATTGGCAAAATGTTTCTGTCGTACCATACCAATGAACTCCGCTCGCGATTATAGAATAAATCTCTTACCCATAAAGACAGTCTTATGTTCTATTAACCTTATGGTGACAGGATATTTACAGGGTTCAGGGGTAATCATTATCCAGTTCTACGCTGTGCCATACTGAACGTAGTTACTAACTCAACGCCACTCGTCACAAAACAATGCCCGCACTGTGTGCAATCATTTTAAATGTACCAAAAAAGAAAAAAAACACCATAAACCATAAAAAATAAACGGGTTAGGGTTAGATTTTAACCTGAAAGTTTTTTTTAAGTAGACAGCGACTACACTTTATGGGCTCGGAATAAATAATTCTCCTTGCGGGAACTCCTACACGCCATCGTGTACGGTTTATGGAGCTGTATCTCAGCTCTATTCAACTCTTCCCCAGATGTGCTAATTCCTCTTCGACCATTCTTTGCCGATAGAGCTGTTTCTCCATATTTTGGACAGTATTCTGAAGGCAGCCTTTCGTTCTCCGATTCGGCTGATTCTATCTATTTCGGTTCCGCCATCAGTAGAGCAATACTCCCAAGATATTTGATGTACAATGTCCCATCTCCAACATAATAATAATAACTATTATTAACATTCATTAACTATCATTATCATTAACTATCATTAACATTTACATATTATACTTATGTTAATCACACAATCAACTAGCGTGGTGGTCTTGACTCTTTGACAGTTTTACTGAGCGTCAGTCCAATTTGTACTATGAAATAAAGAAGACAAAGAATTGAAAAGAGTTTAATTGAGAAATACAACATGGCGCAGTCGGTTTAAAGAAAAAAAAATAAAATTTACAAAGTGAAGAATAAAGCCGAAAAACATTAACATTAAAACAATAAAATGGCAAATTGTGATTTCCAAAAACCTGGCCCCTTAATAGCGGATGGAAATGTCAAAGAGAATTGGCGCAAATTTTACAACATGTGCAAAATACGAGTATATACGGTGGCCACAAAAACCGACACTGAAAGTGAGGCTATCCAGACAGCAAGATTTTTGTCCTGTGCTGGAGAAAAAGCCATTGAGATATTCCAAACGCTGCCTATAATTGAAGCTAATAAAAACAAAATTAATGAAGTCATAAAAGCATTTGAAACATATTGTATGCTAAGAAGCAACGTGGTCTACGAGCGATATATATTCTTCTCAAGAATCCAAAAGGAAGGAGAGCCGTTCGAGCAGTTTCTATCTGACATCGTCAAATTAGCGGAAAGTTGTGATTTTGATTGCCAAAAGAATGACATGATCAGAGATCGAATTGTCAAGGGTATTGCAGAGCCAAACATACGCTTGCAGCTATTGAAGACCGATAATCTTGACCTAACTAAGGCTAAAGAACTTTGTCGCGTGGCAGAGCAAGCAAGCATGCAAGCTCAACAGATGCAAGCAGAACGAGGATCATCAATTGCAGTAATTCTAAATAAAAGTCATCAACAACAAAATAACAAGCGTTCTAATATACTCGTAAATTTCAATAGCAGTAATCATGTTTCTAAATTGTTATCTAATTCTAATTATAGATCTCCAATGCATGTAACAAAGAGAAGAGACCACCATACTAGTGAAGAGCAAAAACAGTTGAATTCGAGAAGAAATATGAATGCTGTCGGGTGTGACAAGTGTAAGAGAAACCATATTCAAGGTCACTGTCCAGCATTTGGAAAAAATTGTTTGAGATGTGGCAAGTACAATTATTTTGCATCAGCATGTAGATTTAAGGGTATAAATGATATTAACAGTAACGAAATGGATTACGAGGATGATGAGGATGAGTTATATATTGATTCGATAGAGGTGGTTGGTGTTAGTTCGGGTGGTAGCATTGGTTCGATTAATCAAGTTCGACAGAGTGGCAAGAGTTGGCATGAAAATATTACGATAGAAAATCGTTTGGTTAACTTTAAAATGGACAGTGGGGCCGATGTCAACGTTATACCATTTAAAGATGTAAAAAAAATGAACTGTAAACATAAAATTAAACCGGTGAGAACTAAATTAGAGGCATATGGTGGTTCTCATATTCCAACGAAGGGGTTAGTTCGTCTTCGCGCTCAATATAAAAATAAAATAATTGAGGCAGATTTTATGGTAGTCGGCAATGATTCAAAGCCATTACTAGGGCTTAGTTCGTGTGTAGACTTAGGGTTAATTCAAAGGGTGCATTAAGTGGGCAATAAGAGTGAATTTATTCTTAAAACTAATGATGTATTTTCGGGTGATGGACGATTCCCAGATAAGTGCTCATTAGAATTGAAACCAAATAGTATTTCTCTAAGTAAACCTCCGAGGCGAATACCAATTGGTATCAGACAAAAAGTTAAGGAAGCACTTGAAAATATGGAGCGTCGCGGAATAGTCAGCAAGCGCGATCAACCGTCTACATGGTCACACCAGTTAGTAGTTGTAGAAAAGGCCAACGGGTCTTTGAGACTATGCCTAGATCCCAGTGCCCTTAACGTGAATTTGAAAGATGAGCACTGTATAATTCCTACAATTGATGATTTTTGTAATGCGATGAGAGAACTTAAGTATTTTTCAGTTTTTGACTTAAAGGAGGGATTTTGGCAGCTTGAATTATGCCAACAATCAAAAGAATTAACAGTTTTTAGCACGCCATTTGGGTCATATCAATATAATGTCTTACCTTTCGGCATTAAAACGGCACCTGAGAAGTTTCAAAAGTTAAATTCAAAATATTTTGCCAGTTTACCTGGCACATTTGTTTACATTGATGATGTTATAGTTGGAGGAAAATCAAAGAAGGAGCACGACGAAAATGTTGAGAGAGTAATAAAACGAGCTCGTGAAGTAAACGTTAAATTTAACAAAGATAAACTGCAGCTGTGCGTAAATAAAGTTAGATACTTAGGTCATATTTTCACTGGTGATACAATTTGTCCGGACCCAAGTCGAGTTGAAGCTATTATAAAACTAAAAGAACCAAAAGACAAAAAACAATTAGAAAGCATTATGGGTATGTTCAATTACCTTCGCGCGTTTATACCTAACTTTTCGAATTTAAACGCACCTCTTAGGGAATTGTTAAAAAAAATAATGAATTTCAGTGGTCTCCGAATCATAGCAAAGTTTTCAGAGATATAAAAGATACTCTTGCCAAACATTCCATTCTTCACGTTTTTGATCAGAAGAAGCAAATGTTGGTTCAGACTGATGCTTCTCGAAATGGTTTAGGGTGTTGTCTCCTTCAGGATGGTAAGCCGGTGGCATACGCATCTAAAAGCTTAACTGACACTGAAACAAGGTACGCACAGATCGAAAAAGAATTATTGGCTGTTGTTTATGCTTGTGAGAAATTTAAGAATTACATTTATGGGTAAAACTTTACCGTCAATTCTGATCATAAGCCATTGGTAGCTATAGTAAAGAAAGATGTAGGTGAAATTCACTCGACTCGTTTACAACGCATGAAACTGAAACTCTCTTGATAAGATTTCGAAATTAAGTTCTTATATGTAGCTGACTTATTATCACGTAATTTTATTCATGATCCTTTAATTGATATGGAATCGCCGTTAAAAAATCTCGTACACAGTATCAATATGAGTGACCCAAAAAGAAAGATGTTTGAAGATGAGACTAGAAACGATGTTGTGCTACAAACTCTTGTACGCCTGTACGAAGATGGATGGCCATCAAATAAACAACAAGTTCCAGAAAATGTTAGGTTCTTTTGGCAATTTAAAGACAAAATATTTGTAGAAGACGGCTTGGTTTTTTATGAGAACCGAGTTTTTGTCCCACACAATTTAGTTAACAAAATGCTAGATGTACTTCATAAGTCTCACATGGGTATAACAAAAACTCTGAATAAGGCTAAGACCACTCTTTATTGGCCCTATATGAATAGGGATATCGAAAAAATGATTTTTAAATGTCGAAAATGTGAAATATTTAGACCGGAAAATAAAAAGCAGTCATTAATTCCACATCCTGTGCCTGAGCGACCCTTCCAAAAACTTGGAATGGATTGTCTCGACTACGGTGGGAAATCGTATTTGGTGGGAATGGATTACTACTCCAAGTGGATAGAACTTCACCCAATCGCAGGCAAAACTGCATCAAGCATTATTAAAATTTTAAACAAAATATTTTCGATTCATGGCATTCCACAAAATATTGTCGCCGACAATCAACCTTTCAATTCATATGAACTCCGAAATTTTGCAAAAAATTCAAACTTCGATTTTACGAGTATATATAGCAGTCCGAAATACCCACGGTCAAATGGTCTTGCTGAGAAAGGAGTACATATTGCCAAATTAATGCTTAGAAAAATTAGTAAATCCGAAGGTAGCTTAGAGCAAGCTCTTTTAGAGTATAGAAGTACACCAATCCCAGGAATTGGGTATTCACCAGCAGAAATGCTGATGAATCGTAAACTAAGAACATGGTTATCGATAAAAGATGAAGATCTTGAGCCGAAAATTCCAAATGCCTTGCAAGCATTATTAGAAAAACGACAAGAAAAAAATTTAATACGTAACAATCCGGTTCGACCCCGTCACGAAATCAATCTTAAGGAAGGAGAAAACGTAATATATAGACATAATAGGAAGTGGGAACCTGCTAGAGTAGTATCCAAACATGAACGTCCAAGATCATACTTACTTCAAAATGAAAATAACAGAATCATTCGTAGAAATACATTTCACATACGCAGGTCAATGAATTCTTCTCACATAAGGCTATCCGATGCGGAAGAGAGAACACCTGTTGCCTCTAGAAACAATGATCAAAACAATAATCGCTCTTCTCTTGAAATAAAAGATGCCAATCACAACAACTCATTTCCGTTATCGTATAACAACAATGCCGATCAAGAACCCGAATCAGTGCAGCAACCGAGCGTATACCACAAGATTTGGTCGAATAAGTCGGAAACCAAACTTTTATATACGAGTATCTCAGTAAAACTGAATTCTTGTACATGAAATTGTGAATTAAACTAAATTTCGAAAATTATTATTTTTATTCATATTATTTGTATTTCATATTTGTATTTGTGAATTCAATTGTAAGGTCAATTAAAAGAAGGGAGATGATGTACAATGTCCCATCTCTGATGTACAATGTCCCATCTCTGATGTACAATGTCCCATCTCCAATATAATAATAATAACTATCATTAACATTCATTAACCATTAACATTTACATATTATACTTATGTTAATCACACAATCAACTAGCGTGGTGGTCTTGACTCTTTGACAGTTTTTCTGAGAGTCAGTCCAATTTGTACTATGAATGAGGAAGCTCCAAGGCTGATGCTTTTTGTTTTTGCCATATTGATATTTAGCCCAACGATTTCAGCTTCTCTCTCAACCCTTGTTGTCATTTGATGGAGATCCATAATCTTATGAGAGAATAAGCGTACGTCGTCCGCGTAGTCCAGATGTTAAAGGTTTGATTGCAGAATCCATTGAATTCCTCCATTTCCAGTCGACAAAGCTGCATGCAGCACATCACTTATCACCAACAGGAACAGTATTGGTGACAGTATACGGCCCTGCCTAACCCCAATTTTGATTTGAAACTCCTCTGACAATCTTCCTTTATGCAGAACGTGACATTTGGATTCATCATATGTATATGCCTTGATAATAGCAATCAATTTATCTGGGATGTCCCTCCTGCGAAAACCAAGCCAGATAAATTCTATATCGACACTGTCGAATGCATTTTCGAAGTCGATGAACCGTAGGTGAGATGGTGATCGATATTCAATAAACTGTTCGATGATGATCCGCAAGGTATTGATGTAGTCCACGCAGCAAAATTCAGTGCAAAATTCAGTCGAGTTTGTCTTCGAGGTGGTCTTTTATTCGCTCCAGGACGATTTTTGCTATTACCTTGGCTTCTGCAGACAGCACGAAAATTCCTCTCCTTTCTTTGGGAGCTTGACAATCATTCCTTTTTTCCACTCTTCAAGAAAACTCTCTGTTTCCCAAGCTCTCTTAATGAGTGGGTGCAGGAGCTCACTTGATGTTATTGGCGCTACTCGTAATAGCTCTGCGGGAATACCATCAAGTTCAACCGCTTTGTTGTTCTTCAGCGCCTTGATTGCGGTAAAGATTTCTTCTCTACTGGGGGATATAGTGCGTATACGGGAATTTGTTACTACGGACAAGTCACTGGGCATTAGGTTCACTTCACTGGCGAAAACGCGGTTTAAACGGCAAAAAAGTGCTCCTTCCACCTTTTGAGCTGGTCCTTATCCGAAACTAGCAGAGATCCGTCTGTGTCTTTTACCAGGTATTGTTTAGAGCTTTGGTCACCTGTGAGCTCTTTGGTAATTCTGTAGACGGTCCTACTGTCACACCTACTAGCGACCTCTTCTGTTTTTGTAGCCAATCCGTTGATATAGTTACCCTTATCACGTCGCACGCTACAACGAACTTCTCTCATCTTCATCCGATACGCAGAATCTAGCTCGTTTCTCCCTGGTACTGCAGTAGCTGTGATGCGAACTTTGAGGTGGTTTGCTTTCGTCGATCCTAACACAAGTATCTTTGGAAAGCAAAGCACTTTTTTTTTCCTTGCGACCGACCGACTATACTTTCAGCACCGTATATGAAGACATTTTTCACAGCACCCTAATGGTTTTCGATGGAAGTGTGTTCCTTGTTAACCGAATTCACTGAATATTGTGATGCCAGCAAAGTGGGGCTTAACGAAACCAAAAGCAAGTAAGCTTTTCAGATCGTTTACAGTGGCGTCAAAAATTTTTTAGAAATATCGTACGATATTACCACGAAAGGAAATGTGCAAAATTCAAACCAGGTCACTTAATATGCATTCATTTTGAAGATGATTGGAATCTTTAGAGATTTTTTTTACAATCTGTTGGGTACCCTAAAAATACTTGCACAGAGCGCTGATGGAAAGGGAGGAAAAAAAGAGTCACCGAGGTAAGTTGGTTTTAAATGTTTGAAGGTTATAATGGCTAGGAAATAAAGAGCTCGACAGGGCATCACATAAGCCAATTAAACGGCTTGGGAAAGAATCACGATATTTCACAGTATGTCCAAAAGTGGACTGGAAAGTAAATGGATGAGCATTCATAGACGGGTTTTACGGTTAAAGGTTTGAAGGGGTCAAATGCTACTGGCAATTTCGGTGGAGCACTGGTTGTAAAAATGGCGATAGAACAACACATAAGGCAGGAGATATTACGCCGGTGTTGAAATGTGTCAATTGACTGGGTACTATTAGCATCACCACTGCGTCTTATTGCACGGTTTTGAATTCTATCTAGCAGGTGCAGAGATATTATAGGAGCATTTGACCAGATGTTCGCATTCTACTCCAATTTCGAGCGAATAAATTACTTACATATTGGGGCCTGTAAGAGGGGGTGAAATGTTTCTTACTTCATTCCAGGAAAGCTAGACATTTCGCAGCATTTTTGACGACATAGAATATGTGGTCATTCCAACCTTAGTTGTCATTGACACACATACCGTGAATGGAAAGTTTTACGTTTCGACGATGCAAGTGCCGTTAATGGATAATAGTTGGCTGTTTAAATTTCATTTTAACGACAGCTGACAGCATTGTGTTTTGGAAGCATTAAATTCCACTCTGTTGGTGATTACTAAATGGGGTAATGCTGTTTATATATAAATTTAATGAGCTTAGCATACTCTGCCGTTCCCGTTCTACAGCCACAGAGCATGCACAGAGAGTACTGTCGTCAGCAAAGCAATATATTTGATTAGAATTAACATACAAGAGATCATTGATAAAAATTTAAAAGAGTTTCGGAGACAGAACGGAGCCTTGGGGCACACCAGCATTTATTTTCTGAATATTAGACTTAAACCCATACAAGACAGCTTGAATTGATCTTTCCGAAAGTTAATTTCTAATCCATTGAAGAAGAGAGTCGTCGATTCCAAAGAGCCTAATGCAAAACTCTGTGAAGTGCCTTAGAAATATCAAGTGTAACTATCTTGCTTTCAGGAGATTGATGTATGCTTTAGTTCCACTTTCCGGTGAGATATGCCATCAAATTTCCAGTGGGCCTGTTGCTGTGAAAGCCATACTGCCGGTAATTGAGAAGTTTTCTTGTTTCGAAATATTTCATGAGCTGACGGTTTGTCAGCGTTTCCTTGACCTTAGAAGGAAGTGACGTAAGTGTAATAGGTCTGTGGGAGCAGAGAAAAGAGGATTCGCCTTTTTTGGGAACGGGCTGGACAAATGCTGTTTTCCGTCTGTTCGAAAAGAGTCCTGAGGAGTATGATTGATGAAAAGGTTAACGCTGTGGCTTGGAGGAGTAGAAGAACATCTCCTCAGAAGAAAGAGAGGTATAACATCTGGGTTTGGCATGTTAGTTCTTTAAGTACGCTTGCTACTACATGAGTGCGAAAGTTCTAGAAGTGTTAAGCTGGCCACAAACAATGCAAAACCTAGAAATCTGAAAGCATCTGCATTGATTGGAGCGTAGAGAGACTCAGTTTTCTGATCGAAACTCACTTCCAGTATCCAAACTCGTTCATAACCAACTCATATCGCCGGAACTCCAAGTGAGCCAACTAATACAACCTGATATATGGCATCGATTGTGGTGACAAATGATCTTTAAAATACTAGACGTGTTCATCTATGTCGAGTGTGCCTTCGACAACGTAATACGAGTATTGTGGGCAAATGTGGTTGACTGCCAAACAACATGGCGTTGGACAGGACTATGATTTCGGATGCTGGCTATGATAACATATGTATATGATGGCGGTCGTAAGAAGGGGTTGACTACAGGGCTATATCCCGTTTCCACTCCTTTTGTATCCATTGGTTGATTATCACTTAGCGCTCTCAAGAATTTAAAAGGCTTTTGTCAGGCGTATACTGGTGATACAGCCACACTCTATATCAGATTATATTTAGCAGCTCAAAATGGGGTTCTACTGTTTCCACTTAATATCATACTTAGTTGTTTACTATTACATTGCAAAACTATGTATCTGGCTTATCCTGCATTGCAGACTTCTTGCCCAGACGCTGTCGGTTTTCGGTCCTTATGAAGGGGTTTTCGGCTTATTTTTGCTGCATGGGGCCTTTCTATCACGCATGGCTCCGCTCTAAGGCGCTCATGAATACTCCTCGCCTCGATATTTAGGTTTAGTTTAGTTAGGTAAGAGTGGCTGTTGGAAAAACCAACCCACTTAACAATATTGGCCCATTATAATGTCACGTGGATCTGCGATCCTCCTTCTCTTGGAACCATTTTAAGGTTCATAGGGCTGAGATGTTTCCTATTTCGAAAGATCAAACTAGATCAAATTAGAGCGATTCGGATTCAGCTTTCATCAGATTTGTTTGGTCGCTTGACATGTTGATCCAGCAGTCCATCTAAGGTTAGTTCTTCTATAAGCATCCAGCTTTAGTAATAGTTTTCACGTAGCGATTGGTACTCGTATATGCATTTCAATTTCAATTTATTCAATTAGTATTATTTGTTCGACTTCGTCTTTTATAGTACTTAATATTATGGTTAATATGGTATACAAGATTAGTTTAGTATTTATATTTAACATTAAGAGATACTTTAGTCAGGAAAGGGATCTGAAAGAAGGGATAGTGTGGAGGAGGGGAATAGTAAGGAACAAGAAATAGTCTGCTGTTGCATTTTTAAAGAATATGCTCCAAAATAGCATTTTTAAATTGTATGGCCCCAATTATTTGTTTTGCTGTTTGGGGCAGAGAATTCCAAAGTCTGGTGGCAAAGACGAAGAAAAGGCGCGACGAGCTCAAATAGTTCGAGGATGGAGTTATAAGGCTGTATGTTATAGCCGAACGAGCGAACTGAAGTTTCTCAAAAAGGTATGGTTTCGACTTAATCTGAATAATTTTGTGCATGAAGATATAGCACCTAACATGCAAGAATTGCTGGAGCGTACAACCAAAGATATTTGTATGATAATTGGATATGTGGTCGTATCGACGTAGCCCATACACATACCTTACCATATCACTGAATGCCACGGTATGTTTTTGCTGATATAAGGAGTCGAGTTTGCAGTACACTGCTGATGAATAATCAATATACGGAACAAGTAAGGTTTTAACAAGTCTCAGCCTCGTGTTAACAGGAGTAAAACTAGAGAGAAGCCAAAGTTTGCGTAGATCTCCGTAAATTCGTCCCACAGTGTAATCGATGTGGCTTACAAAGGAGATGGATCGGTTTATCTTAAAACCCAGGTTGGTTACGGTCTCCACGAACTGTAATTGTGCGTTGTTGAGGTAAATGGGCGGTAGTAGTTCAGTATTATGAAGGATTTTAGATATTAAAATCAGCTAAGACTTTGCTGGGTTGGGGGTCAAACAATTACGTACGGACCATTGGTAAATTGCGGATAAATCCTCATTCAACCTGCAAACAAGATCCTCGACTAGACCAAAAGGTCTAGATAAGTATATTTGTGCATCATCCGCATAGAAGTGAAGACTAGCGTTTGAGAAAACTTTGGGAAGGTCATTAATAAATATGCAAAACAATATTGGACCTAGTATTGAGCCCTGTGGTACTCCTGCTTGTATATTCCTAATACGAGAGGATTTGTCATCAACCACAACCCTTTGACAACGATTACTTACGTAATTTGTTATGAGACGCGCCGAACTTTCACTAAAACCAAAATACCCTCTTAGTTTCTCAGAAAGGAAAGTAGGAGTAGTAGCTTATGATGATTTAGATGACTTGAGATTTGCTTGATGGGTCGAAAGTCTGCAGCCAAATTACTTTAGCCAGCTTCCAACTTGACGGAAATGATGATGACGTAATGCAGAAATTAATTACGTGAGTAATTACACGAAGAATGTGGGTTAATGCCATTTTGACAAACCGGATATGAACACCATCCTCACCAACAGCATCTGATTTGAGTGATCGAATGATATTAATGACATCAATTTCCGATACGAATTCAAAAACTGTGGGTGTTTCAGAAAAATGTTGAAGGTTGCGTAGAGAAGTTTTACTTTCTAATGAGGTGGATAAGAAAGCATCATTAAGATCATCGAGATCAAGGAAGACGTCTACAACATGGTTTTTAGAAATACCAACCGAGCATAAATTGTTCCAGAACTTTTTGGGATTTTGGTCCGTTCCCAGCCTAGATAAAAAATATCTTTTCTTAGAGAGTCTCGTGATAGAAGTTGAGAAATTACGTGCTTGACAGAAGTTTACCCAATTCAGATTTGTTGAATTTCGCTTCCACTTCGAAAAGAGTTTCCTACGAACTTTAATGGCATTATGAACCTCAGACGTAAACCATGGACAAATTCTATTGCGCACCATCACTGTTTTTAAAGGCACTAGGTTATTGAATAGGGTGAAGTACTTGCGATTGCAATAGGTCAACTTTATCACATACATCTGAGGCAAAATAACAACTATGCCAGGGGACTAAACTCGCCTCCGCTTGCAGTGCGCAGTTATCTACTGAAGCGAAATCTCTGAATTGGAAAGTTGATAGTATAGAGGTACGAGATAAGTCAATGTTATAGGTGCAGAAAATTAGATCGTGGTCAGTGACACCTTCCAATACCAACTGGTCCTGCAGTAACACATTTAACCGATAAGATACCAACAAAAGGTCCAGAAGACTTGGCGAGCAGTTAGGTGCAAAGCGGGTTGGTGAGATCTACTATTTAAAAAGGTCAGCATTAAAATCACCGCATATAATTATGTGTTCATAATATGGGGAGACTTCTTGGAGTGCGGAGAACAGCGCCGGTTGAGACTATAAACAACGCCTATAATGCACTTGGTATTGCCATCCGTAACACAATTACAAGGCAATTCAAGGAAATATTACAATAAAGAGCTACTCCACCACCTATTGTACTCGTGATTCTATCGTTCCGAACTATTCTGTACGCCGGAATATGGTACAGACCTATCTGCTTCTCTTAAATCAAGCCTTAGCCATGTTTCTGTAACACAGATAACATCAACATCCGAACCATTAAAAATGTGACGTAAGTAATCTGCCTTAAAGACATTTAAACTACGTGCGTTGATATAATATAATAATTTTGAACCCCTCACGCGCATTCGATAGAATATTTATCATTGAGCAGTCGTTCATAGACCTCAGCGGAGATCGGACGCATTTCGCATTTCGTGTTCGGCTTTACAAGTGTGGAAAAATAATATAGTGTTAAACAACAAACTTTGAAGTGTTCGGTAGCCGAAGTGGTAGAGGCCCGAACAATAAATCTCGAGGTGGTGGGTTCACTTCCCGGCCTCTGAGAAAGTTTATTTTCGTTTATTTATTGAATTCATTTGCAAAGACAATTTTAATAAAAAAGTGTTTGTTTTGTATTACAAATTCACGTGATGGATTGCGGAGAGCGGTCCGCTATGCCAAAAGCGGGATCTGCGAAGATATCAGGCGAGGCTTCGAGTGGTTCGAGCCAAACGCCAAGGCCAAAGGGAAAGAGGAAGCTAAAGCGAACCTCTAACTTGGTACAACGTCCCGCCATACCAACGTCCACTGTAAAGCTTGGTGGAGGGGGGGAAGGATACAATTTCGCTTCATTGGCAGCAAGCGAATCGGACGATGAAGAGGAGGAAATCGAGTCGATAAGTAGCAGTATCAAAATGCTACAGGGGTACATTGGGTACAGGCAGAGCTGTAAACTTTGAAGTACCAGTACGAGTCCAGTACCCAATACTCTGTACTAGTACTTGTACTTATAAATTTCAAGTACAATGTACTCCCTACTTAAAAAATAAATAAGTACCAGTATTTGCCTAAGTACTCTGTACCAAGTACATTTACTAGGTACTTGAATACACCCCAGTACATTTGTAAGTACTTTGCAAGTACTTTTCAAGTACTTATCTTTTACAAGTTTATACTCAATTTGTAATTTTTGAACCAACTCTTGCTAACAAATTACGGTTCCTAACAATGTTGTGGTTTTGCAAGAAAAACTAATTTATTGTTTTTTTTTCTTCGAAAGACTTAAGAAAATTAGAGTTAGTTTTCAATAAAACTAATTCCTCGAAATGCTGGTCAGACAGCGCGCTGCGTTTTGGAGTATTAATCAGGCCAGCAAAGGAAACCAACCTTTCCACAGGGCCCGATGACGTCAAAGGAGTATTAAGTTTGATTGAAAGGTTTTTAAATATCGGATATTTGTCCAATATTTTCATTCCGCTTCCTAAATGAGTTATGTATAGTAAATATTATTTTCCAATAAAAGCAGAATGAGAGTATTGACGAGGAATATAGGTATGAAGGATTTGTATGTACTTGAAAAGTACTTGAAAATGTACTGGGGTTTATTCAAGTACCTAGTAAATGTACTTGGAACAGAGTACTTAGGCAAAGACTTGTACTTATTTATTTTTAAGTAGGGAGTACATTGTACTTGAAATTTTTAAGTACAAGTACAATTACAGGCTACTTAGTACTTTCACCGTACTGCAGTACAAATGTATTTCATTACTTTACAGGTCTGGGTACAGGCCATAAAAGAACAGCAAATGGTCAGAAGGAAGAGGGAAGAGCATGAGCAATCCCAACAGCAACAGCAGTCGCAGCTTGCTCAAAAGCAGTTCCAACAAAGATAACAAACAAATACAATAGCACAAGCGCACCAACAACACCAACAGAAGCAAAAGAAACACCAGCAACAACAACAAGAGCAGCCACAACAACGGCAACTGCTAAAACATCAGCAGCAGCAACAACAACAACAACAGCAACAACAACAACAACAACAGCGGCAGCAACAGCAGCAGACGAAGAAGAAAGAGAAGGTGCCTCCTATCAACACCTATAAATTGGAAGTGAATGCAATTGGTAATTGGTAATAATTTTAATATTAAGCGATTGGGGAACGATCGCCATGCCATCCACTGTAATACAGCGGAGGGCTACGCGAAAGTGAAAGAGCTCCTAAAGGAAACGACGACGGAGCACTACTTATTCACACCAAAGTGTGAAAAGCGGCAATCGATACTGCTGAAGGGGTTGGAACCGTCTTCTGATCTTGAGGAGATCCTGGCACTGCTCAAAGAGAAGGAGTGCGAAGGACTCAAGTTTGTGGGGTAAAGCCATTTGCCACAGCTAGAGCCAGGCGGGAGAAACGGAGTCTGCCGTTCTTCCTGGTGCAGCTCAGTCCCGAAAGCCGTCTGGATAGTCTAAGGAGTATCAATGTCCTAGACTACCAGGTGGTTCACTGGGAAAAATTAAAAAGGAGCGACGGCGTTATACAATGCGTTCGCTGCCAGAGGTTCGGGCACGCCGCGTCGAACTGCCAAATGCAGCCTCGATGCGTGAAGTGCGCAAAGAACCACAGTTCCGTGGAGTGTGCTCTCGGTAAGGAGGAACATCCGATAGGACGCAGCTCTCGTGCGTGTTATGTGGGAACGTGGGACACACCGCAAACTATCGGGGTTGTCCTAAGTTCGCTGACATTAAAAAAGCAAAACTGGCTCGGCAGCAGAAGGTGGTGGTCAAACGTTCACCTGTTAGGGTTCAAACACCAGCCGTCACGTCCCAAATTTCCTACGCCCAAATGGCGTCAGGTAGGAGGGCTACAGTACAGCAAGCGACTGTTGCTTCTCCGGCGCCAATGCCGAGAACAACGGAAGCTGCACCTAACATGCTAGCCATCTTGCTCGCAATCCAAGGACAGATGGCTCAGCTGCAACAGCAGTTACAAGAACAGGCCAAGCGGGTGGACCAGATCTACGCGCGGCCGCCGGGACTAGCGCAACACATGTCGTAATGGGTACGCACATGGTGGAGCAAACTTTGAAGGTCCTTGCGGTGAATGTTAATTCACTGATTAGGATCGAACGAAGAGCCGCGATGTTTAAATTGCTACAATACCAAACTCCTGACGTGCTTTTCGCTAGTGAAACCAAGCTAACCGATAAGCACAAACTGGAGTACCATAATTATATTGTTAGAAGAAGAAACCGGCCCAGATCCAAACGTGGAGGCGGTGTTGCGATCTTCATTAAAGAAGGTATAAAATTTCACAGAGTGTACAAGGGGGTGTCCAAAGATATTCTTACTACTACAGTAAGACTCGATGGACACGCTTCTCCGCAACCTTGACAAGAGCGCTCTCCTCGAACACGCTCCACCCACCGTCCAATAGGAATTTGTCAAACGAGGAGATCGACAATTACCTACAACAAATGGACGAGGCAATTATACAAATTATGGACACTATAATACCGCGGTATCGACGTATAACTAACGAAGACCTGTTCCGCAATCCTAATATTGACGCACTGCACCGACAGAAAAGTAGACTTCTAACAAGACTTAAAAACTTGTACAGACAGTTAACTGACCGACAAGACCCGGAGATTAGGACACTGAAGTCGTCGATTAAAAATGTGCAAACGTTAATAAAAGAGAATTACAGAATTTCTGTAAGTTTGTATTGGAAGAACAAGGTTCAGGCTGTAAACACCAGCAACCCGAATATGTTTCCGCAAATAAATAAACTATTTCGGAGAAAAAATCAAAACGACCTTCAGTGTCTTAAAATAGCCCGGACAACAGACAACGAACGGTTACTGACAATAGCAGGTATTGATCCAAATGAGGCCACTGATGATAACGCCTTCTTTGTGATCGAGGATTCACAGGAGAAGGTTGAGACCATAGGGGCGACTTTCCAGGAAGTATACAAGGCCACTGACACCATTGGCCCTAATTATGACCTCGAGAATCGCGTCTTGATGCACGACTTCTATGTTCGCAATGAAGTAGAGAACTGGCGATCCGAGGGCTCTGGGTTCACCCGGTTCAGCGACGAAAATATGGCAAATAATGTCATTACCAGAGAGGGTGACCTACCCCCATTCATTTCGAAGGAAGAACTCCATGAGATCTTCGACACAATCAGAGTTAAGAAATCAGTGGGGACTGATGGTATTCCGAACATCGTGCTTCGACATCTTCCTCTAGAAGCGGTGGACATTTACACCACCCTGTTTAATAATGCAATGAATAATGCACATTATCCAGCGCATTGGAAAACGGCGGTGGTTCAACCTATCCCCAAAAAGGGGAAGGATATATCCAATCCGGCGAATCTCCGGTCGATAAGTCTCCTTCCGAATATCAGTAAGGTTTTTGAAAAGGTAATCAATAGAGCTCTGTCTAGGTGGGTTGAGGACAAACATATAGTTCCGGATAATCAATTCGGTTTTAAGGCGGGACATGATATCTCACATGCCGCGTCTAAACTGGTGTCCGATATCCAATGGAACAAAGGCAAGAAACAGTGCACTGGAGCCTGCCTTGTTGACTTGGAGAAGGCCTTCGACACCGTATGGTTAGAGGGTCTTTTCTATAGGCTGACTAGGCTGGGTGTCAGTAAACCACTCTTGTACATTCTTTATAATATGCTAACCAACAGACAGTTCATCGTGAAAAATGATGATGTGACTTCTGTTGGAATATTTCAAATTAAAAATGGTCTTCAGCAAGGCGCGGTCAATTCGCCGATTCTATTTAACATTTATACAAGCGACTTGATAGGTTCACTTGCCCATACTATTGCGTACGCAGACGATTTGGTAGCGTACAGAACAGATCCAAAAATCGAGGTTATTAATACTCTCTTGCAGAGTGACTTCGATAAGATAAGACGATTTTGCAATGACTGGAAGTTGAAAATCAACTTTCAGAAGTTGGAAACCATTCTCTTTAGGACGCCGTTGTCTGGAGCCTCTAGGGATACCAGAAAAAATTGGCGAAAGTTCTCGATCGTTGGTCAGTATGGACAGCCTCTTGCCTGTCGAAATGTAGTCAGATACCTTGGAATCTGGCTGGATCAGTTTCTGTATTTTGGCAAAAATGTAGATGCTGCTCTGGCCCGAACTAAAGGTGCTTTTGCCCTTACAAAGAGACTGTTTTATTGCAGATAACTCGATGCGAGCGTAAAGGTAATCTGCTACATGGCCCTTATCAGGCCCATGCTGGTATTGTATAGTATAGTAAATAAATATCCATAAAGAAAATGTTAATAACGTCGAAAGACATAGTATAAGAATTTAGAGTAGCTTAAAGTGCCTGTGTGGGGCCAGTAAGTTAGTATAAGGTTGTTAAGTAATCTTAAGCTAGCATTTAAGCATTTTTTGTTAGAATGTAAGAGTTAGTGTTAAGAAAATAAAATGCATTTAAAACTGAAAAAAGAAACTTATCATTGAGCGCACGGTAACTTCAGCATTGCCATCAGACGCATACGTGTTGTTACGAGCCATCATTATTAACAAAAACAAATAAAAGTAGCACAATATTGCTAATAAATCTACATTTAAAAACGCAACAGGAAGACGAAGACAGAAAAACATAAGGAGTTAAAATGGACGGAATAGGAAAGAAGGAGAGAAGGAGAAGGCAGGAATAAAAGTATATATGTATACTCGTAAGAGAACTTAATTATAAACATTTTCAGATATAAAATAATTTTAAGAAGAAACAAATTTACAATTTTTTGTTATGAAACATACATATTTAAAATTCGCTCTAGATGACTGGTGTGTTGAAAATCCGGGTAAAGAACATTTTCAAGTCAATGTCGATGTTGATGAGATTTCTATTTCTTTACAATGTGCACTCTTTTTTACATAAACGAAACCATTACGAGTTTTAACAGAGAACAAAAGGCCCTCTTTGCGCAGACGAAGAACATGTTTTAATATAGAGCTATTCACTGGTGTAAGACTTCCGTTCATGTATATACGGGACGTGTTGGTGTTAGAATTGTTCTTGGTGGAACTGGAACTACTGCAGTTGGTGGAGGTGTTGTTAATCTGCTTCTGTTGACAGATGTGTTTACGTTGTTGAAGGCGCCCTCCATGTCCAGGGAAGTAATCATTGTGTACTCTTTATATAGTAGCGATCGCCCGATGTGGCCAGCCAGTGAGTTCAGAGCCGTTTCCCCCAACTTTCCTTTACAAGGCATGTTGAGCCGTTGACAGAAGTCTTGGGTCAATTTTAACTCGTATATGGATATCAATCATTCGTTCTAGAGTTTTCAGAAGGAAAGATGATAGACTTATAGGTCTGAGGTCCTTTGGGACAACATGAGAACATTTTCCGGCTTTGGGAATGAATACTACATTGACTTCTCGCCATGACAGTGGAGTGTACGGGTATATCAGTTCATAATATTCTCTATCCTAAGCAGGACTAAATATGAGGAAATTTGTAGCTCGGCAGGTATTATACCGTTCGAACCAGCAGACTGGTTTCAAACTATGCAGCGCCCAGAGCAGTTTGTCTTTTGTAATCAGACCATGAATTTTGGTCCCGGTTGCAGTAGGCCTACTCGTATTTGGGCTGCTACTGGCCGCGAGTTGGGAGCTACCTAGAAAGTGGGTGTCCAGTAGCAGGTTGAGTGATTCATCACTTGAGGTTGTCCAGGAGCCATCGGTTTTTTTTCATACAGCTAGGCATCATAGGATTTGTAGACAGGATTTTTTTTTAGCCGCGATGCCTCAGAGTTTTCTGTGATATTGTCACAGAATGACCTCCAGGATTGTCGCTTTGCCTTCCTCAGTTCTTTTCTGTATAATTAGAGGGATTCTTTGTATGAGTCCCGGTCAGTCACTTTTCTTGTGCTTTTTGCTATGTTGAAAAGTTTTCTACAAGTGTTTCTGTGCAGTCCCAGTGCTGGTGACCACCAATGTGGCTTTTTCTTGCCTCTAGGTTGAATAAGACGGCAGCAAGCGGCCATAGACTGATTGAGAGCCAGAGTAAATTCATTAATTTTCATGTCAAGCTCATTGGTGTCACGCGGAGGACTTGATAGTTCAGACGATAGCGTTTCTGACAGTATTCCTCTGTATTTTGGCCAATCAGTTTTCCGGAAGTTCCGGAATGCTGGTTGGTTGGGGGAGCATCACTCAGACTGAATTGGTCTAAAAAAAGAGTGTTCAGATGATACCATTCAGTTCGTTAGCCTTTGAGTGATGCTGTCGGAGACAAGAGTGATATCTAGCACTTCCTGTCGGTTGTTCCGTTCCTGTCATTGCCAATATTCCAATTAGAGAGGTTAATACCTAAAATATAGTCAAAAAGTGACTCACCTCTATTATTGATGTCGGTACTGCCCCATACCGTATGATGAACGTTAGCGTCGCATCCGATGACGAGGCCAGTTTTTTGCCTTCCAGCTTCCAGAACCACCCTTTCTAGGTTATCACCAGGGAAAGGGTCCACATTATCGTGGCCAAGGTAAGCCGATGCCAGCCATTTGGAGCCTTTGGCAGTCTCTAGTCTGGCAACGGTTAAGTCGGGGTCGCTGAAAGGGGTATTGGTACTGTGAGTTTTGGGCCTCTTGGAAACCGGCACGGTTTTCTCCAACGATCTCTGGCGCTTGGAGGAGTCTTTTGGAAATTTGGAGCAGTGGAAGCAGGGGGTAATACGTCTTTTAGAATGTTTTTAGCCCACTCAATCTTCCTCTTTACGTCCGCGCTTCTCTCAACCTCCGGAAGGGAACCGAAGGTTTTGATGATGCGTGAAGCATTTTGGCGTCTTACGTAGAACGCCTTAGTTGGAGCTTGCCGTTGCGGCTGAGCTCCAGATTCCTCCTTGGGGGGAGAAATTTTGGTAGCAGCGACAAGTCCGTGGCCTGCCACAAACTTGCTGCTGCTAGGGGTGGAGGAAATGATAGGACCACAGTCTTAACACTCCCTGAAAATTTCTTTTTAGGCTCGTTACGCTTGCCTTTGGCGAATGGTGTACCATAGCCTGCCATAGTTTTACCTCCTCTCGACAATGCAGGAGCCTTGCGGGTAGTCACTGCAGTCACCGGCTGCGCGTAAGATTTTGCTGAACTCATCCGACTGAATGCAATGGATTCGCTGAATTTGCTAGGCAAAGCTCAGGAGAGAACCGGTTAGGATGTTCATTAATTATTGAATCTCTTATAAGCACAATTATGATGCAGTCAGGCTGACTTCTGTCGGCAGCATCTTTACCTCTCCCTTAGAAGAAATGTTTGTTGACTGAAGAGACATAATACTTTTGCTAAGCATCTAAGTCTGCTGATGTAGCTGACACTCCTCTCTTATCACGCTTGATGTGAGAGTGATAAGTACATTATGAATGATCGGCTTACGATGGTACTAGATGCTGTTTTACTTCACACTGGTGCTATTGGCATTTATTAACTTATGCAATGATGGAGTTCCTAAACAAACAAAACTCAGAATATTAGTGGAAAAATCCAAAACAGTGGGAACGAGTCTCTCTGTGAAGGCATTCTATAATCTTTGTTTCACTTGAACAAATCGTGTTCGAAGTTAGTCCAGAATCCAGGCATAGTAAACAAAATTCCACATCTCATTTGGTACAATAATACAAGACGCTCGCTCTGATTATTTTAGGTATTTCATTTTTTCAATCTATGGACATTCCTACAATTGTAGGTAACAAAACATATAATGTGCGCCAATTATGAACAAAAATCCTATTCGATTTGAGTGACCGAAATTACGAAATCTAAAACAAGATTACCGTAATTAGTGTAATGACTGACAACCATTGCACAATACAAACTCATAAATTGTTCGCTCATTGAACCTCTTGGACAAGACAATTTTGAAAGTAAAAGCACGCAATTAAGCACCAGCAAACAAGTCGGTAACAGAAACGGCAACATCATTACCGATTCAAAAAAAAAAAAAAAAAACAGAAAAAATTTCTCATCTATTCGTTCTAAAAGGTTATTTAACCATCCACAGTTGAAACTGCGCAGAGGAGGAAGACTTGCGGCGACATTCAACTACAAGTATAGCAGGCAATAGCCAGTATCTGTATCTGTGCTCTTGTATCTTGTATCTGATGTCCATTTTGCACCCCATAGTAAATGCATGTTGCACCTCACTTCATTAAAGATTCATATCACGTAAGGGAAATTGTCGACCTCAATTTTGGTGCACTAAGGGAATGAATAAAAAGTACAACGAGTCTGTATCTAGGTTTTGTCTTGTTTTCTGCTGCAATATTCGAGTAATAGCGGAAACTTACAAGTATCCGCACGTGAGGGTAGAATGACACAGCATTTTTGATTCAAAAAGGGAAGAGGTAATGATTGACGAGTGTCACATTTAAATTGAAAGACTGAGTGGGGTCTACCTACATAAATCTGTATGTATATGAGGTGAATATGCACGTACTAGTCAGAGACTATAACATTGCCTTCCCTTCCCTGCTGCTAGACATATACAAATCCAACTTTGAGTTATCATAGTACGAGTACATACGAGTATAAGTAAAGCTAAGGACGAATAGATTATCGAGTATTAGGCTTCTTTATGTCAGTAGGCTCATGCTTACTTTTGATACCAGTCAGTGCGATGAACCATTCTTGTTTTAGTTTTAGTTTTAATTGCATTTTATATTCTTAATCACTAACTCTTACATACTAACAAAAAATGCTTAAATGCTAGCTTAAAATTACTTACAATCTTATACTAACTTACTGGCCCCACACAGGCACTCTAAGCTACTCTAAATACTTATATCTATGTCTTTCGACTTTACTTACATTTTATTTAGAATTATTTATATTATATAATTAAGGCTAAGAAAAAATATTCGTTAAGAAAAAACTTAGCATATGGACTTTTTTTAGTTTTTTTTTTATAAAAACTTAATATCTAACTTAAGATAAACCTTACTCTACTTAACCTACATACACAAAACACACATACACACACATAGACATTATACACAATTATATACATATACTAGTATACACCTTTGTATATACTAATATATGTATATATTTCTTAGATGCTAAACTAAACCTACGTAAGCTGGCCATCGCTATTTACAAGAGAAAACAGATTGGTCAGCTCTGCCTCATTAGTAAGGCTGGTCCGTAATTGACGGAAACGACGACGAAGCATCTTCTCCATCATTTAACCACCAGAAATGCTGGTGCTGCCGAATGACATCCCTCTTATCGCGATTCCCCACCGCCCTACTGAACCTGAGTCGATCCACACTGCCACGTGCGACGTCTCTGTTGTAGTTGAGTCGCCTGTCCCCAGCTGTCCGAGCGACATGGAAGATTAACGGGACCGCTGATATATCCTGGATCAACCCTTTCTGATCTAGGTAGAGGAATGCTTCCGGTGGAACGAAGCCGTCAGATCGCATACTCTCGTGGTAAAGGTAATTGGGGTAGTAAGCCCCAGATATCAGGTTATTCGTCGAGGTCATTGCTCTTGCAATGTGCCTTCGAGTCAGCTTAATTACGAAGTTGTCCACTCGTATTAGGTTCGCCCTGTTGTAAAGGACCTAATTAGGATAAAATTTCTTGTACTCCGACTCTGGTGTTCTGTACAAGCGAAGACAAGCCCTAAGGCAAGCCCTCTCAAACACCCGAATCTTTTCCATTAAGCTTGCTCGTACATTGAACCACATGGGACAACCAAATACCAGCATGGGCCTGATAAGGGCCATGTAGCAGATTACCTTTACCCTCGCATCGAGTTGGCTGCTATAAAACAGTCTCTTTGTGAGGGTAAAAGCACCTTTAGCTCTGGCCAGAGCAGCATCTACACTTTTGCCAAAATACAGAAACTGATCTAGGCAGATTCCAAGGTATCTGACTACATTTCGACAGGCAAGAGGTTGTCCGTGTTGTCCAACGATAGAGAACTTTCGCCAATTTTTTCTGGTATCCCTAGAGGCTCCAGACAACGGCGTCCTAAAGAGAATGGTTTCCAACTTCTGAAAGTTGATTTTCAACTTCCAGTCATTGCAAAATCGTCTTATCTTATCGAAGTCACGCTGCAAGAGAGTATTAATGACCTCGATTTTTGGACCTGTTCTGTACGCTACCAAATCGTCTGCGTATGAAATAGTATGGGGAAGTGAACCTATCAAGTCGCTTATATAAATGTTAAATAGAATCGGCGAATTGACCGCGCCTTGCTGAAGACCATTTTTAATTTGAAATATTCCAACAGAAGTCACATCACCATTTTTCACGATGAACTGTCTGTTGGTTAGCATATTACAAAGAATGTACAAGAGTGTACTGATGTAATGATCCCCAGACTAGTCAGCTTATAGAAAAGACCCTCTAACCATACGGTGTCGAAGGCCTTCTCCAAGTCAACAAGGCAGGCACCAGTACATTGTTTTTTGCCTTTATTCCATTGGATATCGGACACCAGTTTAGACGCGGCATGTGAGATATCATGTCCCGCCTTAAAACCGAATTGATTATCCGGAACTATATGTTTGTCCTCAACCCACCTAGACAGAGCTCTATTAATTACTTTTTCAAAAACCTTACTGATATTCGGAAGGAGACTTATCGACCGGAGATTCGCCGGATTGGATATATCCTTCCCCTTTTTGGGGATAAGTTGAACCACCGCCGTTTTCCAATGCGCTGGATGATGTGCATTATTCATTGCATTATTAAACAGGATGGTGTAAATGTCCACCGCTTCTAGAGGAAGATGTCGAAGCACGATGTTCGGAATACCATCGGTCCCCACTGATTTCTTTGCCCTGATTGTGTCGAAGCTCTCATGGAGTTCTTCCTTCGAAATGAACGGGGGTAGGTCACCCTCTCTGGCAATGACATTATTGGCCCTATTTTCGTCGCTGAACCGGGTGAAACCAGAGCCCTCGGGTCGTCAATTCCCTATTTCATTTCGAATGCAGAAGTCGTGCACCAAGACGCGATTGTCCAGGTCGTAATTAGGGCCAACGGTATCAGTGGCCTTGTATACTTCCTCGAAAGTCGCCCCTATGGTCTCAACCTTCTCCTGTGGATCCTCGATCACAAAGAAGTCGTCATCATCAGCGGCCTCATTTGGATCAATACCTGCTATTGTCAGTAACCGTTCGTTGTCTGTTGTCTGTTGTCCGGGCTATTTTAAGACACTGAAGGTCGTTTTGATTTCTTCTCCGAAATAGTTTATTTATTTGCGGAAACATATTCGGGTTGCTGGTGTTTACAGCCCGAACCTTGTTGTTCCAATACAAACTTACAGAAACTCTGTAATTTTCTTTTATTAGCGTTTGGATATTTTTAATCGACGACTTCAGTGTAATAATCTCCGGGTCTTGTCGGTCAGTTAACTGTCTGTACAAGTTTTTAAGTCTTGTCAGAAGTCTACTTTTCTGTCGGTGCAGTGCGTCAATAGTAGGATTGCGGAACAGGTCTTCATTAGTCGTACGTCGATACCGCGGTATTGTAGTGTCCATAGTTTGTTTAATTGTCTCGTCCATTTGTTTTAGGTAATTGTCGATCTCCAGTCGTTCATAGACCTTAGTGGCGATAAGACGCATTTTCGTGTTCGGCTTCACAAGTGAAGAAAATAAGTAAAGTAAACATTGAAACAAAAAAAGTATCAAGTGGGCGGTAGCTGAAGTGGCAAACACTCGGACGACATCAGACTTGGTGTGGCGATTCGGAGGCCTGGGTTCGATTCCCAACGGGAGACGTTGTTTTTTTTTTGTTTTTTATTTTTTTTTTTATTGAAATAATAAGTGAAATGTAAAAAACAAAAAAAAAAAAAAAGAGATCAAATTCACGTGATGGATTGTGGAGAGCGGTCCGCTATGCCAATAGCGGGATCGGCTGAGATAGCAGGTGAGGCTTTGAGTGGTTCGAACCAAACACCAAAGCCAAAGAGGAAGAGGATGCTAAAGTCAACCTCTAACTTGGCAGAACGTCCTACCCTACTAACGACCACTGTAAAGCTTGGTGGAGTGAGGGCAGAAAACAACTTCGCTGCATTGGCAGCAAGCGAATCTGACGACGAAGAGGAGGAATTAAAGTCGATAAGTAGCAGCATAAAAATTCTACAGCAAAGGATACAGGCCATTAAAGAACAGCAAATGGTCAGAAGGAAGAGGGATGAGCATGAGCAATCCCAACAACAGCAGTCGCAGCTTTCTCAAAAGCAGTCCAAACAAAACCAAAAGACAAATACAATACCACAAGTGCACCAACAACGCCAACAAATGCAAAATAAACACCAGCAACAACAACAAGAGCAGCAGCCACAAAAACAGCAGCAGCAGCGACAACAACAACAACAACAACACCAACAACAACAGCAGCAGCAGCAGCAGCAGCAGACGAAGAAGAAGGAGAAGGTGCCTCCTATCAACACCTATAAATTGGAGGTGAACGCAACGAAGGACCTATGTAAGTTGGTAATTGGTAATAATTTTAATATCAAGAGATTGGGGAACGATCGCCATGTCATCCACTGTAATACAGTGGAGGGCTACGCGAAAGTGAAAGAGCTCCTAAAGGAAACGACGACGGAGCACTATTCATTTACACCGAAGTGTGAAAAGCGGCAATCAATGCTGCTGAAGGGATTGGAACCGTCTTCTGATCCTGAGGAGATCCTTGCACTGCTCAAAGAGAAGGAGTGCGAAGGACTCAAGTTTGTGGGGGTAAAGCCATTTACCACAGCTAGAGCCAGGCGGGAGAAACGGAGTCTGCCGTTCTTCCTGGTGCAGCTCAGTCCCGAAAGCCGTCTGGATAGTCTAAAGAGTATCAATGTCCTAGACTATCAGGTGATTCACTGGGAAAAATTAAAAAGGAGCGAAGGCGTTATACAATGCGTTCGCTGCCAGAGGTTCGGGCACGCCGCGTCGAACTGCCAAATGCAGCCTCGATGCGTGAAGTGCGCAAAGAATCACAGTTCCGAGGAGTGTGCTCTGGGTAGAAAACGGAGCATCCGATAGGACGCAGCTCTCGTGCGTGTTATGTGGGAGCGTGGGACACACCGCAAATTATCGGGGTTGTCCTAAGTTCACCGACATTAAAAAAGCAAAATTGGCTCGGCAGCAGAAACGTTCACCTGTTAGGTTTCAAACACCAGCCGTCACGTCCCAAATTTCCTACGCCCAAATGGCGTCAGGTAGGGGGGCTACGGTACAGCAAGCGACTGTTGCTTCTCCGGCGCCAATGCCGAGAACAACGGAAGCTGCACCTAACTTGCTAGCTATCTTGCTCGCAATCCAAGGGCAGATGGCTCAGCTGCAACAGCAGGTTCAAGAACAGGCCAAGCGGGTGGACCAGATCTACGCGTTGCTGCCGGGCCTAACGCAACACATGCACATGGTGGAGCAAACTTTGAAGGTCCTTGCGGTGAATGTGAATTCATTGCTTAGGATCGAACGAAGAGCCGCGATGTTTAAATTGCTACAAGACCAAACTCCTGATGTGCTTTTCGCTAGCGAAACCAAGCTAACCGATGAGCACAAACTGGAGTACAATAATTATATTGTTAGAAGAAGAAACCGGCCCAGATCCAAACGTGGAGGCGGTGTCGCGATCTTCATTAAAGAAGGTATAAAATTTCACAGAGTGTACAAGGGCGTGTTGCGCAGGTTCCGAGTGTTGGAGGCAGCCGTCGTTTACATCCCGCTCCGCAGTGGAAAGCGGCTGTATTTGGCCTCTGTTTATGCACCGGAGGCTTCACAATCCACCCTATTCATTGCAGAGCTCGACACGCTTTTTCGACTTCTGAAGCTGGAATCGGGGGAGAATTATTTTATAATCGGCGGGGATTTCAACGCTAGACACAGAGATTGGGGAAATAATTTGCCAAATACTAGAGGGAACCTACTACTCGATTGGTGGGGTCAGCACGATGTCATGTACAGACTGGGTCTTAAAGCGACGGATAACCCGTCGTTTCCCAGAGGCGGGTCTTATTTGGATCTACTGCTGTACGACGAACGTATACGACTGACAGGTACGAATTTACAAACGCTAAACTGTCTGCGCACATTCGTGTATGACAGCGACCATTGCGGTTTTAGCACCGAAATTACGGTTCCCAACGAAATCGCGGAATTGGAGGAGTTTGTCCAAAGATATACTTACAACTACAGTAAGACTCGATGGACACGCTTCTCCGCAACCTTGACAAGAGCGCTCTCCTCGAACACGCTCCACCCACCGTCCAATAGGAATTTGTCAAACGAGGATATCGACCATTACCTAAAACAAATGGACGAGACAATTAAACAAACAATGGACACTACAATACCGCGGTATCGACGTACGACTAACGAAGACCTGTTCCGCAATCCTACTATTGACGCACTGCACCGACAGAAAAGTAGACTTCTGACAAGACTCAAAAACTTGTACAGACAGTTAACTGACCGACAAGACCCTGAGATTAGGACACTGAAGTCGTCGATTAAAAATATTCAAACGCTAATAAAAGAAAATTACAGAATTTCTGTAAGTTTGTATTGGAACAACAAGGTTCGGGCTGTAAACACCAGCAACCCGAATATGTTTCCGCAAATAAATAAACTATTTCGGAGAAGAAATCAAAACGACCTTCAGTGTCTTAAAATAGCCCGGACAACAGACAACGAACGGTTACTGACAATAGCAGGCATTGATCCAAATGAGGCCGCTGATGACGACTTTTTTGTGATCGAGGATCCACAGGAGAAGGTTGAGGCCATAGGGGCGACTTTCCAGGAAGTATACAAGGCCATTGATAACATTGGCCCTAATTACGACCTGGACAGTCGCGTCTTGGTGCACGACTTCTGCATTCGAAATGAAAGAGGGAACTGACGATCCAAGGGCTCTGGTTTCACCCGGTTTAGCGACGAAAATATGGCAAATAACGTCATTGCCAGAGAGGGTGGCCTACCCCCGTTCATTTCGAAGGAAGGACTCCATGAGAGCTTCGACACAATCAGAGTTAAGAAATCAGTGGGGATCGATGGTATTCCGAATATCGTGCTTCGACATCTTCCTCTAGAAGCGGTGGACATCTACACCATCCTGTTTAATAATGCAATGAATAATGCACATTATCCAGCGCATTGGAAAACGGCGGTGGTTCAACCTATCCCCAAAAAGGGGAAGGATATATCCAATCCGGCGAATCTCCGGTCGATAAGTCTCCTTCCGAATATCAGTAAGGTTTTTGAAAAAGTAATCAATAGAGCTCTGTCTAGGTGGGTTGAAGACAAACATATAGTTCCGGATAATCAATTCGGTTTTAAGGCGGGACATGATATCTAACATGCCGCGTCTAAACTGGTGTCCGATATCCAATGGAACAAAGGCAAGAAACAGTGCACTGGTGCCTGCCTTGTTGACTTGGAGAAGGCGTTCGACACCGTATGGTTAGAGGGTCTTTTCTATAAGCTGACTAGGCTGGGGATCAGTAAACCACTCTTGTACATTCTCTATAATATGCTAACCAACAGACAGTTCATCGTGAAAAATGGTGATGTGACTTCTGTTGGAATATTTCAAATTAAAAATGGTCTTCAGCAAGGCGCGGTCAATTCGCCGATCCTATTCAACATTTATACAAGCGATTTGATAGGTTCACTTCCCCATACTATTGCGTACGCAGACGATGTGGTAGCGTACAGAACAGGTCCAAAAATCGAGGTCATTAATACTCTCTTGCAGCGTGACTTCGATAAGATAAGACAATTTTGCGATGACTGGAAGTTGAAAATCAACTTTCAGAAGTCGGAAACCATTCTCTTTAGGACGCCGTTGTCTGGAGCCTCTAGGGATACCAGAAAAAATTGGCGAAAGTTCTCAATCATTGGACAGCACGGACAACCTCTTGCCTGTCGAAATGTAGTCAGATACCTTGGGATCTGGCTAGATCAGTTTCTGTATTTTGGCAAAAATGTAGATGCTGCTCTGGCCAGAGCCAAAGGTGCTTTTGCCCTTACAAAGAGACTATTTTATAGCAGCCAACTCGATGCGGGGGTTAAGGTAATCTGCTACATGGCCCTTATTAGGCCCATGCTGGTATTTGGTTGTCCCGTGTGGTTCAACGTGAGAGCAAGCTTAATGGAAAAGATTCGGGTGTTTGAGAGGGCTTGCCTTAGGGCTTGTCTTCGCTTGTACAGAACACCAGAGTCGGAGTACAAGAAATTTTATCCTAATGAGGTCCTTTACAACAGGGCGAACCTAATACGAGTGGACAACTTCGTAATTAAGCTGGCTCGAAGGCACATTGCAAGAGCAATGACCTCGACGAATAACCTGATATCTGGGGCTTACTACCCCAATTACCTTTACCACGAGAGTGTGCGCTCTGATGGCTTCGTTCCACCGGAAGCATTCCTCTACATGGATCAGATAGGGTTGATCCAGGATAGATCAGCGGTGCCGTTAATCTTCCATGTCGCTCGGACAGCTGGGGACAGGCGACTCAACTACAACAGAGACGTCGCACACGGCAGTGTGGATCGCCTCAGGTTCAGTAGGGCGGTGGGGAATCGCGATAAGAGGGATGTCGTTCGGCAGCACCAGCATTTCTGGTGGTTGAGATGCTTCGTCGTCGTTTCCGTCAATTACGGACCAGCCTTACTAATGAGGCAGAGCTGACCAATCTGTTTTCTCTTGTAAATAGCAATGGCCAGCTTACATAGGTTTAGGTTAGCATCTAAGAAACATATACATATGTCAGTATATACAAAGGTGTATACTGACATATGTATATGATTGTGTATATTGTCTATGTGTGTTTATGTGTGTTTTGTGTATGTAGGTTAAGTAGAGTAAGGTTTATTTTAAGTTAGATATTAAGTTTTTATAAAAAAATAAAAAAAAGTCCATATGCTAAGTTTTTTCTTAACGAATATTTTTTCTTAGCCTTAATTATATAATATAAATAATTCTAAATAAAATGTAAGTAAAGTCGAGAGGCATAGATATAAGTATTTAGAGTAGCTTAGAGTGCCTGTGTGGGGCCAGTAAGTTAGTATAAGACTGTTAAGTAATTGTAAGCTAGCATTTAAGCATTTTTTGTTAGTATGTAAGAGTTAATTAGTAAGAAAATAAAATGCATTGAAAACTGAAAAACTGATTGTCGATCTCCTCGTTTGACAAATTCCTATTGGACTATTCCTATTGGGTTGCGCGTGTTCGAGGAGAGCGCTCTAGCGATGAACCATTCTCAGTGACGTAAAATGCCACCTTACATTTTAATTGTGTCCTTATAACGATTAAAAATATTGGAAATGGGGCTGATAGACGATCAAATATGTGTCTAGCTATGCACATATTTTCCATAAATTTTTAAAAAGCGTTCAGGGCAAAATTTTCAGTAGATATATGGATTTACAATAGTAAGACTATGGGTTATACTATACTATACTTTGTTCCACATAATTTTCAATCTCCTTCACATCCGTTCAGAGAAATAACTTGGATTGGGCCAGCTGCGTAATAATCAGCATGACCAAATGCTTACTCATGCTGACTAAAATGGCAAGGTCATGCTCGACCAGCTCGCAACCCTATACGGAACGGATAAAACAAAAAGGACGAAGTTAACGTGGACCGTTAACAGTCCACGTGCAGCCGAACAACTGGCGGAGATCCCCAATTGCTACAAAACAAACATAACCACCATCTAAAAAGTGCTATCCCATCGGACGACCGTATAAAAAGAATATGAAAAACTGTGATATCTACTATGGAGAATGTTACAGAAAACCAGTGCAACAAGGACAGCAACAATTATTCGGATGCGGATTCGCCATCAGAAGAAGACTTAGAAAACGAGTGAATGCCTGGCAGCGATTCCTATAAAACTTTAAATTGCCAACTTAAGCCTCATAAATATCGAGCGCCGATAGAGGAGAAGGACGGTCTTCCTAGTGACTGTTTGTAGCTACGCTACAAAACTTACGAGCAATGCCATAAGTGAAAATCATATTTAGCGGTTTTAAAATCCAGCTAGGCAAGGAGGCTTCTTTGCTAATACAGTGAGGAAGTGCAGCCTCCACGACATCATCTCCGGAAACGGATACAGGCTTTCTATACCTTGATATCCATAAAGGTAGCTGGCTGACTCCTGACCCAAATTGATCATATTGCGATCGATGCAATGCACTCCAGTGTTTTGGGTTTTCGAGCAATTCGAACGAGCTAGCATTCATTCGAGCTATTATCTTGGTGTATGTTGACTACACAGGGCCTTATCCGACTGAGTTTCACTTAACTTATCGAGAAGTCCGATGCCACCAGCATCAAACGTAGAACATCAGCCTCGAGTTGCACCTGATCGAGACCTTAGAGAGGTCTTACCGGAAGAATATATTTCGAAGATTTTGCCAAAAAATAAAACGAGTTTTGTCATGCTGTAAGGCCTGTACACAAATCTTCAAGGCTGTAGAAGGAAACCTCATAATAAAATCACAGTTGGTGCTGAAAATCTGGAAAGATTATTTCTGCAGACCGTGATGTCGAACAACATCCCACCATCAGGCAAAATAAATCATTTAACCTGGACGAACAACCTCCTTCACGTCACCCCACAAAAGCACCTAGTGCCACTCTTCCATCCAAGCCCCAAGGCGTTTCTATTAATTTAACCCCTACTCCTGATACTGTCACTGCTCAACCGCCAACACCCACTCCTACGAATACTAAATACTGCTTTCCTAATTTCGATCTTACGACAGGAGCCAAATTCCCAAATTTCGTCAGCTCGCATTTCATAAACCCCGCTTTCATCTTGCCTTCTTCCTCGGCTTCAGGGGCCCCTTCCCCTATTTTGGATCCCCTTTTGCCACCAAACGTTACATTAACCCAAAAGAATATAGACAAAAAGAATAAAAAGACATACGAAAATATACGTCTCTTTCTCGCATATCTTTACGATAAATCCGACTGCGTTTGCTTTGAGGGAAAAACTGAAATGTGATGGTCTCCATCCAACCGGAAGGCCTTCCTACTGATATAACTAGTTTCAGGAAGCTTTACAACAGGTACCACGAAATCTTCAACACACCTCCCCAAACGGTTGCGAATGACGTCGCTGCTTTCCAGAGCTATGTAAACTGTAAAAGAATTTCTGACCATGATAAATTTTTTCGTTCCTAACTTGCCTCCTTTGCCTTCATATTATCTACACTCCCCTCAACAAACCACCTCTTAAATTTTACTACCAAAACCTAAGAGGCTTGCGCCCTAAAACTCGAGCTGTTTTATCTAAATCTCATGGCCTCTCTTTCGACGTCTATGCTCTTACAGAAACCAATCTGATACCCGACATAAAGAGCCAGGAGTTATTCCCATCTTCTTATAATGTTTTCCGAGAAGACGATCACTCTCTCTATATGGTTAATGATCCTGCCCTCCCTAAAGTAGATTCTCCGGCTGTCCTACTCGACATTCACAATAACCTCAACCTCAGAGATAGAGAAATTAAATCAAATTAACATTTTCGTGCACCCAACCAAGATGAAGTCAGGATAACCATTCTCTTAAATCCAACAAACCCGCTGGCCCTAATGGCTACATTACCAAACTGTTTAAAGCAGCAGGTGATGACTAGATACGGAGCATACAACAACTCATCCCTAGATCAAAGTATGCGTGACGAATGGAACCTCATCATTGTTTGTCAAATTCTAAGGAAGGTGATCCGCTGAACTGCACCAACTACAGGGTAATAAGTCTTCTCAGCATCACATATGTGATTCTATCTGCTGTATTATATGAACGCCTAAGACCTTTCGTAAACAGTCTGACCGGCCACAGATCATATTTTCACGTTACGTCGGTTCTTGGATAAAACCCATTAGTTTCAAATCGACACACAAGTCACCTCTTCATCGATTTTTACCATAGAGGTCCGCAATTACAAAACCAAAGCCTTCAATGTCAGAAAAAGACTAAAACAAGACACTCGTTGTGATGTGTTTTTTTCAACATCGTTCTTGAAAGATTTGTGCGAAACTCAGAAGACAACATCAATAGTCTGTTCAATTACTTGAATGCTTATGCAAACGACATTGACCTAATGGGAAGAACACGGCGGGCTGTCTAAGCAGAAGATGGCAAAGGTGAGCTTAGCGGCAAATGAGGGCAAAGCCATATATGTGCTCTCAAAAAGAAGCTGTGTGGTACTGTGTACGCTACCAACTCCGACAAAGATACCAGCGCGGAAATTAACGACAAATCACTTGTTAATTACTTCTTCTTTGGGCTAAGAAGGCTAAGAAAGCTCTCTCTCGAGCAACCAAGAAGACATTAAACAAAACACTGATAATCCCAGTCCTGCTTTACGGCACAGAAGCGTGGACACTTCGAGAAAAAAATTTCTTCGGGGAATTTTCGGTCCGGTTTGCATCGATGGAGAATAGAAGAGACTCCGAGCCCGGAAAGATTTCGACGCCAACCCAGAGGGACAACGCAGTAGAGGACAACTTCATCCTCGGTGGCAACTGGAGGCAACTGGCAAAAGATCGCATTGGTTGAGGCCCTGGTCTACCCCGGACTATTCACAGCAAAATTTGAAGTGGTTGCATGGTTGAGCACTGTTATTTTTACAACACATGACGCATACTACACTTTGTTCCTCATCGTTTTCATTTTCCTTCATATTCGAATCATTGGAGCCTGGAGACTGCTATCATCCACAACATAATTGCGATTATTAGTGCTGTTGCGGATGCTCAAATTTATATTTCTTATTTGACTCAAGAAATCATCAATTGTTATCTTTGTCTACGAGTATTCCGCTAATTTTTCAATCAAACAGTTTCTATTCTTTCTTCTAGATGGCTGGAAAACATCAGAAATTCCATCTTCCAACATAATGAACCCTTTGGATTTTGTGGGGCCTTGATCGCAGATGTAGTCAGAAATTTTTAAAATATTACATATGATGATCTTTCAAGGCAGCTGGCTGATTATTTTATTCAAATTATATGTGCAAGACTCTAGGCAACTAAGTAATTTAAGGAAATGAATCGTTCACTTCACTTTTTTTTTTTGTTATTTTTCTGATGAACTTACTGGCCAAGCCTTAGATGAGAGTTTCGAACCAACGTTAGGACTATTTGCGACTACGGTAAAGGCCTCCATTGAAGAGCTGGTTTTAAAAAGAACAGAACTCAAAACTACTGCCAAGAGATGGTTGATAAAATTTTTATGTGAAAGATGTGCCTCGCTCTGGTCGGTCTGGCAAAGTCGATGAAATCATGGAAAAAGTTGAGCAGGACAGTTGAATAAGCAGTCATGACATCGCTACTTAAGATGAACCACAACACAGTTTTAAGCCATTTGGAACGAGCTGGTTACAAAAAGAAGCTCAATGACTGAATTTCCATATGCGATTCGTTGTTGATACAAAACAAAACCGATCCATTTTTGAAGCAAATAGGTCACATGCTACAATGTTGAGCGAAAGCGACAGGATTTGGTCCAATAAAATTAATATTTATCTGAATTCTTACTACAAAAGGCCCTGATACTTCTTGCTCAACCTGATACAAGTAGTACTGGGTGGGCCAAAAGTCTCTTTCCTATGTAAAAAAATAATAACTCTTTTATTTGAAGATATTTTGGAGTAATTTTTTTTTTGTTGCGGACACAAAACTTGGCAGATTTGACATGGAGCACTACACGATCGCACAGCAAACACAAATCGTCGTATTATTTTTGGAAAACAGGCGGTCAATAATTTACACTCAACGTGCCTACCGGCAATTTTATAGAGTTCGAAATGCTCCAACAGCTCCCACTATTCGTGCAATAATGGCCAAATTTGAGCAATATAGGAACGTTGGCGATGTGAGGCGTATCGGTAGACCTCGTTATGGACAATCAACCGAAAACATTCACGTCGTTAGTGAAAGTGTTGTAGCCCATCCTGAAACATCGACACGACGACGTTCAACACAATTATGCATATCGCGTGGCACGATTCGTCAGATTTTGAGGAAAGATCTGCACCTATATCCTCACAAAATCCAATTGGTCTAACAACTCAATCCTGATGACCCAGAAAAATGTTTGGAGTACCGCAGAATTGTCCTTAACATTGCCGAAAATGACAAAGAAGTTTTAGGAAATTTTATGATGAGCGACGAGGCACATTTTCATCTGAGTGGATTTGCAAACCAACAAAATTTCAGGTTTTGGGGCACACAGAATCCCAAAAATCTCCATCAACGTCCCTTACACCCACTTCGTGTTACTGTTTGGTTTGGAATAACCTTGCGTAAGATTTATGGGCTATATTTCTTTCAAAATTATGCGGGTGCAAGCGTTACAGTTAATGAGCATCGCTACAGAACAGTGCTTCAGGACTTCTTTTTCCCACTCATGCAAGCAGACAACAATGTTGAGATCATGTGGTTTCAGCAAGACGAAGCTACCGCTCACACAGCTTGTGAGACAATGAATTTATATCGCGAAAAATTCCCAAATCGAATTATCTCAAAAAACGGTGATATTGAATGGCCACCGCGATCGCCTGATCTGTCGGCTCTAGACTTTTTTTTATGGGGTTACCTGAGGGAAAAGGTTTACATTAGCAAACCACACACTATAGAGGAGCTGAAACTCAACGTTGGAGAAGAAATCGCTCAAATTACGCCGGCAACACTTCAAAAAGTCATTCTAATGGCGGCCACTTAACCGATGTAATTTTCCATACATAATAAAAAAAAATGTCCATGATATAAACTTTTATTTGTAATTTATTTCATTCGTTGTTATCTTTTCATTCAAAAGTTGTTCCAGATTTACACAGGAAAGGGACTTTTGGCCCACCCAGTATAATACACTAGTTCTCTGCCTAAGTGTCCAGTTCCGATAGAAATAAAACTTCACGGACCTTAGTATCTACAGCCAATTTTATTTTGGATCGCCTCGTATCTTTCATCCTGTTCTTTGAACCTCGCCTGGAACTTGAACGTTTATTGTACTCGTATTTTGGAATGGATTTTCCGATGACCTTCATTGAACAATGCAAAACTAACTGATAGCCTGAAGTCTATCTTCACTGGAATTCCTAATGTGGAGACTTTTACCACTATATCGAGCCCTTACTCCAAATTTATCGTAAGCGACAATTTTGCCAAAATTGTATTTGTCATACCATTCGACAGTTAACATTAACTCGCATCAAGCCACACATTATTGTAAGCATAAAACTTTCAAATATACGAGTACAGTTACAAAGAAACCAAATATCGCAACCGACCCAAGAATTTTCGCTACTTTTATCGCAAACGCCAGAAGGTGTCATTTGCGCTAAACTGTTTTAGTAGAAAAAAAAAAAACAATTCTCTTGCATTTTCCAAGTACACGTTGAAGTAAACTCTGTCTGCCCTTTATTCAGCTTATGTTAGCGTGTCTAACTAACTGTAATGAACAACAAGTAAGTTTTTTTTTTTTAGGTTTTGCAGTACAACGTCATTCGTTTTTGTCGTTTGTGCATATTTTGTGTCATTCTTAAAGTCTTAACAAAATAAAATGCATAAAATCATGTTTATTTGATTGGCTTTAACTAAAATGTCAGAGATAGATAGGATAAGCATCAAGCTTATCAACTCAAAATAAGCTTGTTCTCTGCAGTGATAGTGAAACAACTAACGAACCTGATATGCAGATTGCAGAGGAAACCTCTGTTGGAAAGCGTAGCTACAAAAACGAAAACCTTTATCTAAGAAGGTACTGAATAAAATGCGGTTAACCTCTGGAAAGTGTGGAAATGATTGTGCTAATAAATTTACCGAAAGTGATCGTATGAACCTAAAAGAACATTATTGGAGAATGGGTAATTCTGAAGAGGAAAAAACCTGGTTACTCACATGCTTACCACCCAAAAGTGTTCGTAGATAAAGGGCAACAAGCAACATAAGTAACGTTTCATATGACTGTGTTGTTAATTATAAAGAAAAATACATACATTAAAGTTTGCTAACAATATTTATTGAGAACGCTTGATATTTCCCAAATGACTCTACGCTATACAGTAGAAAATTTCAATGAACTAAACTTAATTCGAACTAATAAAAGAGTACGAGTGTGCCTCATAACAAGTCTGATGAAAATAAAGTTGCAGCTTTAAAGTCTTTTATTGAACAACTTCCCTCAGTTTTTCTTTTTTTTTATAAAGTAGTGCGCGCCCAAGGGTTAAGGTGCCCTTAAAATGTTTGCACAGACCGCGGGTGAAGGAAATTAGGGAGGGAAGAAAAATAGGTACCGATGTACGTTGATTTTAAATGTCTGAATCTTATAATGTCTAGGAAATAGAGAGCTCGGCTGCTCTCTAAGCGTGTTGTTCGGCTTAGGAACGAATCATGATATTTCAGAGTGCGTCCGAAAGTGAGCTTGAGGGTATACCGATGAGCATTCATAGCGAGACGGGTGTTACGGTTAAAGGTTTGGAGGGCCGGAATGCTACTGCCGACTTCAATGGAGCGCTGTTGGTGGTAATAGCGATAAAACAAAGTGAGACACGAGACATTTCGTCGGTGTTCGAGGGTGTCCATTGACTGGGTGATGTTAGCATCACTTATGAGTTTTGTCGCACGGTTTTGAATCTTACCTAGCAGGGGCAGAGATGTTTTAGGCGCACCTGACCAGATGTATGCATTGTGCTTCAATTTTGGGCGGATGAATGCCTTATATATCGAGGCCAGGTCAAAAGGGGAAAATTATTTCTTACATCGTTTGAGGAAACCAAACCAGCGTAAGTTGTCATTGACATTGAGAATGGAAAGTTTTTCAATTTCGACGATGCAAGTGCAATTCATGGATAATGGCTGGATGTTTAAATGTCACTTTAACGACAGCATTCTGTTTTGGAAGCATTAAATTCCACTCTGTTGATGGGTTTTCAATTGGTTATGCTGTTAATATCGGAATTCTTCTACCGCGAGCATCGAAGTTGTCGAATTGCAGAGGCTGAGTAAGGTCAATGAATCTCAAGAAGAAATTCACCAGACGAGTCCTGAAACAAAAGGATGCTCCCCCCCCCCCCTCCCCAACTCCCAAAGCACTCCCTTCTTTCCCTGGGCTGGATCAAGGTGTCATACGACCCGTGTTGAAGATCAACCTGGCTGAGGGCCCAGTATCTCCAAAAATAGCTCTGTCGCGAACGGAGTATCTGGATACCTGGCGACCTCCGGATTAGCTAGCCTTATCTGTATACAGCGGATCTCTGTACAGATGGACACCCCTTTCTCCGCTACTCGTGGGTACATTTATGGAAAATACCAAAAAAACAAAAACCGAGGCCGGTACTACACCGACTACCGGCAAGGCTCCTGCATTGCCGAGAGGAGGCAAAACTGTGGCAGGTCATGGTGCGCCATCCTCTAAAAAGCAAACGCAACCAGCCTAAAAATAAGAATTCAGGAAGTGTTAGGACTGTGGCAAGCCATGGTCCTATCACTTCCTCCACCCCCAGCAGCAGCAAGTTTGTGGTAGGCCACGGACTTGTCGCTGCTACCAAAATTCCTCCCTCTAAATAGGAATCTGGAGCTCAGCCGCATTGGCAAGCTCCATCTAAGGCGCTCTATATAAGACGCCGAAAGGCTTCACGCATTATCAAAACCTTCGAATCCATTCCGGAGGTTGAGAGAAGTGCGGAAATAAAGAGCAAGGTTAAGTGGGCTAAGAACACTGTAAAAGACGGATTACCCACTGCTTCCACTGCTCCCAAAACGTCAAAAGACTCCTCTAAGCGCCAGAGATCGTTGGAGGAACTGTACCGGTTTCCAAGAAGCCCAAAACATATAGTTCTACAACCCCTGGGCCATCCAGCAGTACATCTCTGAGGTCTTACAATGAAGTCTTAAAGGACGCATTGGTTATCGCGGTGATCGACAGGAACGATACCGACGGTTCCATTACACCGGAACGGTGGCAGATGGTCAAGCTGCCACGTAAATTATAAAAATTATAAAATTATAAAAAAAAAAAAAAAAAAAAAACCTCGAACTCGTATCTGGATTCCAGCCGAACCCTCCTCTCCAGAAAGTATTCTGAAAATCATCCGGCTCAGTAACCCGACTCTTCCAACTCATGACTGGAAAGTCGCGATACTGGAGGAACTAAGGGGTTCTTATAGATGCGCGTTAATTGTGATCAATAAGGAATCCCTTAATCCTCTGGCGCAGACGAAAGGCATGATTCGGTTAGGATTCGAGTCCATACATTTAAGGGTGTACAAAAAGGATGAGCTGGATGCTGATAAGAAACCTCATCCTCCTTTAATACCTGATATCACAACTTCGGATCTCGGAGCGTCGATATCCTTTCCAGAATTGGATAGCGACGACTCCAATCTGTCCGAGGTGACTATCAAGCCGTCGGTCTCCTCTTCTGACACCCTGTCGGAAATGGAAACCGATGACGAAGCAATTAGAGGTCCTACACCATCAGAGATAGAAGATGAGCTCTTGGGCACATCTTCAGAATCGGAGGACCTCAATAACACCGTTGTGGAGGTGACTCTGGAAGACTGTAGCAATGATACGGTTTCTCCAGATTAACCTCCACCACTCAAAAAAGGCTTCGGCCGCACTCATTCTGCGTCTTTCTAAAAACGCAGAAGACATAATCCTAATCCAGGAACCATGGATTCTAGAAGGCGTCGTTCGTGGACTTAGGACACCCACATACGCTCCGCTCTATATAAGAGACAAAGGTAAGATTATAACTTGTATATTAGTGAAACGTAGCCTTAATGTATTTCTGCTTCCCAACCTCAGTGACCCCGACTTAACCGTTGCCAGACTAGAGACTGCCAAAGGCTCCTACTGGCTGGCATCGGCTTACCTTGTCCACGACCAAGTGGGCCCTCTCCCTGGTGATAACCTAGAAAGGGTGGTACTGGAAGCTGGAAGGCAAAAAACTGGCCTCATAATCGGATGCGACGCTAACGCACACCACACGGTATGGGGCAGTACCGACATCAATGATAGAGGTGAGTCACTTTTAGACTATATTTTAAGTACTAACCTCTTAATTTGCAACATTGGCAATGAGCCCACATTTATAACTAGAAACCGACAGGAAGTGCTAAATATCACTCTTGTCTCCGACAGAATCACTCAAATGCTAACGAACTGGATGGTATCGTCTGAACACTCCTTTTCAGACCATAGATACATCCAATTCAGTCTGAGTGATGCTCCCCCCAGCCAACCAGCTTTCCGAAATTTCCGGAAAACTGATTACCCAAAATACAGAGGAATACTGTCAAAAACGTTATCCTCTGAACTATCAAGTCCCCCGCGTGACACCAATGAGCTTGACATGAAAGTCAGGGAATTTACTCTGGCTCTCAATCAGGCTATGGCCGCTTCCTGCCGTCTTATTCAACCAAGAGGCAAGAAAAAGCCACATTGGTGGACATCGGCACTGGGACTGCTCAGAAACGCCTGCAGAAAACTTTTCAACGTAGCAAAAAGCACAAGAAAAGTGACCGACTGGGACTCATATAAAGAATCCCTCAAATTATACAAAAAAGAACTGAGGAAGGCAAAGCGACAATCCTGGAGGTCATTCTGCGACAAAATTACAGAAACCTCTGAGGCTTCGCGGCTAAGAAAAATCCTCTCCACAAATCCTATGATGCCCAGCTGTTTGAAAAAAACCGATGGCTCTTGGACAACCTCAAGTGATGAATCACTCAACCTGCTTCTGGACACCCACTTTCCAGGTAGCTCCCATCTCGCTGCCAGTAGCAGCCCAAACAGGCCTACTACAACCGTAACCAAAATTCATGGTCTGATTACGAGCGACAAACTGCTCTGGGCGCTGCATGGCTTCAAACCATACAAGTCTGCTGGTCCGGACGGTATAATACCTGCCGAGCTACAGAGGTCCTCAGATATTATTTTCTACCAGTGTTAGAAAATATTATGAGGAGCTGTGTAGAACTTATCCACATTCCACTGTTATGGAGAGAAGTCAATGTAGTATTCATTCCCAAAGCTGGAAAACGTTCTCATGTAGTCCCAAAGGACCTCAGACCTATAAGTCTATCATCATTCCGTCTGAAAACTTTAGAACGACTGATTGATATCCATATTCGAGCTAAAGTTGATCCAAGACTTCTGTCTACGGCTCAACATGCCTACTGTAAAGGAAAGTCGGTGGAAATGGCTTTGCACTCTCTGACTAGCCACATCGAACGATCCCTACAATATAAGGAGTACACAATGGTTGCTTTAATAGACATCGAGGGCGCCTTTAACAACGTCAACACATCCGCAATCACGACTGTGCTGTCAACTCTGCAGGTAGACGGCTCACTTGGGGAGCTGATTAATCTAATGCTAACAAGCAGGATAATCAACTCCAAACTGGGTGAGACTTCTGCTAAAAGATATGTCAGTAGGGGTACGCCGCAAGGCGGTGTCCTCTCTCCCCTTCTCTGGAACTTAGTAGTTAACGAACTACTGATATACCTGGAAGAGGGTGGTAGCAGAGTGATTGCCTATGCGGATGACGTTGCCATAGCCGTCTCAGGAAAACATCTAAATACCATTAAAGAACTCCTCCAAGTAAATCTTAACAGATTAACCTGCTGGGCAGATCGCTGCGGATTGGGAATAAACCCCCATAAAACTGATCTTGTCCTCTTTTCTAGGAAATATAAAATTCCAATCATAGACCCTCCTTCAATAAACGGTACCAGCTTAGTTTTCTCCGTTACAGCAAAATATCTGGGACTCATTTTTTACAGGAAACTAAACTGGAAAGCTTTATTCTCTTCTCAACCTTCAACCTCGCATAACCTACTGGCTATACATCTCCGTCATAAGACCGATACTTACTTACGGGGTGGTTGTATGGTGGACGGCCTTGGAAAATGCAGTCAACCGCATTAAACTAAGCAGAGTCCAAAGATGCTGTTCTTTGTCTATGCACAAGCGGAGCCTTGCGGTCTACCCCCTCTGCGGCATTAGATATTCTGCCTCACTTGGCACCCCTCGACATTTTTAGCAAGCAAGTAGCTGCGACTGCAGCTATTACACCATACCTGAACTTTGGTTTGACAAAAACTTCCATGTAAGCTTCCCCTCTAGATCATTCTGGGAGGAGGATGCTTTCATGGAGGACAAGTCAATCCATCTCTACACAGATGGATCTAAAACCGATAGCGGAGTTGGTGGCGGTGTTTTCTCAGATAAGCTAAATCTAAGCATCTCTTTCCGCCTTCCAAATCACTGTAGCATGTACCAGGCGGAAATTTTGGCGATTAAAGAAGCTCTGTCCTGGCTGAAGAAAAACGTGATATCTGCAAAGGATATCCGCATATTTTCGGATAGTCAAGCCGCCATCAAGTCCCTGGACTCGGTCTCATTATATTCTAAAACCGCCCTTGAATGCCGATCATCTCTCATGGAGATGGCAGAGCAGTTCAACATTCACCTTTGTCGGGTGCCGGGCCACGGAGACATTCCAGGGAACTGCAGAGCCGATGAACTTGCCAAAATTGGAACCACTCTACCTATCCTACCGGACAAAGGTAGTATAGGTATACCAATCGCTACGTGCAAACTACTCGTAACACTAAAGCTGAATGCCAATAAAAGAACAGACCTTAGGTGGGCAAACATGTCTAGCGACCAAACAGATCTGGCCAAAGCTAGATCTGAGTCGCTTTAAGTGTCTGATCCTTTTGGATAGGAAACATCTCAGCGCCATAATAGGTGTCATTACTGGACACTGCCTCATAGGCAAGCACGCAAGAGGGCTTGGCGCTTTTACTAATGATTTCTGTAGAAGCTGCATGGACGAGGAAGAGGAGGAGGAGACAGAAGTAAGCTTCATCTAGGAGCTTTCTTCTACAATAACTAAACGATCTAGAAAAATTAGACGTTAACAGTCTTCTAAGTAAGAAGATCATAGATCCACGTGGCATCACAATGGGCCAATAGGCCTAAGTGGGTTGGTATTTCCAACAGCCACTCTTACCTAACCTAACCTAATATCGGAATTTAATGAACTTAACATACACTGTCGTTCCCGTTCTACAGCCGAAGAGCAGAGACGTGAGTCCAGAAATGAATATGAAAACAACGGAGTACTGTCGTCAGCAAAGGAATATATTGGATTAGAATTGATAAAAATTGATAAAAATTAAAAAGAGTGTCGGAGACAGAACGGTAGGAAAAAGAATTCCTGGATCGCTCAGATGGCAAATGTACAGCAACGCCTGGGGCTAACCGCCGAAGCGATACAGGACCGATCAGTATGCAGACGCGTTCTGCGATCTGCGGCATTAGCCAACCCGATAAGCGGAGCAATAGCGATGCAGTAAAAATGGGAAACTCGTTATGCATAAGTTCGTGTAGCGAGGAAAGGGCTAGTAAAATGAAAAGAAGAAGTCGGAGACAGAACGGAGCCCTGGGGTACACCAGCATTGATTTTCTGAATATCAGACTTGAAACCATCCAAGACAACTTGAATTGAACGTTCCGAAAGGCAATTTCTAATCCATTGGAGAAGGGAGTCATCAATCTCAAATGCACATATTTTAGACAAAAGAGCCTGATGCCAAACTCTGTCAAATGCCTTAGAAATATCAAGTGCAAAAATCATGCTTTTCCCAGACTGATATACGCTTTGGTTCCACTTTTCGGTGAGACATGCCATCAAATCACTAGCCAGTGAACCTGTTGCTACGAAAAAACCGTATTGCCGGTCATTAAGAAGTTTTCGTGTTTAGAGATATTTCAGGTACTGACGGTTTATCAGCGTTTCCATGACCTTGGAAAGAAGGGACGTGAGTGCAATGGGTCTGCAGGAGGAGAGAGATGATGATTCGCCATCCATCTGCTCGGGAAGAGTCCTAAAGAGTAGGATTGATGAAAAGGCTAACGCAGTGGTTTTGCCAGCGTGGAAGAGCACCTCTTCAGAAGAAGGGGAGATATACCATCAGGACCAGCGAATTTATGTATATTAAGATCTTTAAGTACTCTTGCTACTACACGAGTGCAAAAGTAGATTCGTCCCATTGAAGATTCAACGCACTCAAGTGTAGGCGGAAACAAAGCACAATCTGGAAATGGGAAATGTTGAACTGGCCGCAAAATGTGCAGCAAGCAGATTGACTATGTCCAAAGAGCTGAAATGTCATTGTAAATGAGCGTTGGGATGGAGGATGAGGCAGAATATTTAATATTTTTGACAAACGACCAAAAACGTTTACTATCTTTGGGACATTGTAGTATTTTTTGCCTCAACTTTTGATCGTACTACAATTTCACACGCTTAAGAAAGACGTTGCAGTCATTTCTGGCTCGTTTAAACTTTTTTCAGTTTGCCGCGGTAGGGTTGGTCTTGAAGAACCGAAAAAAAATTTCTCTCACCCTAATAGCCTCTTTACAGCTCGAGTCGTACCATGCCTTTTCTTTTGGTTTGATACTCTTCATCCGATGAGGGATAAAGGATCTTATTCCAAAGAAAATAGTACTTGTGATCATATCAGCAGCTGTATCCACGTCGTTATCGAGGAAGTTTAACGAGCAGTTAAAATTGTTAAGGAAGCTGTTAAGACCGCTTCAGTTGGTTTTCTCGTATTGCCATAAGGTTCTTTTAGGAACTCTTTCTTTAGCTGTGTGGTCGGTATACGAGAAATTAGCTGATATGACACAATGGTCCAACGAGCCTAGAGCACATCAACGGTGTACTTATCAGGGTGAGAAGTTAAAAACAAGTCCAGGGTGTTGGCGGTATGACTATCAACGTCTGTTATTCGCGTAGGCTCATTTACAAGCTGCGTTAAGTTGTTTTCCGCAGCGAAGATCTCAACACACCGTCCTTCGGGTGTTGTCTGTCCAGAATGTCGAAGCCACCCAGAATTGTGTACAATAACGATTTCAGTATGAGGCTACAGGGATAAAATTCTTTGAATGGAGTCAAACAGCGCATCAGACTCGTTAAAAGTCAAATTGCTGTCCAGTTTGGGGTTTCTGTAAATAAAGCAGTAGTGGATAATTTGCTTACGGAAATGGAATTTTAACCACATAAAATTGAATTCCGGATTGGGACAGGGACTACATGGTGGTGGAGTTAGGGAAAAGACGTGGACGTACACAGAAAAGTGGTTGATTTTAAGCCCGCGAATATTGGCTATATCGACTCCAAATTACCGCGTCATTATAAAAAAAAGTCTGACACAAAAAACACAAACACCGCCGATACTAAGCGCAGCTGTGAAGTAAAAATGCAGTGCCTTCGCATTACTGCCGCAAAAAAGGCAATAAACTGTACCTTCCTCAAAACTTTTCCAACATAAGCACATTATTGAAATTCAAGATAAATTCAATATTCAAGAAAAAAATATGGAAAAAAATTTGAGCTTCCATTTTCCACAAAAAAGACAAATCCACATTATGTGAAAAATATGAACATGCTGAGAAAGAAGAGCAGAGTGTTTTTCAGCAAACCGATGAATATAAAAACCATATTAAGGGCAAAGACAAATCAAAAGGATCGGTTTTGGCTGATCAAACAAAAGGCAAGGTAGACTCATCATTTTTATGTGCAAGCTTATATGCACGCTCCACACAGTAAAAGCTTTACTAGTCCACAAAATGCGCATATTTCAATGAAAGCGTTTACGAAAACGGTACCGTTGCTTTTTGTGTGAAGAAAATAACGGGAAAAGGGGTTGTAAATGAAATTTGCAGCTAAATACCTAATTTTGGTAGATCAGCGAAACACTCAGAAGATTATTCACCTCTAGGATCTAATCTGCGAATGCATAGTGTGATGAAACATCAAGACTTTATCAATGACATTGTTGCCAAATAAAATTGAATACCCTTAGACCGGCGGCTTTCGAAAAAAAAACAGATCAGTAGTCTTGTTAAAACATAGATTTTCAGACTATTGCGAGACGAAGGAATATGATATAGCTCAGCAAATATCTCTACGTGTTGGGGTGTAGTAGCGGTTTATGAGCTACCTCAATTGTCATGATCTGAAAGAGCTTTGTGAAAAAACCTTTCAATTCAACTCTTCGATTAAGGATGTTTTAAATGAAACTGAGGAAGAAGACATGTAATTAAATTTTTGTAATCATTTTTTCGTTTGATTTTGATAAGTACTTTCAGGAAAATAATATTTTGCATTTTCTTGTTTTTTTTTTAGTAAATAATATTTTAACTATCAAGCTTTATTAATTTTTGTTCTATTCTATGTTATGTTATTTTGTTTTCGTTTCAAATCTTTATTTATTGCCACAAACTTGTTAACATATTTTAGAGCATGACATCGAAAATATCGCAAACGACAAAAACTGCATTTATTTCTTGAGAAAAATATCTTATTTAATGTCGCCAAACATGATTGAACGCATAAATCGAGCCCTTTTGGTTATAATATACAGGAAAATAACAAAAAAAGAACATTTCCTGTAAAATTAAACATTTGTCTTTTACGATTAACTTCCGGTTAGGGCTCGACATGTACGAGTACATACTTCTTATTAGATCACGCTACACTCATAACATTTTCACCTCCATCGCTGTCATTTTTCTCCCATAGTTTTAATACATCGTCCAACATTGCGATGCGTATATTAAAGCTGGATGAATATTTGTCGTGTAAAACAAACCGTTGATTTTACGCGACATTTTAATCTCCCAAGATACTGACACGCCTACACGATCGCACTACGGCACGATCATCCCTTTCAAATAAAGAGAGTTTTTTGACTGATAGACCTTCGATGACTTTTAAACCGTGCTGTCAAATGTTCTTTTGACATTTAAGTTCAGTATGGACTTTCAGCAGAACAATGCTTGTATATCATTTACACTTATTTTGAAAATCGGTCTATAATTCGCGAAACATATGGTGTTTTAGCCCACCAGCTAAGCTAGCTATTCGTCTTGCCGTGGATGAACTATCGTGCCAAAAACACTTTAATAATATATGACGCAAAACAAACAACGCCTCAACGTAATATGCTACGTACAACAGAAACTATAGCTGTGAAAATGTGGCGGAAGATCCGGAATTGTCAAGTTGACATCGATTGCAACAGATTGGCCTTTATCCGTTCACTATGTGGAATGTCCTAAGCCTGTAAAAGACCCAAGAAAGACTCATAAGACTTAGTTACGCCCACGAAAAATCACTGTTTGGTGTGGGCTTCTCGATGATGGTATATGTTGATACAAAATATACTTACCCTGTTCATCATACCTATACTTGTCTTCATAGAATCGCGTACATAAACTACATAACCAAACAACTAACACTACTCTAACATGGAATGTAATGGAATTTAAAATGAGTACTGTAATACTGAATTTTACTAGTGAGTCGTAATAAAACCTTTTTACCGAACGGTCTTTCTTTTTTTTTTAATTCAAACTGTAACAGTATCATCCTTAGTTTTTTAAAAATTAGAACGGAGTTCGTATTAAAGTTAATGGCCAATATTACCAGCCAGTAATCACTGATTATTTCTTCGAAAATATGAACGATATGTGGTTCCAGTAAAACATTGACTTACTGACGATTCGATTCAATGACAATATTATATCGCAAAATGGACCATTGAGCTGGGCACCGAGATCGTACATATTGATGCCATTCGATTGTTTCTTAAAGTCTTTGAAGTTGACTGATAAACCGCAAACTTTTCATTTGGAAGCCAATATTCAGGGTGTTATTGGTGAGATAAGAGCACCAAGTGTTCGAAAAATTGGCTATATGAAAAGATATGAACATACGTCGTCAAAAACAAGCGAGGAAGTCGTTTTTACAACATAATGTCATGAACAAATTGGAAGGTTGAAGTCGCCTTCGGCTTGCGTGTGTCACCTTAGATGCAATCGTTCTCTGTTACGTCGTGCCTTGAGGTTAGATTCGAAGAATCTCTAGATCGGAACCCTTATTCCCATTCGTGGCCCAGCCATCTCATTGGATATGCAAACGCCTGAATAGACCGATGTCGCTGTACAGCCCACTGAGTTCGTCGTTGAATCTCCTGCTTCAATCCCTCTCAAGATAAATGTGATCGAGAATCACACGCAGTATCTTTCTTCTGATTCTTGATCAGCTTTCGACAGAGTTTAAGTCTCTGCACCGTAGAGCTGGGCCGAGATAAGCGTCCTGTCTAAAGCCAGTTTAGTTTAACAAAAGAGTGCACTGTTAATCAATTGCCCCTTGAGGCCAAAAAAATCAATTTCAATAGTTATTTACCATCTGATCACTGCATTAATGTCACTGCTGTCTGTTACTGCAGAGCCAACGTCGAACTTATAGCTGCAAATGGTGACTGGCCAAACCTTCCAATCCGCTTAGATATCAGGAATTGGGGTTTCGGGTTCGAATAAACCACAATCCAAATATTCGGTCTTAGTAAGACTAAACAATCATTCATTAAGACTTGCCAGAAAGGCAAAGCACAAAACTATGACTAAAAAACAAAGCCTACGAAAAAGACAGACAGAGAATAAAAACTTTGATGGGCTAGCGAAGCTCTTACCAAAATACGAGCCATCTGTGGTTTGGAGCAAGATCGAAATTATCCAGAAGGTGATTACATTCATCACAGACTTACGTAAAAAATGAGAAGACTACCTGAAGACTTTGTGGATTGTTTGAAATTTTATCAAGAACGTCATACTCGGTTGACGAGTTGCTGAAGAAGGCGAAATACCAACGGTAGTGCTGCAATTACTCGTCAAAAACCCAGATTTGCTGTCAAATACAGCTGATAATGAGACAACTATTTCCCTACAGAAGCCAAAAAAGCCACCAACTCGATCGAAGAAGAACGATGCCAATACTAAGAAGACCGACAGAACTAAAGTGGTTAGCGGTAAAAGTTCAAACAATTAAAAGACGGAGGAAGTTATTGCTACCACTTTACCAAAATCCACTCCGGCCGAGGTAGCAACAAAACCAACAGCAATCATAACAGTATTCTCTCGTGAAGAAACTTCAGTTCCAGTGCAATCAAAGTTGCAGACTCAGTCACTTCCGGTCATGGTTCGCGTTCGAAGGGCAACAAAAAACACATAAAATACTGAAACGTGTTCCTAAAACATTTATTCGAATGCTCTTCACGCATCCAGATAAAATACTTTCCTGGAGTACTAATGGAAAAGCTGGAAATCAAAAATCGAAACCAGCCCCAAGACGAGCTTCCACAGGAACGGATAAGAGAGTAGTCTGTTTCACCAACAGATGTGTTTCTTCTGTCATTACCTGTGGTCACGTCTTCGATTTTGAGTGGGAGAAATGTCTAAAACACCGACAACTCTGAAAGCCTTGAGAATCTTAACAACTTCTTTGCTATTGGCGATAAAAAATGACGTGAAGTCTCTAACAAATGGCAAATCCATGACTTGCTTCGCTGTGTCGGTGATAACTCGACTGAATTCGCCGAAGAAATTTAATGCTCCCTGCGTGCAGAAAGTGAATACGATGCAGCAAACTTGTAAATAGTTTGCAAAATCATTTGATGACTGTTCGATCTTTAAAAATATCAATCCCATGATGGATAACCATCAGGTTTCCTCTGGATAGCTTCCATCAAAAAATGTCTCACTGCAAGGAGTGGAATACTGGACATCAGCTAGAATTGCCTTGGCTAAGTCAGGAAAGTGCCTTTCATCGTGTACAGAGTCTGCATTTCCCACAGTCACGATGTCCAATGCTCCATCACACAGCAACACAGAGGAACTCCACTCACCCAATAACAAATTGGACACTGAAATCAGCAGCACCACATACATCATTAACTTGAATTCCGAGGTCAATAGACTTGTTTACTTCGAAAAGTTCGATAAACATCTCAACCAACCAAAACATCGGTAGCTCAGAAACAAAGCTTACTTCAATCACTACTGCTGATACAACGACCAAACCCGTCAGCAAAATACTCCCCACCTCGTCTATGATTATCCAGCACAGAGTCTGCATTATCCACAACACATCTGCCTTGCATCCACAGCTTTAATTTCATCGTCAGTTCCTCTAATCTCTAGATACTCGTAACAAAAACGTCAAAATTCCAGCTACAACTCAAAATTCACAAATACGACATCTACCTGCAACTTAAATACGATATTCACTTCATTTAACTTGGCATCGATTGTTTGTGAGCCCACTACCCCGACAAGCTTCACCTTTTCTCAATCTACCTCAAAGCCTTCCGGACCGGCAACAGTCGAAACTGGGAATAAACAAAACGTATCCAATCTCTTCCTTCTTTACGAGGAAGTGCAATACACGCCAACCTTTACATTTTCTTTAACAAAACCAACAGACAGTCACGTTTACTCATCCTCTTGGAATTCAGACAATCCCAAAGACATTTGCGATTAAATCTTCTTTTATAAGACTGCGAACCGAATAAACCTCAACAGAAGTCTTATGTCCACTGGATGACGTCGCCCGCCCCGATAATGCCACAACGTCTGCAACTCTTCCATTAACTCTAATCAACTTTTAAAATCAATGTCCCAACGCGTCAAACTTTGTTTTCACCTTCTGTTGTAAGAAGAAAACCAGTTCATGAACTGGTCACCTGAATTCTTCCCCGCTCCGAAAAATAAAACTGTGAAACAAATGTTTTCTGTCAGTCAACTTGTGGATCGGACTCTACCTCAGGAATCACCTAACCGGAAGAAATCCTTGCCCAAATCTCCTTCGAAAAGCACTACAGTAAAGCAGATTTTCTCCAACACCTATTCCGCCGAATTGTTAATAGCAAAGGAATATAATCGATTGACCAATACGACCAGTGTCTACAATTCTGATGCATTATGCACCCAATAGGACTTCCATAATTCAAGGGATTACTTCTACAACTATGCGAATACTCAGAACTGTATGCAACCGGAACAAGACTACTTGAGTGCTGCTGGAAGTAGCTGTTCTGCGTCAGCCAAAATAAAATCCACCTCAATTTTCCCGCCGCCAGAAAGTGCTGCCGTATCTCCAGCATCTGTGTTACCACTGCTACCACCAAAACTGCTCCTTTGACGAAAAATTACTTTGCACACTCTATTTCATCAATTGCAAAGTGGGTGGCAGTGGCTCAAGTTGTAGTGTATTGGCTTCCCAATCGCACGGTTCGGGGTTCAATACCAGCCGTGACTGAAAGACTTTTTTCCAGGCAACTACAATCTCGTGAGATGAATGGTTGCCTAAATACAACATTAAGCCAATTTACACTAATAAGTTAGTTTCCCCATTAAATGTTGGATGTCACCCATTGAGCGAAAAAGCCGCTGAGCCTAAGTTAGTCTCCCCATTAAATGTTGGATGTCACCCATTGAGCGAAAAAGCCGCTGAGCCCAAACATCTTTCTTTCTCTTTTTGTCACATTTTCCGAAAAACTTAACAGATGCTTTGGCATTATAAGTGTAGTCATACCCACTTGAGTGCTAAGTTCTTAAAAAAAAAAAAAATTATCCCTAGGACCCCACAAATTTCCCCAGCAGTAATTATACTCGTAATCACGGAACCACATCAAATTGTAATCACGCGTCCACAAAGGATTCTACCACAAATTCCAACAATCAGAGCCAGCTACCATCTGCTGCGTTATATGGCGGGACAGTAGAACCTTAAACAAACGTCTCAAGCAACTTAACAAATTTTAACTTGAGCTACATTTGCGTCGATCTTGGGACGACAAGAACGGCTCTAATAGCTGGTAGATTGCTTTTGTTTTGTAAAACTTTTCAGTTTAGTTATTTGTATAAAAAAAAATTGTTGTAAGTATCAGTATGTTTTCGAACGAGTAAGACTAGAGTCTATAGGGACTCCTTAATGCGCTTGATGAACTCCAATTTTAACTTTAGTTTCTCCGGTTATGTCTGAGTGAATTAAACATTCGTTTTAATGGCATCATACATATCACCCATATAAGATCCCTGCGAGACTTCTTGAACACATTCTTCAAATCGGTGAAGACAATATGAAGATCTTTACCAGGATTGCGATGTTTCTCCATCGTAAGACATCGGTAAGACATTTTTCTGTAACAGTTTTGTGTAAATAATAAAATTTAGTGGAGACCTTGTTAAAAACGTTTGTTTTTATTATTACTTTGGGACTTCTTTGATGTGGTTCGGCAATGGTTAGGCAATAGTCTTCAAGAGTATTTTTCTTTATGTTTTTAGATTTTAAAAATGCATAAGAAAATTAATTTTAACAAATTGACTAATGAGGAATGGTTTGATTTATTGGATGAAATTCCTTCCGATGGGTCAGAAGTTCCTGAAAGTGAGAACGGGACTGAAACACATGTTCCTGATGATGTTTTTGAGGAAGAAGAAGCTGCATGTCTTTCTTTAATGCAAACAAGAGACAACAATTGGGAAAGTGAAGGTGAATGCCTATTGGAATCACTTGTGAGTACAGACTTACAGGTGAAGTGGACCAAAACTACTCATGGAAGCAGATGTGCTCAACGGTTTGCCGAAGCCATTGGCCCACAGATTCCAGATGGAGTCGAAATTTGCAGTGGATGTTACTTCCAAAACTTTAAACCAAAGAGAAGACAAAAAATAGAAACAACAAAACTAATTTTAATAGCGCGATGCTTTAAAAAAAATAAGTTTATTATCCAGCTGCACTCGGCAAAGTATCTTACGTGACTAATCGAAATACTCAAATGGCTCCACCAAAACGGCGGTGGTTTTTATTTTCATGCCAGTTCATAAGGTGAGAATTTCGCTACTTGATGTCGCTGCTATCAATAAGTGTGCATGGTGGCGGCAACATACTCCCCTCAGTAAGTGGGGCTGAAGTCATCGTCATCTCCGCATTACTCTCTTGGTCGCCACCCGATTTTATGTCTAGAACAGCAAGTTTAGCAGTAGGGCGCTCGAAGACGCCTCCCGACGTTTGTATTGTCGCTCTACTCACCTGACCGTCCGCGGCTACCACAGTGTGAATCACAACTCCTCTTGGCCAGCAGTTTCTTGGCAGATGTTCATCCACTATCATTACCGGATCCCCCTTTTCAATCGGCTTTACCTTTGCGAACCACTTCGACCGTCTGTTAATATTCGGTAAGTATGCTTTCACCCATTTCTTCCAGAAAAGGTCGACCATCATCTGCGAGCACTTCCAATTTTTTCTCAAGTCGGAAGCCTCCAGATTGCACGGGGGCTTGGCTCCATTCGAGGCTCCAAGAAGGAAGTGATTAGGCGTCAGGGCTTCGTCGTCATCTGCTTCCAGCGATACAAAGGTGAGGGGCCTTGAATTGATCGTGTTCTCAACTTCAGCAAGAGTGGCTCGTAAAGTTTCTTCTCCAACTTTATTGCATGGAAGAATGCTGTATAAACCTTGCTTAACCGACCGTACAAGGCGCTCCCATGCGCCACCCATGTGAGGTGCAGATGGTGGGTTGAAGTTCCAGGTCGTCTCAGCCGTCGTGAATTGCGCAGCCACTTTGCCCAAATCCAATTTTGCTAGTTCTTCGCGTAGTTCCTTCTCGGCACCTCGAAAGCTGGTGTCATTGTCGCAATAAATTTCCAATGGAGTTCCGCGTCGTGCAATAAAACTCCTTAAGCACATAATACAGGAGTCTGACGATAAACTGTGTGCCAACTCGATGTGCACCGCTCTAATGGTGAGACACGTAAAAATAGCCCCCCATCTCTTCTCGTTCCGTCTTCCCACGGTTACCATGATAGGACCAAAATAATCGAGGCCTACAAATGAGAATGGTCGGCAAAAGGCTCTCATACGTGCGATAGGCAGCTTGGCCATTTGTGGAACAACTGGTCGGGCGCCTTTGATTGTACAGAGTTGGCAGCTTCGCCTAACGCTCTTGAGAATGGTTCGAAGGTTAGCTATATGATATTTCTGCCTGATCTTGTTTAGTGTAGTCTCATGATTACAATGATGAAATTTTCGATGATACGAGTCGACTAAGAGGAACGTTATTCGGTGGAGCTTCGGGAGGATGATCGGTGTTTTACAGTCCTGGCCTACATGTTGCGCTAACAAAATGCGACCGCTCATCCTTAGAACATCGTCGTCGTCTAGAAATGGTGAAAGTTTTGCTGGCGGACTGCTTCTCGACAAATAGCTTGGTTTCTTCAGAGGTTGATTCTTTTTCAATATGTCAATTTCGCTTGGATACACTGGATGCTGGGCCTGCCGATAGAGTGCCGCTTGATTGCTTCAGAAGTTAGTCCAGCGATGTTGATAAGCGAACGTTTTTTTACCTTCATATCTATAAAGAGAATAACATATGCTAGAGTACGATACATACGTGTCCAGCTGCTGAAGCGGCTTTCTTCCACGAGGCAATATCTTGACACTGCGCTAGTGTGAAGAAGGTAGGGGCGAACTTCTTCATTGCTTTTATCGATTTCCGGTGTTTGGGGCCACTTTGCATCCGACATCCGCAGAAAAGCAGGACCGCTAAACCATTCACTCGTAGCGTGGTAGTCAGGCTCCAAATTCCATTTGGTGGCTTTGTCGGCTACCTTGAGTTTCGTTGGAAACCATCTCCATTCCGAGATATGAGATGTCTCCAGGACTTCGCCAACTCGAAACACATAATTGCTGGAACCTGCGGGGGTCTCCCTTTAGCCATGACAGCACGGTTTTCGAGTCGGACCAAAAGAACCTTTGACCTATAGGAAACTTGTGTGACTTGCAGATGAAAGTCGCAAGCCTTACGCCGAGGACTGCAGCCTGGAGCTCTAGCCGTGGAACAGATATTGGACGTTGCGGGGCAACCTTCGCTTTAGCGCACACAATCGTAACGTCGATATTGTCCTGATAGGAAATGCGGAAGTAGGATACCGCCGCATATGCGTTCTCGCTTGCATCTACAAAGGTGTGTAGCTGAACCTTTGAATCATTTTGACTTAGCATTGGCGAATAGCATCTAGGAAACTTTATATCAGTCACGTTCTGCAATAAAGTTGTCCATCGGAGCCACTTTTCAAACATGCTTGCAGGCAGCTCATCGTCCCAACCAATCGATGTCCTCCAGATCTCTTGGAGAAGAAGTTTGATGCAAATAAGGAAATGTGACAAGAATCCCAAGGGGTCAAACACTGACATAAGGATTTTAAGTACCTCACGTTTGGTAGGTACGGTCCACCTATTAAGCAGATCTCGTTTCAATCGGTTGAACTTAAGGACGTATGTAAACGCGTCGGATGAAGTGCACCAATAAAGTCCCAGGATCTTCTCTGCTGCCGGAGTGTCATTCGCACTAAATGCTTTAGTTGACCCCCCTCTGTCTTCATTTAGGGCCACTATGACGTTTGGTGAATTGGAGACCCAAATGCGGATGTGGAATCCAGCGTTTTGGTGAATGAACTTCACATCTTTGGCTAGTTTGATTGCCTCAGCTTCGGTATGGACGCTGTTGATGAAATCATCTACATAGTGGTGCTCAAGTATACCTTCAACAGCCCTTGGCATACTACCCATGAACAGCATAGCATTTTTATTTTTGACGTGGTGAGCTATACATGGTGAACACTTGGCGCCAAAGGTCATGACGTTCATCTGGTAGACGCTGGGGCTCTGCCCATCGTGAGTGTCGTTCCACAAAAATCTTTGTACATGTCGGTCCTCCTCTCGAACTCGTACTTGGTGGAACATTTCAGCAATGTCTCCACACACACCAATCTTTCCGCATCGAAAACCATACAGGACTGTCACCAAAGGTACAAGTTGATCAGGACCCTTAAGAAGAAAATCGTTTAGAGAAGTCCATTGCATTTTGCTGCTGCATCCCAAACAAGCCTAACCCTTGATGGTTTATTGGGATTTCTTACAATAAAGATTAGCAGATACCAAATCCGTTTTTGTCCGATATTCGTCTCGTCTGGATGCAACTTTATGGCATAGCCTTTTTTTATCAAAGTTTCTATCTGCTGGTCCAAAATACTGCGAAGTTCCTTGTCCTTATCAATCACAGCCTGTAGTCGATGATGTCGTTGAAGTGCCATCGGTAGACTATTTGGTAGGGAAATATCATCGAACTTCCATAATAATCCCACCTCGAAATAGTATCTTCAAGAATTTTAGTTGCTCGTTTTTCCTCTGCTGAAGTAATCTGCTCCGTGGGAATGCGAACACCGATGTTCTCCGTTGAGAAAAAATCACTCACGAGACGGTGCAGTTCCCTGTCTGCGTTGCAATCACACATGTGAAGGTGAAGTGAGTCACTATCAATTCCATTTCTATCACATTCATCAGGACCTTGCAGTGACCAACCGAGTCTTGTCTTGGTGGCAATTGGCTGCGACCAACTTCCCTCAAAGACTTTGAGCGGAACGCCTAACTTCCAATTATCAATGCCTATTAAAACCCTCGGACGTGCTCGTTGATATGATGGTATAGGCAGCCCAACCAGATGCGGATAATGTTTGGCTAGCGTCTGTCCGGAACTAGTCTGTTGTGGTAGGTTAAGGCCTTGAACTGTGCGCACGTTGTTTAGTTGGTATTTGCGGGCGCCGCTATTCCTGCCAGCGATTCCTAGAGACACTACTTTGGAATTGCTCTCTATGCGAGTTGTGTCGGAGGTCCACCTTAGACATAGTTATTCAGCTCTTCCAGATAGCCCTAATAGGCCAGCGAGTTCTTCGTCCACAAGTGTGACCGAAGATCCTCCGTCCAAGAAGGCAAATGTGTCGACTGTTCTACCGTTAGCGTACAAGGTCACTGGCAGAACTCGAAAAAGGACTTTGGGAAATTTGTGTTTGTGGTGAGTTAGAAGTGACGACGTTGACGGGCGGGTGGTTAAGCCTGCTTTGAATAGTTGTGTAAAAGAGCATGGTGTTTCGCTTCACATCCGCCAATACCACACGCCTTTGCTATTCGGCACCGCGAATATGAATGTCTTCCAAGACACGAGCGGCACAAATTGTATTCTCGCACCATCTTCCACCTAACCGACAATCCAGCGTCCTTGAAGGTTTTGCAACTGGATGCCAGATGATTAGCTTGGCAGATATCACACTTTTTCGCGTTTGTACCTGGTTGGGGCCTCACGTTGGATTCCTTAACTGCTGCATGTGCATATAGATGAGCGCTTTGCTTTGATGAACGTTTTCCACCTGACACAGGTGTCGCAGACAGCGTTGTCACGGTGCATGCGGCCTCAGCGATGTCATACAGCCAATCACTAAATTCCCACAGGGAAGCAGGTTGTACATTTTTAGAGAAGATTGCCCAATTTAACAGGAGATGCGGCGGCAGCTTATCCACGAATTCCTTCAAAAGCGCTGGGTTATTGAAATGCGCTGTCGTGTTTGTTGCCTCCATCGTTGCACATACATTTTTGATAGCTAGAGCGTAGTCAATTAACGATTCCAGTCTCTCGGCCTTTGGAGGTGTTATGTGCCTTGCCCTTTCTATCAATGCGTGTATAATTTGATCTGGTCGCCCAAAAAGCATTCGCAATGTTTTTATGACATCGGGCACCATAGCCGGTAGTACCAGTCGATGTTTTACTGCCTCCATTGCTTTTCCACAGAGACATTTTTGTAGGCGAATAAGGTTTTCCCCATTTGAAAACGCGGCTAACTCCGTACTCTGTTCAAAGGAACTGATGAAAACTGGCCAATCTTCAGGATTGCCGTTGAACTTGGGTAAATCCTTCGGAATGACGTTCCTTACAGCAAGTTGATTAGAGGAAAGTAACTTACCACTGTCGAGGGAAGGTTGTGCTGCATTTCGGGTGAGTTTTACCTGGTTTTGTTGTGCTGAACTGCTACAGCCGGGCAGAAGATGTTGTTGGGCTGTTTTGTAGACAATATTTTCCAGCCGTTGTTGTTGTTTACAGGAGGCTTCGGCTTGCTCGTCATCTGAGTCTAGAGAAAGAATTTGGTACTTTTGTTGTAGGTATAATTGGTTGCTTTGTTCTCGCAACAGCTTTTCCTCCTCCAGTCGTTGTAAGAGTAGTTGTGTCTCCCTTTTTGCAGACGTCAAAGATGCTGATGACCCCGCATTTTCTTCAAGAGAATTATTTAATGCTGCTGTTGTAAGTACAGCTGGCGCATTTGGCGACGTTATATTTTGCTTTTGGCTTGGATTTGGTGGTGAACAATCATTGCATCTCCATTCCTGGTAGGCCACAGAAGCATCGACTCCGACACATGCGAAATGATGCCAAAGATCGCAATTATCGCACTGGAACATCTCATCTGTATCTGCTTCGGTGCATATGTGACAACTATTATTGTTGGCGAGTGATTTCTTTGGCGGCATTGTCGTATCGAATGGAAAAATAATTTACGTTAAAGGAAAAATATTTTTTTTTTTAAAGAAATGTTACTTCCAAAACTTTAAACCAAAGAGAAGACAAAAAATAGAAACAACAAAATTAATTTTAATAGCGCATGCTTTAAAAAAAATAAGTTTATTATCCAGCTGCACTCGCCAAAGTATCTTACGTGGCTAATCGAAATACTCAAATGGCTCCACCAAAATGGCGGTGGTTTTTATTTTCATATGGCCTATGTTCATAAGGTGAGAATTTCGCTACTTGATGTCGCTGCTATCAATAAGTGTGCATGGTGGCGGCAATAGTGGACATATTTCTTCTTTTGTTTTCGCCGAAGCTTTTGAGACACATAGTTTTCCAGACAAATTTGTATATTATACAAAGGCAAGACAAGAACAGTGATCCAGTTACGAATGAAGAAATGAAGTGCTTTTTGGCAATAGCTTGTTATGGGTAAACACATGCATATGTTTATATAAACACAGATTCTTATTTTTACTCTTCGAAATGCGTACCACAGGTATCACGAAGCTTCCCAGTTATAGGGACTTTTGGTCATCAAAATTGGAATTGCGCGATAATTTCATATCTACAAAAATGTCACGCGATAGATTTGGATTTCTTCTGACTAATCTACATTTAAATGATAGCAGCCAAAAAGAGCAGAACCAAATTTTAACAAGCTGTATAAATTGAAACCTTTATTAGATGAACTGTTAACCACATACAAAATGTACTACCGTCCTACTAAACATAACTCGATCGATGAATCTATGATAAAGTTTAAGGGAAAAAGCAGTTTACGCCAATATATGCCACTAAGGCCCATAAAAACAGGATACAAAATGTGGGTTAGAGCCGATTAAAATGTATTTGTTTCCCAATTTTAAATCTATACGGGAAAGGTTTCAAAATGTGTCGAGCGAAATTTAGGCGCGAGAAAAGGATTTGACAAGAGATTTGGTTGGAAAATTGCCTTAAGTTTATTTTGACAACTACTTCAACTCGGTAAAATTGCAACAAGAATTGCTAAAAGATGGCAAATATGCATGTAGAACTGCTCGGAAGGGAAGAAAAGACATTCCAACGGATTTTGCAAGAGACAAGACTATGAAAAGAGGAGATTTCGATTGGGGGATGAGTAAGGAAGGTGTATTTGCATTGCAATGGTTTGGTAGGAACCAATTTTATTTTTGATCCGAACGACGAACAAGAGGTTCAAAAAAGGGGAAAAGATGGAAGTAAGGAAGCGGTAAAATAAGGAAGCGGAAATAGACAGAAAAGCTAAAAAAAGGTGGCATCGTATTTTTTGGCATATTCTTGATTTGATAGTTGTCAATGATTTTATCCTTCACAAACTACGTTCAGCTGGGACACCAATATAATGTTCCGGAGGGTATTTGATCCGGCCCGACTGTAGGTTCGCGGTTCATTCGTTTCTGCTTCGCTACCTTCGGTTTCCGTAAAATCTGCCATTTCTTCTTCGTGCACAACAGCGGGAATTTTTTTTTTTTAAGTAACAAGTTAAAATGCTCTTTCCATTTAATGCAAACTTCAATGCTTCCCATTATTAAGTGTCCCTGCTCGAGTTCAAAATATTTCTTCAATCGAATCTCTTACGAGTTCCGCAATCTAAAAATGTTGACTCGTTTGCCCGTGCTTCGAGTGGGCTTCTTCCTTGTTTGAATTTTGCCAGTTTATTTTTTCAACTGATGTCGATTTTCGTTGGGTTTTCTCTGAGTTATTCATAAAAATTTCTATTGCCAAGAAGAATATAGCCCAGCTACAACACAAACCTCATAAACAGATCTAATTTCTGCGGCAGAACTCTACATGGTGCTAGGTTGTTTCCCTTTTGTGATTGTGGGGCTCTAGCCACGGTCAGACATCTAACACTCATCGAAACTCTCCAATTTTCCAAATTCAGCAACATTACCAACTCCACGGGATTGCCTTAACTCAAAGAAACCACAAACTGAGAACCATGTGACATGAGTATGCAGCTTCTAAACTGTAAATGTACACTAATAGTGAGTGGTGAAAGAAGCCATCAACTACCATCCTACCTACCAGTTTCGTATTTTGGTGGTCTGCATAGCTGAAAAAAGGAATAAAAAATCAATGGTAAATCCCAAAGCACCTCACCATTGATTCATCAGTATCGGGTGACCCACTTTATTACGGGCAATACAAGATACACAATCCACACTCGTCTCAAGGGAGCTACAATTTTGTCGCTTGTGTCTCACGGCTAGCAAACGTACCAGTGACAAATGCCTTGGTTCTGACAAACGTATTTGTATTACCAACGGATGCTAGAAGTTGCGCAGTGATTGTGTGATTGTGCCCCTAATTTTGGTGTTTCCAAGATTAAAGTATTGATGAAATCTGTTTTTGGTATCAAAAATCTTTATGAAGTCTTTGCTAATTTTGAAAATTCTTTTTATGGTTATTCTGTGAAGTGGCTTTTCAAATATCCCGCGACCATCTGTCAATAGACTGTCAATTTTGAGTCATTTTGTTTTTGGGTGACAGTAATTGAAAGCAGACAATCACGTGAATTTTAGCAAATGAATTTCGTGCCGAGTATTTGGCGTTGTTCAACCGTAATCTGGGCAAGTTTTTACAAGACTGAATCCACCGCAATATACCAGAGATCAAACCACAATCGAAAGAGTATTTTTCTGTGAACGAAGTAGTCCAATGTGAGACAGACTTTTTGGGATCCACGCGGCATAATGCACACCGACTACTTTAAAAAAAAATAAAAAAATTAACAATGGCAGCTTATTGGGCCGGTTCAACAGTAATTTGAAGGAAAAACGACAGAACTTGGCCATCAATACAATGCGCGAGTACAAATGTGCGTAATCCCCATGGTTAAATTTTGTGAATTGGACTACAGTTCTCGGCGGAAACATGCAATGTTGCGCGAACGTATCACTGGGCAAAATCAATATCAAAAATATAACCTTTTCATGGTCCATCGCCTTGAAATGTTACTCGGTGTTTGTGATTTATTGAATGCAGACATATGTAGGTATTTTAATGCGAAATAGTGACTTGCTCAGTAGATGGTAAACTATGGCACATTCGGCTTTGCTATTCTGTCAAAAACTGTGATATCTAAACCCATAATTTAAATGACGAACGCATCGTTTTGTACACCTAAGCCTTGTGTTGTAGTTTGACAGTTCTAGTTAGAGTAATTTGGTGTTTTTTGTGTCTTCAGTGTAATTTTTTACTTCTAGTAGGTAAGCGTTTTTTAATACTGTGATAACCACTTAAATGTGAGCAGCGACATCTAGATTCACAGAGCAGAAAATGTCGATACTGGAATAACAAAGTCCCGACTGGAGAGTGGAATCGAATTTTCTAGCAAATTGGAAATTGTATGGGACGCTGGGTGGCGAGGATTGTTCTCGAAGTATGTCATTCGAGTATAAATACCAGCATCCCAAAGGTATGCAAATTAGTTCTAAAGTGTAATTTGAAGTGTTAATTAGGAGAAGTGATTAAGTGGTTTAAGTAAAAGATAAGAAAAGTATAAGTGGTTGAGAAATTGAATTGTACTGAGAGAAAGAATTAAATAGTGAATTGTAACTGTACTGAATAAAGGGATTTGTATTGAAAAGAATAAGTTCTATTATTTGTACCCACACAAACATTTTACATTGGTGTCAGAAGTGGGATAGGACTTATTGTGTGTAAAAAAAAAAAGAAGTGTTTGCTGACTATTTGAAAAAGCTAGAATGGGTCGAAAACTATTGCAGTTGACCCGCGTCCAACTCAAATCCGAGTTAAACAAGAGAAGCCTCAGCGCCAGTGGAGGAAAAAGTGACCTGTTGCTCCGACTTCAGGAGGCTTTGAACAACGAGGGACATGATCCTGATGCATATTCCTTTGATGTTGACGAGGATGAACAGACAAGTACCGGTAATGACATGACTGCAATGATGCAACTCCTCTTATTAAAAATGGACGAACAAAAGGAAAATATGGAAGAACAGAAGAACAGTCTGGAACAAAAAATGGACGAACAGAAGAGCAGCATTGAACAAAAATTCGACGACCAAAAGAATAGTCTAGAACAAAAACTGGAAGAACAAAATAACGTTCTACAAGAAATAGATAACAAATTTGAAAGAATAGAGAAGAATGTTGACGAAAAATTCGAACAAATGGACAGCAAAGTTGAACAACTGACAAAAGAACTCGACACAGTGCGAAAACAGAAACTGCGAGAAAGTTCTTTAAGCGGTCCAAGGAGAAAAGAGTTGAAGCCCCCCTCATTCGATGGCCAGACTTCATGGCCTACTTATAAGAAGCAGTTTGAAATGGCTGCCTGTGCAAACGACTGGGACAATGAGGAAAAGTGCTTTGCCCTAGCAATGGCCTTACGCGGTCCTGCGGCAGAATTGTTACAAACAATCGATATCGAAAAGAATAGAGACTATATGGCTTTAGTGCAGGCTATGGAGAAACGGTTTGGGGATAGCCACATGCGGTAAGTTTACAAGGTTCAATTGCAAGGCCGTATGCAGCAACGAGGAGAAACACTGCAACAGCTCCAAGCAGATGTGAGTAGACTGGCACATTTGTCATATCCCACCGCAGGGAAAGAAATAATCGACGAAATGGCAAAAGACGCATTCATCGGGGGAATTGCAGATTTGAAGCTACAATCAGCAGTAAGGATGGCCGGGAAAAGAACCCTTGCTGAAGCATTTGCCTTCGCTCTGGCGATGGAAGCATCCAATCAGGCTTCCAAAGGAATGCATTTCGTCAGGGAAATAGTATCTGGTGAATGCTCCTGCTCAAGACCAACTACTATGCAACGAAATATCCCGCGGGAGAGACGAAGGATGCGCTGCTGGAACTGCGATAAAGTAGGACATCTGCAAGGGCATTGTAAAGAACCAGTACGACGAGAAGGCTGCCTGCACTGGGGTTACAGGCAAATGGAAAGAAAAACCAGCAGAAACGGCTACCAAGAAACCGGTCAAATTTCCAGAAGCCATCAGTTAGGAAATGCTTACTTCGCGGGGCAGAAGTCTGTAGCAGGAGTCGACTCCAGGGTAATTATCCCAGTCTCACAAGTAAAACAATGCAATGAAAGCCTCCCAGCAGAAGTAGTCAGTGGTAAAGAAGCGAAAGAACAGGCAACTATCCAAATGATCAGGACTGAGCCAATAGAGGGTTGGAGTATAGACGAAATCCGTTCCTCCCAACAGACAGACAATGACATCGAACCAATATTGGCCTGGAAGGAACACGAGGAAAGACCAAGCTGGCAGCAGATATCAGATCGGAGCCAAACTCTGAAGGCATACTGGGCACAGTGGGACTCGCTTTTTGTGCAAGATGGATTGCTGAAGAGAAAATGGGAAAGTGCAGATGGGAAAACATCTCGTATGCAGCTAATAGTGCCACGTTCCAGAGTCAGTCAAGTACTCCATGAAATACATGACGGAATCTCAGGAGGCCATTTGGGAATAAACAAGACGTTGGAAAAGGTAAGGGAACGTTTCTATTGGCTAAGCGCTAAACAAGATGTCGAGAATTGGTGCAAAAAGTGCATAAGGTGTGCGGCTACCAAGGGTCCAAAGCCACGTGGACAAATACAACAATACAATGTCGGAGCACCTTTCGAACGAATAGCCATCGACATCGCTGGGCCGTTTCCCGAAACCTTTAATGGAAACCGATATACTCTCGTAGTCATGGATTACTTCAGTAAGTGGCCGGAAGTGTTTGCCATCCCAAATTAAGAGGCTAAGACCGTAGCCGAACAGATAGTCAACAACTGGGTGAGTAGATTTGGGGTCCCAATGGAGCTGCACTCTGATCAAGGGCGAAACTTTGAATCAAAAGTCTTAGAGGAAATATGCCAATATTTGGGAATAAGAAAGACAAGGACAACGCCACTACACCCTCAATCTGATGGAATGGTCGAGCGATTCAATCGGACCTTGAATGAGCATCTATCTAAGGTTGTCAGCAACTGCCAGCGGGAATGGGATCGACACATACCCCTCTTCTTAACGGCCTACCGAAACGCGGTCCATAGCTCAACAGGGCACACACCATCCGAGATCTTATTTGGTCAAACAATTCGGTTGCCAAGTGAAGCAAAATTCGGATCCCCACCGACGGAGCCCAAAGAGGTGAACGAGTACGTGAATGACTTACGCAGCAGGATTCGTAAATTGCATGAAGACACCAGAGAAAAGATGAAGCTAGCAAGCAGCCGCATGAAAACTAGGTACGATATCAAGGCGAAATCTTCCGGTTTCAACGAAGGAGATCTGGTTTGGCTGTATAATCCTCAGCGTAAGAAAGGCAAATCACCAAAATTGCAACAGGACTGGGAAGGTCCATACAAGGTGATAACCCGCATTAATGACGTTGTCTACCGGATCCAGCGTGGGGATCGAGGAAAATTGAAAGTGGTCCATTTGGATAGAATGTGTCATTTCAACGTGATGCTGAATGACGAAGTTGTTCGGGACGAACAACTGTAGGGAGGGAGCAATGTGATAACCACTTAAATGTGAGCAGCGACATCTAGATTCACAGAGCAGAAAATGTCGATACTGGAATAACAAAGTCTCGACTGGAGAGTGGAATCGACTTTTCTAGCAAATTGGAAATTGTATGGGACGCTGGATGGCGAGGATTGTTCTCGAAGTATGTCATTCGAGTATAAATACCAGCATCCCAAAGGTATGCAAACCAGTTCTAAAGTGAAATTTGAAGTGTTAATTAGGAGATGTAATTAAGTGGTTTAAGTAAAAGATAAGAAAAGTATAAGCGGTTGAGAAATTGGATTGTACTGAGAGAAAGAATTAAATAGTGAATTGTAACTGTACCGAATAAACGGATTTGTATTGAAAAGAATAAGTTCTATCATTTGTACCCACACAAACATTTTACAATACTATGGTATGTTTTTGCAAAAACCAGTGAAATTTTGTGAGGAGTATTTATAAATATTCGTGTTTAAGTGGTACAGAACGAATTTGCAATTCATAAATTTGTTATTGTTAAAAGAGTTGATAAATAGAAATTTCCTACATCGGGGCACATTCGTCGTTTAAGCCAGGGGCAGATTCGGCAGCCCGATTACGGAACTATTTATGTTTGTGTATCCGGTTGTAGATATGGTTCGTAATTACATAAAAAAAGACTGACAGAGTTAACATAAGAGAAGTTGTAGTCAAAAAGCTATTGCCGATGTAAAACACGATTGGGGAACTATAACTTCAGCTGCCTTGAAGTAAGGTATAAAACGCACAACGTTACAATCTAGAATCAAAAAGCAGGACCCTTTGAAATTAAGTAATTCCGGATTCACCTACCATATGTTCAGAAAGTTGGTTTTTGAATATATGACTTTAAATTCAACAACTCATCCAAAAAAAGTGGGATGACGGCAAGGCGGCTACCGAGGACTGGCTCTTTGGTTTCTTAAAACGAAATAGATCACTTTCTCTGCGAAAATAAGAAAGGATAATCATAGCCCGTCTGGGGAGTCTCAACAAAACAACTGTTAATACTTTCTTTTAGAATTTAAAAGCATTGTACGAGAAACATTCTTTTGAACCAAAGGACATTTACAATTTGGACGTATCCACGGTGTTGGAGAATCCCAAAGTATGCTTTTCTATCAATATTTTTCGTGTACGGTCTATTTACATAGTTTGCATTTTTAGGTACTTGCTCGGAGAGGTCAGCGATCAGTTTGCAAAATTTAATCGGCTGAATGCGGAAGCTTGGTTACAATTGTAAGGGTTGTGAGTGCAATAGGAAATCGTAATCCACCTGTTTACGTTTTTCCAAGACAGCTATACACTGACAAGTTTTTGAACGGATCCTTAGCAGGCTCACTGGCCTTAGTAGTAAGAGCGGGTGGATGACTTCCGAGTTGTTTGTAAATGTCCAGAAACATTTGCATCGCTTTTCAAACTTTTTTTTTTAAAGAACTTAACACTCAAGTGGGTATTATTACACTTAAAATGCCTGAGCACGTGTTAAGTTTTTTTTTTAGGAAAATGGGACAGAGAGAAAAAGAAAGATTTTTTGGGCTCAGTGGTTATTTCGCTCCATGGGTGGCATTCAACATTTAATGGGGAGACTAAATTATTAGTGTAATTGAAGTTGTTGTTGTATTGCAGGCAACAATTAAGTTGCCTGGAAAAATGAATGTCTTTCGGACGAGACTGTGATTCGAAAACAGAACCTTCCGATTTGGAATCCCATACACTACCGCTTGAGCAACGGCCACCCACTTCTAAGGAGCGCCCTATTCTATTGTTATTGAATAACCACTCATCTCACTGTAGCCTCGAAAGCATTAATTTTTGCTGAGAAAATGGAGTTTGTTTACTATCCTTTCCACCTCATACTTCACATCGTCTTCAACCGCTCGACGTCTCAGTATTTGGACCTTTCAAAAAATTCTGCCGATCATTTTTTAATGATTTTGATATTTATGATTTGGCAAAATTAACTAACCAGCCGTTCCTTAGATCATTTTCAACAGAGAATATATGCAGCGGATTATAGAAAAACTGGAATTTGCCCCATTGATTCACAGGTTTTCCAACAGGAAGAATTTTCAATGGAACTGGACACAGGAAACGAGTCAAATGACGCTGCAATAGAAGAATATTTGCCACCAGAACAAATTGAACATACGCAACAGCCAAGTACCCTAACAATTGTATTACCTGAAATGATACGTCCAATACAACGCTTAACGGCTGCAAACAAAACTTCTAGGAGCGGATCTTCTCGGATTTTAACAAGCACCACAGAAAGACGTCAGCCAGAAGAAAACGAAGCCAAAAAGAATTTAAAGCAAATAAAACAAATCGAAACATTAACAGTTTCCATCAAAACTTATACAACACCAGCAACAAAGTGAAAATCGGAAACAAATTATACAGAAAAAAAACCTATGATGTATGAAAGTTCCTTCTTCAGACAAAAGTGAAAGTGACGGTGGCGTTCAATATGCTGAGTCAGATCAGTCAGCTAGGCCATTTGAAAACGATTCAAATATTAGTAAAACTGAGGAAATGAATGTTTCCAAAAATAATTTGGCCGATAACGATTCTGTGGCCGTAGGAGATTTTGTTCTAGTGAAGTTTATTGGAAATTTGAAAAAAAAAAAACGTGCCTTCTACGTCGGCCAAACCATTGAGAAATATTTTGACACTTAAAACTGAAATAGAATTGAAACTCCCTAACCCTGCTAATACAGCATCGTCAACTCGCAGTCGAACCAAATATTGCTTTAATATTAGCTTTGTTCACTGAGGAAAAACTAGAACAGAACAGCACAGATTTGTGAAAAACGTCAAATCAAATGAGAACGGAAAAGTACAGCACAACTGATTTTGACACTTTTCACAATTGTGTTCTACTTCGAAAGTAGGTGCAAGATTTTCTGTTCCGAACAGATTGTTTCCTACTTCATATTAAAGAGAAAATTTCAACGTTTTATACAATGCCTTAAACTTTAGAAAAGTTCAATAATTTAGTTCTTATGCTGCTTTAAAATTTTGATGACGAATGTGCCCCAGAATAGTTATCGAGTGAGAAAAAAATGAATAATAAATTTTTAACACAAGCTGTAACAAATTGCTGCTTATATTGAAGAAAATTCGAAGGACTTGCAAGAAGCTAGCATTGATATTATTAACGTGCCTCCTGACAGTGGACGATCTCAGTGACGAAGATATAAAAAACCTTTATGAAATCGAAGTCAAATGAACGAAATACTGAGACTTGAAGAAATATACATAAATCTTTATTACAAATATGAGTGCGTGATTAACAAAAGATAAAAGCTAACTGACTTGTAATTCAAAAATGATATATACGGTATACAATATTAATATGTTCAAGAAAGAGATAGCATGTTATGTGTTACATTGTAAAAGAAAGCAAATGTAGGAAAAGTACAACAATCAAATAATAAAGATAATTAGTTCAAAGAAAACTATGTGTTGCCACTGCATAATTTTTAACATCCTCCGGCTCGGGAATATGAGGAAAGTTCCAATGGATATAAGAGCTGGACTGGTCTCCGCGTGCGTGTGCCGTCTGAATACCAGCTCTAACCTTTCCGTCGCGACCCTCGTGGACCCTCTCTATGAGGGCTAGTTTCCAGTTGATTCGAGGTCTCCCCGAGTCAAAAACAAGAACAATATCATTGGGTTGAAACTGCGTTGATGATCCCCCTTTATTGTGATGAAAGGATCTTAAAAGTTGAACATATTCTGAACGCCAGCGACTCCGCAGATGGTTTGTATGTCGTAATCGTTGCTTCCACAGATTCTGAATATCGCTTGCCTCTATGTTGGTTATGTTAGGAAGATGATTGCAACTCAATAAAAAGTGTGCTGGAGTCAAAGGAGTTATCTCCAATGGATCATTTGACATATATGTGAGGGGGCGAGCATTTACCATCGCCTCTGCTTCCATCAGGATTGTTCTTATTTGCTCAAACGTTAGTTTCGCCTTCCCAATTACCACCTTGAGAATATTTTTAATAGAACGAATAAGGCGCTCCCAAAATCCACCCCACCATGGCGCTGGTTCAACTATGAACCATGACACCTCTACGGGCGATAAAACATCTGATTCCCATTAAACAGCTTTCGGTGTGCATACTCGTTACCAATTCCAAATGAACTGAGCGAATGGCTGCGCAAGTAAATATCATAAAATATATCTTCTTTATTTCCCCTCCTTTATTTCGAAACAGTGAAGTGGTCCGGCGAAATCAACACCTACATTGTCGAAAGGCTTAGACAATGGCAATCTCTCAATTGGCAAAGGCCCAAATGGCTGATTCCCTGGCTTGCCCCAAAGTTTCTTGCAAACGACGCATTTCTTTACGATATTCTTGATTAAGGGTCGTCCTCTTATTATCCAAAACCTTTTCCGGATCTGTGACAACACTAGAGTAACTCCTCCATGTAACGAGTTTTGGTGATAGTCCTTAACAATAAGATGAGTGATGTACGAATCAGCTGGTAAAATAATTGGGTGTTGTACTCGTAGATCCGCGCACTCTTTTAAGGCTTGGAGTCGGCCACCCAGCCTCAATATTCCTTGCTCGTCCAGAAACGGAGATAACGGATAAATCTTGGAAGATTTCGGCACTGACTTATTCGCCTGCAAAGAACAAACTTCGTTATTAAATATACTGAGTTGAATATACCTGAACCTGTACGCCTCAGCGTAATTGATTTCCTCTGCAGACAAAAGGGTGAACAAGGGTTTGTCTTTCTTCTTGCAACATCTTGAAAAACGAATTACGTAACCAGTAACATTCTGTAACCGCTTCCACGTGCTGAAGTCCTGAAAGTGGATGACAGGCACGAAAAGTTCAGCCTCTCTCGTATACGCATCTGAGAGCAGCATCGAAGGCGGTTCAATCGTCACATCCGACGAAGAATCCTGGTTAAAGTCTTCGGTTTCGAGCCAAGAAGGTCCTTGAGCCCAGAGAGACGAGGTTTTGAGACTCTCGGCGGAAATACCTCTTGTCAACAAGTCGGCTGGATTTTCCTTTCCCGTACAGTGGCGCCAGTCTATTATTGAAGTGAGACCACGGATTTCAGTCACTCTACTTTGGACGTATGGTTTCCATTTATCGGCTTCTCCAACAATCCAGCTCAAAGCTATTTTTGAATCTGTCCATAAGTAAAATTGCTGAACAGAAACCTTTAGAGAGCGCTTAAGGTAGGAGCAAAGCCTTGCTGCTATCAATGCTGCAGTGAGCTCTAGTTTCGGCAGCGTAAGTTCTTTGGATCCATCCTGCTTCAAAGGGGTTACTCGACTCTTCACACATAAAAAGTAGATGCTCGTTTCACCTGTGAAATTCGTGTTCCTCACGTATGCTACGGTCCCATACGCCTTAAGGCTGGCATCAGCAAATATGTGAATCGTTACTTTTCCGATAGGGAAAGATGGCAATGCTGACCGTGGTATGGTATAATCTTTTAGCTGCAATAGGCTTCTTACACAGTTTTCCCATTCCAATCTTAAATCTTCGGAAAGCGCTTCATCCCAGGACACCTTGCTTCTCCATATAGACTGGAACAAGATTTGAATCTTAACGACTACTGGTCCAAACATTCCCAATGAATCAAAGATCTTTGCAATGGTTTGGAGTACAACCCGCTTCGTGCAGTTGATGAAGTTAGAAGTTACCAAATCCTGAACTGTATGCATAGGTACGGAAAGTTCATCACTGAAAACAAACCACTCGAGTCCCAACACCTTTTGCATTGCTGGACAATCTGCATTAAAATGCTGTCGTATCTGGTAACCGTTTGAATTCCAGATTCATGCTTGCGTTGCTCATTATTGTTACAGCTTCCTTAAAAATTTGCTTTCCCTCAACCTCTGTGCCGACGCTAGTAACGAAATCATCCCTGAAGAGACCCTTTCGCAGCACTTCACAAGTTCTAGAGAAACGATCTTCCTGTCTAGATAGGTGCAAGTGTATTGTTGCAATGAGGACAAAGGGAATGCTCTTTACTCCAAAGGTAACTCTGGTCATTCGATAATCGCAGTAAGCTGGTTCATTAGGAGACAATCTGTCGTTAGATATCCAAAGAAATCGGTGGCTATCACGATCCTTTTCGTTTAGCAGTATCTGCAAAAAAGCTTTTTCAACATCAGCTACCATTCCATAGCGGCCCAATCGGAAATTAAGAAGCACGGTTAAGATATCTGGAAGTAGGTTTGCACCGACGTGTAGTAAATCGTTAAGTGAAGGGTTGTTTTCTGACCGAAACGAAGCATTAAACACAATACGCATCTTGGTGGTGGTACTCTCTGCCTTGTAAACAGGCCGATGTGGAAGGTAAAACACGCGAGATGAATTTGAACTTTTCGTGCAGGGAACTGGTTCTGCAATACCATCGAGAACCATTTGATTTATAGCGGTATCATACCCTTGAAATTTGCTTGGATTCCTCCATAACCGATTGATAAGCGAACGGAGACTCCTAAGAACATCTTCCCTATTATTTGCAAACAAAACCTCATGATTCTTCCATGGCAGCGCTGCTTCATAACGGAGACCCTTTTTAGTGATGCAGGCGGATGTTAAATTCTCTGCTACTTGTTTATTTTCGGCATCTTCACTTCGGATACCGATGGCTTCCAAAGACCAGAAGGAAGTAATGTCATTTTCAGCGATGTCCAGAATATTCAAATTTACACTAAAAAAGGACGAAGAACATAGATTATTGTTAGAAACAATCTCACCAACAGGTAAATGTGGGCCTTGCAACGTCCAACCAAGTATGGTTCCAACTGCCCTCAGAGATGGTGATATTCTTCGCTGCTTTCCAGTGACAACTAACCAATAGTTAATCCGTCTTCTGACTCGAGTGATGTATTATTACTGTCGGCCAATCGCATCCCATCAAGAGCGGGGCAAGAGCTGTCCGGAACTGGTAACACATCCACATATATATTGGGTACAACCACAGCTTCGATATCCACACTTCGATCGGTAAACTGACTTTTTATTGTGATCTTTACTTTCCTTAGCTGCTGACAAGGTAATTTTTCCTTACTTCCGAAGGGAATAACAGATATAACCACATCTCTCGTGGAAATTAAACCAAGTTTTTGCACCAGGCTTTCGCATATGTACGAATGTTGACTACCGCCATCAATAATCAGACGTATTAAAATATTTTTGTTTTTTTTTCTGCTCGGAGCTGCAACAATGCATCGAGCCGTCTTTAAAAAGACGTTTGGAGTATGGGAAAAAGAATTATACGCTCACAAATTTAATGCACTACCCACAGAGGCACATTCCTTTGTCTGAGCTGGCAAATCGTCTTTTTGTTGTTTCGCAAATGAAGGGTCGCACATTGCTGTCAAATGCCTACCGCGATATTTATTGCAAGAAATAAATTTTGCACTTCGACACTTCTTAGATGAATGCCCACGTTTGGAACATTTAAAACAACGGCCGCTATTGCGTAGCTTTTCTCTTTTTACTGCAAGAGGCATGTTGCTATCACAGTCCTTTGTATGATGTTTATCTGATTCACAAAAGAAACATGTGTCTTTTGCGCTAATGACACTAGACTTGCTGCTGTAGTTGTCGCTGCTGAAGACGATTTCGCGATTGGAGTGACAAAGCTGACTCTACCTCTTTCCAACGATTCGACCTCTCGTTTCAAAAATTTCATTATCCCCTTTACTTGTGCGTCTCCAATCTGTGAAAGAGATGTACTACTTGATTCGGCGTGTGATGAATTATTGTCGTTGTCCCTTTCGCCGCTTTTGTCTGCTGTCACTGTTGATTCTATGTGTGCTTCTGTAACAGTTTTATCCCTTTCTGTTGTACGGTAATAATCAACACGAAGGTCTGCTGGCAGACAACGCAGTAGTATCGACTTCAGCATGACACAGTATTGATGCGACGGTATGTGTAAGGCTGTAAGAGTGCGGCTGCATGCTGATATTGAGTTGTACAGATTCCGTAAGCCTGTGACGTCTGTTCTCGAATGCACCGGTCGAAGCGAAATGAGCTGCTCCATGTGTTTGTCAATTAATCGTTCGATGTCACCAAACTGTTCTTGCAAGAGCGAAACGGCAGCTTCGTAGCACATCTTTGATGGTGTAAAACGAGTGATAATTTTATTACCTACCAACACAGACTCAAGATAACTGAATTTGTCTGTGGCGGTTAAACTGGTGTTCTCGTGGACAGCTGTACGAAACTGCTCCCAAAACGGTAACCACTCTTGGTAATTGCCATCGAATCTTTTGAGGGGCAATTTTGGGAGCTTTACGGAACTGTTCATGGCAGGCAGTGAATTATTTACAGATGTATCCTGGGTAGAATAATTCGATTTCATGGTAACAGGATTCAGCTTTTGTCGCAGCCTCTTTAGGCGAGAATTTAAACGTGCAAGTATACCAATGGCGAAATCTTCATACTCCGCAGCTTTTTCCACATCTTTCTCGATATCTTCCGGCTTGATCAAGCACTGTTTGCGAATTTCTTGATTTGCGATATTCAGACTTTCGTGGGCTGCGGTTAATCGCTGTATGTAGGCAACAAGTTCTTCCTCCATATCTTCTAGCTTATTTTCATTCGTGAGCCGCGAGTCTTCACTATTAAGATAATCGGTTGCAGCTTTAACGATCCTAGTAACTTGGCCCCTGTAGGCAGCGCCCGCAGAGACTTCCATTTTAAGATTGGCGAATATAACTTTATTTAAATATTGTAACACACACACATTTTTATACGAATTTTAACTTAAAAAAAAATTGTTTTATTATTACTTTTATTAAAAAGTGGGAACCCTTGAATTAAGGCTTTAAAAAGCTTTTGAAGAACTTTTGCTCAGAACCTTATGATTCGCAGATAAGCTCATTAAACTGCAATATAAAAGCTCAGCAAGAACGATCTTTCTTCACTTTCATTATCATTATAATTATATCACGGACATTCGAGTCGATCGGACGTGCGATTTAATTTAAAAATAAAATCAGTTCAACAGTTACATTAAGGATCTACCTAAAACATCATAACCAAAAAAATAAAGGAATTTTCTATCCCTAAGGACGAAAACCCAATTAATACATCACTGGGAAAATCGGAAGTAAGCTCTACCTGCAATGGGTAAGAAAGAGCGCTCAAAGGAAAAAGTGCAGAAAGTGTACGATGAGTTCGTTGCACACTGTAAAGAACATTTAGCAGTTTTCGGACCGAGCTTTGCTACATCCATGCACACGAAATTGGCAGACTGCGCAATTCTGTACGATGGGATTGCTGATACCCAGACAGAAGATGATAGCAGTACTGAGGAAGAGATGGTATCCGAATCAGATACCATCGTTGAATATGACACGTCATCCGAAGAAGAAGAACCGTCTAAATCTTCACAAGAGGACGAGGACTTTCCGCCTATTCGAGCGAAGAAGAGAAAGACTTCAGGATCTAAAGCCCCAAGAGACAAACCGCAACAGAATACAGCACCTATACCTACACCATCCCCGACACCAAAGGCAACACAAAACAACTTGACACCACATCAGGCTTCAACATCTAAGGCAGCCTTGAAGGCCATGTCACCACCACAGGCTCCAACGAACCCAAGACCTACAATAATGCCTCCCATTGTTTGTTTTTGGCTAAACGTAGCAGACCTGGGTCGCTTTGCGAAGCCGCAGAAAATAGAATATAAAATACACAACATAAGTAGCTCAAAATGTGTCATAACAACATCGAGCAAAGAGGACCACACAAAAATTAGGGAGTACCTCAAACGTCAGAAAACGGAATTTAATACCTACACAGCGAAGGATGACAAAAAAAACTTGTTGGTCCTAAAGGGGGTACACCACTCTTATCAGGCAAACGAGATCAAGGACGAACTCATTAGGGAAGGAATACAAGTATTTAATGTGTCTCCGTATAAATCTACCAGACCAGGCAAGTTATTTAATAACTTTGTAGTTGAAGTTACCAAAGGGTGTGACCTGGCCACCATATATTCAAAAACACTTTTACTACATCAGAAGATTTCATGGGAAAAATTCAAGTCAAATGGCATTACGCAATGCCGTAACTGCCAGAAATTTGGACATATTGCCAGCAACTGTGGGATGAAATACAGGTGCGTCAAGTGCAAAGATGACCACCTACCTGGAAACTGCCCAAGGATAGCAATTTACTCAGTAGCCAGAAGAAGCGCGCTAAGCTTGTTTATTAGGAAACATAAGCCAGATATTCTCTTGTTACAGGAAACATTACTGAATGGCTGCAACCCATACAAACCAGATGGATATTTTATAGCCCGGGAAGATAAGGGCCCCGGAAAAAGAGGAACTGGTATTGCTCTAAGGGAATCGTTCAAGCATAATCCCGTAAAGATCACTGGACTTCGGAATATGGAAGCAACAGCTGTTGTCATAGACGTCTCGGAAGTAGAGACCCTGTTCGTTGTCTCAGTATACAACCATTGTGGTGGTACCAAAACCGACATTCACCATGATCTTTACAAGATAAACGACGCATGTAGCTCCCACACATACTCACTGATTGGCGGAGACTTCAACTCAAGACACCCACTTTGGCAAGATGATGACTCAACACCACAAGGAGATGCCATCGCGGACTGGCTAACAAATAACAACCACCTACACTCCTTAATAGTAGTGTCACAGCCAAGGAAAACTTTTCCCAGGACACCATCACTGCTGGACTTCTTTTTGGTCTCATCAAATCTCATAAACTTACTACCAGATTTTCAGAATTTCACTTGCGTTTCCCATGTAAGTGATTCTGATCATTTGGCAGTAGAGTTGAAAATTCGTCTAAACCAGAGGATACTTCTACAGAGACCAGCACAGAAAACACACATCAATTATTCAAAAGTCAACTGAACCCGATTCAAGACTGAAATCGAAACAGAACTTCAACTACCAAGCCATCAAAGGTGCCTATCTAATGAGGAAATAGATAACAATATTTTACAACTGCAGGCAGTTGGGAACGGAGCCATTGAGCGCCAGAAGAAGCCACTCATGGGCAAAGATAAATACGGAAACCTCCGCCAACACATCCAAGCTATCTACACCCACAGACAGCGGCTTCGCAAACGCCTTCAGAGGATCTTCCACCGAACATGGAACCGAAACAACGACGAATACAGAGCTATTAACTCGCAGCTCGACTGTACAAATACAATGTTTCAACGAGCAATAAGACACCACCGTGAGGAAGACTTCACAAAAAGGCTTGAAGACATCAAACCAGGACCAGATGCCTTAAAGAAAATAAACAGACTCGTGGGGAAAGCGAACACCATCCCGGACAACATTAACTTTGGAACGCAAACATTCACCACACTAGAGGAAAAAGCTGAAGCCTTCGCTAGCCATTTTGAAGGAAGCTTTACTGACCGCCCTCCAGTGCATCTTCCGGACTTTATCACTGAAGTCAACACTCAAGTCGCCGCATCTATAAACGATTTCCACCACGTCACAGAATTCAGTGAAACTAATCCTTCGGAGGACCCTTCTCATGGTATATTCACTACAGTTGAGGAAGTTGCTGAAATTATCCAAGGCGGAAATTCCAAGAAATCGTCTGGTAATGATCAGATTTCTAACTTTTTACTAAAAAAGTTACCAAACCTTGCATTATTATTACTAACGATAATTTTCAATAACTGCGTAAACAACAGTTACTTTCCAAATTGCTGGAAAATAACCAAAGTCGTTCCAGTGCCAAAAAAAATGGGACGCACGTGCGTGGAGGGATATCGACCAATTGCTTTGCTATGTTGTGTTGGCAAGGTTCTGGAATCACTAGTTCTTAGGAAGATTAACATGGAGAGTGGGGAGAGAGGTCTTCTGCCGTCAAATCAATATGGATTTAGGCTAAAGCATGCAACGATTCATCCTCTAATGCAACTCCATAGTGATGTGTCCCGAGCACTAAACAAAAAGGAGACAACAGTGGCATGTCTTGTTGACATTGAGAAGGCATTTGATAGCGTCTGGATCAAAGGACTCATATTCAAACTTATTCAATATGGTTTCCCTGGATATTTGGTAAGAATAATAACCAGTTTTCTTAATAACCGACTTTTTTATGTACAGATAAACAATAAGAAATCCAGCATCAGGAGGATCAACCCCGGAGTACCACAAGGATTACGACTGGGGCAAATCCTGTTTAATCTCTACACGGCGGACCAGCCATCAAATACAGTGGGATGCAAAACATTGCTATATGCGGATGACTCAATCACCTATGCTCACTCTATAGCACCAGAGCTAGCAGCGAAACGAGTACAGGACCATATAAGAAGTCTATGGGAGTACTACTTAAAATGGGGCCTTAAGATCAACAGCAGCAAGACGGACCTCATCTGTTTCCGGACCCCAATGACAATTATCAGCGGGAGAAGAAAGAAAACCCTTGTAAGAAGAAGCAGGGACATCAGGATACACCTCCCAGACGGTTCAATGGTATTACCTAAAAAAACAGTAAAATACCTGGGCATAAACTTTAATGAAAAGTTTAAATTCAATGGGCACGCCAGCATAATCCTGAAACGTGCAAATTTTGCACTGCATTTAGTGCATCCACTCCTAAGGATGAGAAGTGGGCTCAGCCAGCGGACCAAGTTGCTCGTTTATAAGCAACTAACTAGACCAGTCATTACTTATGCCTGCCCAATCTGGTATACTATTTCACCCACCATAATGGAAAAAATAAAAATCTTTGAAAGGAAAATCTTGCGCTCCTGTACGGGACTTTATCGGAATCCGACGACACTAAAAAATTTCAAGAATGAGCATCTATACAATGTAGCAAGGATAACGCCAATTGACCAGTTCATGATGCAGATATCGAGGAAAATTCTGCTAAATCTCAGTGACCAACCAAACCAGGAAATACAGGTACTTTGCCAACAGCCACTGGAACTCAGACACAGATACCTGGACGTAAGGGCTATCACCGATCCAGACTTCGAAAATATAATTTACAACGAAGCGATGCCTTTTTACAAAAAGAACAACCCTGGACATAATAGTGGGTAGCACCCTCAAATCCTAATATCTTAACCTTTATTTAAGCCGACAAGTTTATTTTTAGTTATAAATCTAGTTCTAAGTCAATTTGTAAATAGTACGATTAAATAAACAAAAATCTTAATCTAAAAAAAAAAAAAAAAAAATCTTTCTTCACTTGAGCTCAATATTCCAACGATTTCGGTGGTTTAAATAAGAACGGCCAGATCGTGAAGTTGACTCGAGTGCGCGTTTGAATTTTGTTTTGCCTCTTTACTATTTCGTCGGTTATACTAACCGTCAAGAGAAAAGAGCCACAACCAATAATTTTTTTTTCAAAATAATTCAAGAGTTGCCAATTTTTCAATATACAAATTTTCCTTTTGGTTTAAAATAAAACGTTAATTTTTAAACAACTTTTGTTCACTTTTGCTTCTCTCTTTGCCTTTACTTTGCCGCCTTTTCCCCGTTTACTGTAGCCTACGGGCAGCATAAGCGAACCAGAGGGTAACGTAAAGTGTTGTGTTTGTCCACCTTTTGTGTGTTCCTGACAAAAAGGACCAACGATCAAACTGTTCCACTAGAAGAGCCGCTATAGTATGTATATTTCTTCCTTTTTTTTATGACCGTATTCCGTTCCCGGGTTTCGGCACCAAAATATAAAAAACCTTTATGAAATCGAAGTCAAATGACCGAAATACCGAGACTTGAAGAAATATACATAAATCTTTATTACAAATATGAGTGCGTGATTAACGAAAGATAAAAGCTAACTGACTTGTAATTCAAAAATGATATACTCGTACATATACGGTATACAATATTAATATTGTGATAACCACTCAAATGTGAGCAGCGACATCTAGCAGAAAATGTCGAAACTCGAAGGTTTCGATACTGGATTAGCAACTGGAGAGTAGAATCGAATTTTCTAGCAAATTGGAAATTGTATGGGACGCTGGATGGCGAGGATTGTTCTCGAAGTATGTCATTCGAGTATAAATACCAGCATCCCAAAGGTATGCAAATCAGTTCCAAAGTTGAATTTGAAGTGTTAAATTAGAAGAAGTGATTAAGTGGTTTAAGTAAAAGATAAGAAAAGTATATGTGGTTGAGAAATTGAATTGTACTGAGAGAAAGAATTAAATAGTGAATTGTAACTGTACTGAATAAAGGGATTCGTATTGAAAAGAATAAGTTCTATCATTTGTACCCACACAAACATTCTACATTGGTGTCAGAAGTGGGATAGGACTTATTGTGTGTAAAAAAAAAAAAAAAAAAAAAAAAAAAAAAAAAAAAAAAAAGTGTTTTCTGACTATTTGAAAAAGCTAGAATGGGTCGAAAACTATTGCAGTTGACCCTCGTCCAACTCAAATCCGAGTTGAATAAGAGAAGCCTCAGCGCCAGTGGATGAAAAAGTGACCTGGTGCTCCGTCTTCAGGAGGCTTTGAACAACGAGGGACATGATCCTGATGCATATTCCTTTGATGTTGACGAGGATGAACAGACAAGTACCGGCAATGACATGGCTGCGATGATGCAACTCCTCTTACTAAAAATGGAAGAACAGACGAACATTCTCCAGAACAGTCTGGAACAAAAAATGGACGAACAGAAGAATAGTCTCGAACAAAAAATGGACGAACAGAAGAACAGTCTCGACCAACAAAAGAAAAATCTGGAAGAACAAAAGAATAGCCTCGAACAAAAGCTGGATGAACAAAAGAAAAATCTAGACGAGCAGAAGAGCAGCATTGAACAAAAAATCGACGAACAAAAGAATAGTCTAGAACAAAAACTGGAAGAACAAAATAACGTTCTACACCAAAAGTTCGAAGAAATCGATAACAAATTTGATAGAATAGAGAAGAATGTTGGCGAAAAATTCGAAGAAATGGACAGCAAAGTTCAGCAACTAACAAAAGAGCTCGACACAGTGCGAAAACAGAAACTGCGAGAATATTCTTTAAGCGGTCCAAGGAGAAAAGATTTGAAGCCTCCCTCATTCGATGGCCAGACCTCATGGTCTACTTATAAGAAGCAGTTTGAAATGGCTGCCTGTGCAAACGACTGGGACAATGAGGAAAAGTGCTTTGCCCTAACAATGGCCTTGCACGGTCCTGCAGCAGAATTGTTGCAAACAGTAGACATCGAAAAGCATAAAGACTATGCGACTTTAGTACAGGCTATAGAGAAACGGTTTGGGGATAGCCATATGCAGGAGGTCTACAAGGTCCAATTGCAAAGCCGAACGCAGCAAAGAGGAGAAACACTTCAGCAGCTCCAAGCAGACGTGAGTAGACTGGCACATCTGTCATACCCCACCGCAGGCCAGGAAATTATCGACGAAATGGCAAAAGATGCATTCATCAGGGGAATTGCAGATTCGAAGCTACAGTCAGCAGTAAGGATGGCCGGGAAAAGAACCCTTGCTGAAGCACTTGCCTTCGCTCTGGCGATGGAAGCAGCCAATCAGGCTTCCAGGGGAACACATTTCGTCAGGGAAGTAGCATCTGTCGAATGCTCCTGTACAAGAATTAGTGCCGAGGAACGAGATACTCGACGGGATAGACGAATAATGCGCTGCTGGAATTGCAATAAAATAGGACACCTTCAAAGGCAGTGTAAACCGGTGCGACGAAAAGACTGCCCTCACTGTGGTGACAAGCAAATAGAGGAAGAAACCCGCAGAAACAGCTATCAAGAAGCCGGTCAACCTTCCCGAAGCCATCAGTCGGGAAATGCTTAAGCACCAACTTCGCGGGGCAGAAGTTGGTAGCAGGAGTCGACGGCCCCAGGACCATCATCCAAGTCTCGCTGGCAAAACGACGCAGCGAAAGCCTTCTAGTAGAAGTAGTCAGTGGAAAAGAAAAATGGATGGCAACAATAGACACCGGTGCCACGGCCTCAATCATCAGAAGGAATCTTGTGCAGAAGTCTTGGCTGCATAACACTAGCAGTTGCAGCTTGCGAACAGCTACAGGAGCAACGATTAAGGTATATGGTGAAGTCCGCATAAAAATCCAACTGGCCGGAATAACATTCACTCACGCGTTTCTGGTAGCTGACATATGTGACGAGTGCATCATTGGTACAGACTTCATGAGAGAACATGGACTTATAGTCGACTTGGGGGCACAAACCCTGAAATACGGAAACATGGAGATACCAATGATATACGGAAACGCCAATACCACAGTCTCAAATGTCGTTATCTGCAGCAATCAGAGTCTAGAGCCTTCGTCAGAAGCAATTTTGTGGGCAAAAGTGGAAGGTGGTCCTGGTAGCCACCGATTCTATTTGATGGAGCCGGAAAAGAAAAGAGACTTCATGGTGGGAAAGACCTTAGTGGAGCCAAAGAACAACATGGTCCCTGTAAGGATTCTAAATCCAAAGACATTCAGTGTAAAGGTGAAAAAGGGGGAGATAGTGGGAAAATGCGTACCTGTTGAGGCTATATCGACCACAACGGAAAAAAAGTGTGCAAAACCGGTCACAACAGTTCAGAGCATAAAAATCAAGAACAAAATTCTCAGCCTCTGTAATCTGGACGAAGATCAGCGAATCCTGGCAGAAAAACTAATCGGTGAGTACGCTGATATATTTGCTACACAAGACGGAGAATATGGACGTACGCATATTGTTCAACACCACATTGACACCGGAGACGCTCGACCAATCCGTCAACCTGCAAGGCGTCTTCCATTGGCAAAGCAAACAGAAGTTGCCGAAATGATGTCGAAGATGAAAGCTGAGGGAGTGATTGAAGAATCGCAAAGTCCGTGGGCATCTCCAGTGGTCCTCGTGAAGAAGAAAGATGGCAGCACGAGATTTTGTGTAGACTACCGCCGTCTCAATGATGTCACTAAAAAGGACAGCTACCCACTTCCGAGAATCGATGACACTTTGGATATGCTTTCTGGAGCGAAATGGTTTTCAACACTTGACTTGAAGAGCGGTTACTGGCAGGTAGAGATAAATCGTGCGGATCGTGAGAAAACTGCCTTCACTACAGGAAGCGGTCTTTGGCAGTTTGCAGTGATGCCGTTTGGACTGTGCAACGCTCCGGCCACCTTCGAGCGACTAATGGAACGAACATTGCAAGGACTCACCTGGAAAACCTGCCTAGTATATTTGGACGACGTTATCGTCATAGGTAAGACGTACGAGGAGCACCGCGAAAATCTAAAAGAAGTGTTTGAGAGGCTACGAAGTGCTCATTTAAAGCTCAACCCGGAAAAGTGCGCCTTGTTTCGTCCGGAAGTAAAATATCTGGGTCACATTATATCAGCGGAAGGAGTAAGAACGGATCCTGACAAAATCGAAGCCGTGAAAAGTTGGCCTTCTCCAAAAGATAAACACCAACTGAGAAGCTTCTTGGGACTCGCCACGTATTACAGAAGGTTCGTAAAGGATTTTGCTGGCATTGCAAAGAGCCTGCATCAACTTACAGAGAAAGGCCGACAGTTCAGGTGGTCTGGAGAATGCGAAAAAGCATTTCAAGAACTGAAGCGACAGCTGTGCAATGCCCCCATCTTGGGTTACCCGACGCCCGGAAAAATGTTCATCGTGGACGCAGACGCTAGCAATGTTGGGGTCGGAGCTGTGATCTCCCAAGTTCATGACGGTCAAGAGAAAGTGGTCGCATATTACAGCAAAGTACTCTCCAGACCTGAACGGAACTACTGTGTAACCCGGCGCGAGCTTCTGGCTTTAATTCTGGCTACGAAGCATTTCCATAAGTACCTCTACGGACAAAAGTTCATTCTCCGGACAGACCACGCAGCTCTGAAATGGCTACTCCAATTTAAGAACCCTGAAGGCCAAGTTGCAAGATGGATCGAGCAGTTGCAGGGTTACGACTTTGAAGTGCAACACCGCAAGGGAACACTCCACTCAAATGCTGATGCTCTCTCTCGTCGACCATGCGGAGTAAAATGCGAACACTGCAATCGTAAAGAAGCAAAAGAACAGGCAGCTATCCAAATGATCAGGACTGAGCCAATAGAGGGTTGGAGTATAGACGAAATCCGTTCCTCCCAACAGGCAGACAATGACATCGAACCAATATTGGCCTGGAAAGAACACGAGGAAAGACCAAGCTGGCAGCAGATATCAGATCGGAGCCAAACTCTGAAGGCATACTGGGCACAGTGGGACTCGCTTTTTGTGCAAGATGGATTGCTGAAGAGAAAATGGGAAAGTGCAGATGGGACAACATCTCGTATGCAGCTAATTGTGCCACGGTCCAGAGTCAACCAAGTGCTCCATGAAATACATGACGGAATCTCAGGAGGCCATTTGGGAATAAATAAGACGTTGGGAAAGGTGAGGGAACGTTTCTATTGGCTAAGCGCTAAACAAGATGTCGAGAATTGGTGCAAAAAGTGCATAAGATGTGCGGCTACCAAGGGCCCAAAAGTAAAGCCACATGGACAAATGCAACAATACAATGTCGGAGCACCTTTCGAACGAATAGCCATCGACATCGCTGGGCCGTTTCCCGAAACCTTTAATGGAAACCGATATACTCTCGTAGTCATGGATTACTTCAGTAAGTGGCCGGAAGTGTTTGCCATCCCAAATCAAGAGGCTAAGACCGTAGCCGAACAGATAGTCAACAACTGGGTGAGCAGATTTGGGGTCCCAATGGAGCTGCACTCTGATCAAGGGCGAAACTTTGAATCAAAAGTCTTCCAGGAAATATGCCAATATTTGGGAATAAGAAAGACAAGGACAACGCCACTACACCCTCAATCTGATGGAATGGTCGAGCGATTCAATCGGACCTTGAATGAGCATCTATCTAAGGTTGTCAGCAACTGCCAGCGGGATTGGGATCGACACATACCCCTCTTCTTAATGGCCTACCGAAACGCGGTCCATAGCTCAACAGGGCACACACCATCCGAGATCTTATTTGGTCAAACAATTCGGTTGCCAAGTGAAGCAAAATTCGGATCCCCACCGACGGAGCCCAAAGAGGTGAACGAGTACGTGAATGACTTACGCAGCAGGATTCGTAAATTGCATGAAGACACCAGAGAAAAGATGAAGCTAGCAAGCAGCCGCATGAAAACTAGGTACGATATCAAGGCGAAATCTTCCGGTTTCAACGAAGGAGATCTGGTTTGGCTGTATAATCCTCAGCGTAAGAAAGGCAAATCACCAAAATTGCAACAGGACTGGGAAGGTCCATACAAGGTGATAACCCGCATTAATGACGTTGTCTACCGGATCCAGCGTGGGGATCGAGGAAAATTGAAAGTGGTCCATTTGGATAGAATGTGTCATTTCAACGGGATGCTGAATGACGAAGTTGTTCGGGACGAACAACTGTAGGGAGGGAGCAATGTGATAACCACTCAAATGTGAGCAGCGACATCTAGCAGAAAATGTCGAAACTCGAAGGTTTCGATACTGGATTAGCAACTGGAGAGTAGAATCGAATTTTCTAGCAAATTGGAAATTGTATGGGACGCTGGATGGCGAGGATTGTTCTCGAAGTATGTCATTCGAGTATAAATACCAGCATCCCAAAGGTATGCAAATCAGTTCCAAAGTTGAATTTGAAGTGTTAAATTAGAAGAAGTGATTAAGTGGTTTAAGTAAAAGATAAGAAAAGTATATGTGGTTGAGAAATTGAATTGTACTGAGAGAAAGAATTAAATAGTGAATTGTAACTGTACTGAATAAAGGGATTCGTATTGAAAAGAATAAGTTCTATCATTTGTACCCACACAAACATTCTACAATATGTTCAAGAAAGAGATAGCATGTTATGTGTTACATTATAAAAGGAAGCAAATGTAGGAAAAGTACAACAATCAAATAATAAAGATAATTAGTTCAAAGGAAACTATGTGTTGCCACTGCATAATTTTTAACAGAAGAGTTTATTGATTATTCCGAGTAAGTATACAGTTTTGCACAACTTTTGGTTTTTGGGAATATTATTGAATCGAGAATTTTCAGAATGAATATAAATTAGTTCGAAATGCTTACAAACTTTTGTAATGTGCGGGATCTCTGTGGTCCTATGAAATTGCATATTATCCGCGATGACGTGGAAATGAAGAAAATGCAAGTTTCATTTCGGGAGAAACAACGAAGAATTCAACAGAATCTCAAGCTAGTAGTTCTGTTGGTCCAACAAAAGCAGCTGCGCCTCCCACACCGAAATGGAAAAAATGACCAACAGACCCAGTAGTGATAGTAAATTCGGAAGCAGAGAAACTGGAAGCTATTGTGAAAAAGCATGGAACCTAACTATCCTATGACTATTTTTATGTTCTTCGTTCGGCGTTTAGGTGGCTTGCGGCTATGAAATATTTCAATACGTAACTAATGAAACCAATCGATATGCACAGCAGCAAGAAAATTTGTTGAAATATTATTACACTCCGGTTGGGCTCTTATCCCCTTTTATCGAAGTTATTGGTCACTCAGTCCACTCTTTGGCCGAGATATTATTCGCCAGTCTATGAATCGAAACCGGTTTGATCATTGAATACAGGCGACAAATAGCAAAACTACGACTGTTATTTGACCGAATGAATAGAAAATTCATGCAGTTCGGAGCTTCATACCATACTTTGGTCGGCATTACTGCAAAATATTCACCACAAGTTGTAGCGTCTCTGCTCCAGCGATGGCTACCTCTTCAAGTTCCTCCCGTATGCTTGTGCTAATGCCAAAAATGATCCAGTTGAGCCATGGAGGTAACACCGTTTTGTCACTACTTAAAAGTGTAAATCTGCAGGAGCATCAATCATTTTTTGAAAACTTTATTACCCCATTTAACCTCACGTGGCATCATACAATGCATCGCTTAATCATGTAGCAACAGGAACCATTCGGGCAAACCGGGCCATAACATTCAAAAAGTATGAAAGTAGCAAATTTGAATTCTCAAACGATTGCAATTCACGGCTGAAGAGAGTGCGCTGGAATGAAAACGTCGTTTCTGTATGTAATCGGCACATGGATGGAGTTGATTTGCATGACAATACAGTAGCCACTTACCGAATAAATATATTGTACGTGGCAAGAAGTGGTATTGGCTACGCTGCATTGTACCATGCAAAAACATCGAAATTTACTACAAGTGTCTCAAATTGAATTGGTTGTGGAAGCACAGGGAAAAGTCAGTAATGAGGACAGAAAGGACAAGATTGGCCACGTCACAAAAAAGGACACATTGCGTAAACGGCCCCGGTTTCAGCAGGCTGGCAAACTGGAACCGGAAAGTAAATAGATTAGAAAACCTGTTTTTATATAGCTATAATAAAGCATTTCACAAAAAATCTCCAAAAACTGTTGACTTTTTTTTCTGAGCAGATATGGGTTGAACTTAATAATGTGAAAGGTGTTCTTTTTATTTTCAGTACAGTTTGCCATCTCATGAGATTGGCGCCACAACAATGATTTCAAATTGTTGAAATCTATTTCCCAAATCGAAACCCTGTTTGCGAAACTTATAGATCACTTCGAGAAATTTACTGTAGACATCATCGGCCATTTGAACGTGCTATCTATCGAATTATTGAAAAATGTCGCACCCAATTCACGTCAACAAAAACGAGAATAGTGTGTTTGGAAGAAAATATCGTGGCTACGGGAGCTTATGCTGAATTCGTGTTCGTTCGCAGGAACTTGGCCTTTGTCCATCAAGAAAGATATATCTATGCGTGGTTGTTGTACTGGAGCTCACTTGTGGTAACTTATTAATACATAAAGATAACAGTACTGGGCCAAGAATCGACCCATGATGTACCCCTGAGAGTAGATGTTTTGGCAGAGAATATTTTTGGTCAACAAAAACACTTTGACTTCTTCAAGCCAAAACCAAAGTACAGTTTAGTTCTGTACATAAAAGGTCATAAATTACCACTTCTAAGGATCGTATATTACTCGTATGATACAGGAATTTTATTTCATTATTTGAAGACGTCGTGAAGTTAATACGATCCCAATCAATACTTCGAACATTATGTTCCAAAAGAGTGTAGTCAATTCTTTTAGAATAAAATATCGTTGAGTGTACGATTTGTCTGTGCATTGCTGGTCGAAATAAAAATTTAATTACATCAGGTCGTGCCTTGAAAAGGCAGGTGCTGCAGGAGCTGTTCATTGAACAATATTCATACATACTCGTACGTTTCACATCACTAACAAAAAGATAGATTCAAAAGCGTAGGTTGCGGAGAAATGGGTTTGTATGATATTAACAGTATTAACTGGAAACATATTAAATACTCTCATGTTATCAATCAGAAAATTGTCCTTAAGGTGGTTACTATTAAAGTCACCGCTAATTATGAGTTTAGGTACTCTGGTAGATAATTCTTCCATCTACTATCTGGAAAATTCTTCATAACGATTTTGTTCTCAGAGATCCAATTGATGGAAGAGCTAAAGCTGCATGTTCAGTGATAGGGCTTTAAATCAGCTGAAAGTTGATCCAGTTTTTTACTGTAAAATTTTGTTCAGTGAAGAGGCCAATTTCTGAACTGTGAGAGACGGCATCAACGTAGAAAGACGAGAGACTCACATCATGCTAGGATGGAAGAAGTTCAAAGTTACGAAGTCGTTCTCCATAATGTCAAAAGCCATCTAAGTACCAGCCTCAGACAAGTAAGCTGACATTTTAGTTTAAACAGGACTTACATTATAAACGGTGTTGTTGAGCAATATTTTAAAAATAATGAACCAGCTACAGTTCGCAACATTCGTACGAAATATGTTCGGAATAGTGGTTTAACTTCATAAACTGTGAAGATATTAATTCATTCAGGGAGACTAGATCAATTATTATATCTTAGACACTCTGGCCGTTCTTCAATAAGCCGTTCAGCACAAAACATCGATGCAGCTCATGAGAATGTTGCTGAGAGTTCATGAACATCAATTCGGCACCGTGGTCAAGAATTGAAGAATTGAGAGTTCGTTCGAGAGTTCGATTATGGAGCAACTAGAAGTGGATGGTGATTTTTCAAGCAAAATCATCTTGAGCGATGAGGCTCATTTTCATCTTGATGGCTTTTTTAATCGTCCAAATTGTCGAATTTGAGATTCAGAAAATCCACGAGCAATTGTTGAGGAACAAATGCATCCACCATGTGTCAATGTTTGATGCGAATTTTGGGCTGGAAACATTATCGGACCATTCTTCTTTGAAAATGATGTAAGTCAAGAAATAACAGTTAATGGTGCTCGCCTATCGCGATATGATAATTCAGTTTTTTATGGCTGAATTGCAAGATATGGTTGCGGACCGCATGTGGTTTCAACAAGACGGTGACACATGCCATACAGTCCAAGAAGCAATTCAGTTACTGCACTGACCTCACAGCTAGAGATAAGATTCCTAAAAGAACTGTCTGGCAGCACAAGAAAGCCAATTGTAGCGGAATTATCACGTTTAGATTTTTTAACTGCTCGTTATGTTTCCTCGATAACCGACGTGGATGCTGCTGCTGATATGATCACTATGATCACAGATGCTATTCTCTTTAGAGTGAGATCCTTTATCCTTCACTGGATTGGTTGGATAGACTTAATCCACATGGTATGACTCGAGTCGTAAAGAGACTGTCAGGGTTAGCGAGCAGTTTTTTTCGGTGCTACAAAACCGAATCGATAGAAGAAATCCGAAAAAAATTCAAACGTGCCAGAAATGACTGCAACGTCTTTCTTAAGCATGTGAAATTTCAATACGACCAAAAACTGAGGCAAAAAATACTGCAATGTCCCAAAGGTAGTGAAAATTATTGGTCGTTCATTTAAAACATTAGAAATTCTGCCATCCCAACTCTCATTTACAATAACATTCCAGCTGTCAGCTCTTTGGACAATGCCAATCTGCCAGCTGCATACTTTCCGGCCAGTTCAACACTTCCAGATTGTGCTTTTTTCCGCCTACAATTGAATGCGTCGAATCTTCAATGGAACGAATCCACTTTTGCACTCGTGTAGTAGAAAGAGTACTTAAGGATCTTAACATACATCTGCTGGTCAATATGATATATCTAAGCTTTTTTTTTATTTTTTTTTTATAATTTACGCGCGCCTAAGGGGTTAGATACTCTTTTACTGTTGCCAGGGCGCTGGCGGAAAGGTAGAAGGAAGAGAAGGGAAAATTGTTTTGTATTGGTTTGAAACTCAGGTGTGTTTGGTTTCGAGATTCGCGCTCCAGGGGGTGGGAGTCCGAATAGGACGGAGAGTTTTTGCTTCACTCAGAGTGATTCGAGGTATAATTCATAGTATTTTTTCTGTGCTTGAAACTCTACAGCAGCCAAATCTACGTGTCAGTGTTATGCCTTCACTCGCAGAATTTTTCTGTCTGAGTTCTAATTACAAATGAAAAACTGACTTGCCATGGGCAGGACTTGAACCTGGACCCTCCGAGTGAGAAGCGATTGCTAGTACCACTACACCAAGGCCACCTCTTCTGAAGAGGTGTCCTGCCTCTTGGAAAAACCACTTCGTAAGCTTTGTCATCAATCCTACTCTTTAAGACTCTTTCCGAACAGATGGAAAACAGAATTTGTCCAGCCCGTCAGTAAAAAAGACGAATCTACTTCCCTCTCCTCCTACAGACCCATTGCACTTAAGTCCCTTCTTTTCTAGGTCATGGAAACGCTGACAAACCGTCATCTCATGAAATATTTCGCAACACGGAATGATCGATCAATGATCGCCTCTACGGTTTTCGTAGCAACAGATCCACTGGTAATTTGATGGCATGTCTTACCAAAAACTGGAATCAAAGCGTACATCAATCTGGCGAAAGCAACATACATAGCTGCACTTGATATTTCTGAGGCATTTGACAGAGTTCGGCATCAGCCTCTTTTGTCGAAAATGCGTGCACCTGAGATCGATGATTCTCTCCTTCAGTGGATTAGAAATTACCTTTCGGTAATCCAACACAATTCAAGTTGTGTTGGATGGTTTCAAGTCTGATATTGACAAAATAAATGCTTGTGTGCCACAGGGCTCCGTTGTTTTTCCGACACTCTTTTAATTTTCATCAACGATCTCTCGTTTGTTACTTCTAATCCAATATATTGCTTTGCTGACGATAGTACACTCTGCTTTTCACATTCGTTCCCGGACTCACGTCCCTGCTCTGCGGCTGCAGAACGTTAATGGCAAGCTCATTAAATTCCGATTAGCAGCATTACCAATTACGGAACAATCAACAGAGTGGAATTTAATTCTTCCAAAATACAACGTCTGCTGTCGTTAAAACGAAATTTAAATACCCAGCCATTATCCATGAATGGCACTTGCATCTTTGAAATCGAAAAATTTTCCATTCTCAGAATGTGTGTCAGTGACAGCTTACGTTGGAATGATCACATGTTCGATGTCGCCAAAAATGCTGCAAAATGTCTAGGTTTCTTCAAGCGATATTAGAAATATTTCACCCTTTCTGATCTTACCTCAATGTATACTCCGCCCGAAATTGGAGCACAATGCCCACATCTGGTCAGGTGCGCCTAAAACATCTCTGAACCTTCTATATAGGATTCAAAACCATGCGATAAAATTCATAGGTGATACTAATATCAGTCAGTCAATTGACACCCTCGAACACCGACATAATGTCTCCTGTCTCACTAAGTTTTATCGCTATTTCCACCCCTAGTGCTCCATTAGAATCGTTAGTAGCATTCCGCCCCTTAAAACCTTCAACCGTACCACCCGTCTCGCTATGAATAATCATCAGTTTATCCTCAAGCCTACTTTCGAACGTACATTGACATATTGTGATAGTTTCCTAAACCGTACAACTCTATTATGAAATGCTCTGCCAAGTTCTTTATTTTCTAGTCATTATAATCTGCAAACATTCAAAATCAACAAGCACCGATATCTCTCTTTCTTTCCTCTCAAACACCTTGAGCGCGACAATAAAAAAAAAACTCGGTCATTTCCTGGTCGTGTACTCGGTCTTAACGTCGTTTGACTTTTTTCTTTGCGTTTTTTTTTTTTAAGTCTAAAGTTATGCCAACAGGCCCACGACCTACCACGCCTTGAAGTCGCAAATTGGGCGCTGTATCAATGAAATTCAGCCACATCTATGCAAAATTGTTATGGAAAATTTCGACATAAAGGTGCGTAAGTGCCAGCAAAACCGTGGAGACAATTTACCCGATATGCTATTCCATACATAACCCTATTCGGTATACTTTATGAATCAATAAAAAAATCTACAACTCTTAATTCTAAACCTGTGTTTTCTATAAAAATTACTTATTCCGTGAATTTTGGGACATCATTTACATCCAGAAGGCATACGTCTATTTCAGCACAAAAAAGTGCAGAAGCAACAATTCGGTGACTTACAGAAAGCTCTTGGAGCTCTGTAAAAATCGTGGTAGGCAGAGTGTTCCAACGTCTAGAAGTTTAGAAGAAAAAACGAAGCGCGATGCATTTAGATACTTAGAAGAAGGCGTTATGGGCTTGAATGTTCGCAGTTCAAAATGCAGATGGTTAATAACGAACAGCATCCAATTACCCAAAAGTTCTGGATTGCACAACCAATGGATAAGTTCGATGAAATTGGATCTGTGATCATATCTTCTAATTGCAAAGGAATATCGTAAAATACGAGTATCATCTAAATTCTAAAGCAACAAGAATTTTGTGCTGAGGTTGACAATCCAATCTAAAATACATGACTATCACATATTGTAGTTGCGACAAGAAAGGGCTTGATCAACCTCAAACACTAAATCAACAATTTACATACAGGTGTAAAAGAAGCTAACAACTAAAGCTGGCTTGCTGCATAAATTCGAGCCACAATATAATTTGCAGTTTAAATAGCAGAGAGGGATCAATTCAATTTGTTGCTGAAGTAAATAACGGTATATAAAAAGTAACAGTTTTTCTTAGATCAAAATTAGTTGAACTTTTATTCGATTTAAGACCTGAGCAGTGTTTTGAGGCCATTTTACAACTGAAGACAGATATATGTACATACATAAATTGAGTCTAGTCACCTAGTCACAAAATTGTTCACAAAGTCCATTTAGTCAAGAAAGATACATCTAGGCGTGGTTGTTGCACTGGAGCTCACTTTTGGTAACTTATTAATACATAAAGAGAACAGTATTGGGCCAAGAATCGAACCATGATGTACCCCTGAGAGTAGATGTTTTGGCAGAGAATATTTTTGGTCAACAAAAACATTTTGAAGACAGCCAAAACCAAAGTACAGCCATAGTTCAGCTTTAGTTCTGTACATAAAAGGTCATAAATTACCATTTCTAAGGATCGTATATTATGATACAGCAATTCTATTTCATTATTTGAAGACGTCGTGAAGTAAATACGATCCCAATCAATACTTCGAACATTATGTTCCAAAAGAATGTAGTCAATTCCTTTACAATAAAATATCGTTGAGTGTACGATTTGTCTGTGCATTGCTGGTCAACATCAAAATTCAATTACATCAGGTCGTGCCTTAATAAGGCAGGTGCTACAGGAGCTGTTCATTGAGCAATATACATACATTTCACATCACTAACAAAAAGATAGATTCAAAAGCGTAGGTTGCGGAGAAATGGGTTTGTATGATATTAACAGTATTAACTGGAAACATATTAAATACTCTCATGTTATCAATCAGAAAATTGTCCTTAAGGTGGTTACTATTAGTTTAGGTATTCTGGTAGATACTTCTTCCATAAGTTAGAAAAACGGCGCAAGAACTATGTTTTTATAAGGTCTGTACACACTTCCCACGATAAAATTATCTTCACCGGATACTACAGGTATCAACAAACATATAAAATATTCTATGCCACCAGCAGACTTTGAAATACACCTCATTTTGCAATTGCAATTAATATATTCGGGGACGTATGTATATAGCCGTACCACCTCCTCACCGTATTTTGTGGTAGACTCCGCTACCTTATTGATGATGTTTTACCGAATTCACTGGTTGTTTGCGTAATGGGAATGTGAGTGCATAGTGGAGAATCCAACACTCAACTGCCGTTTGTATCTTTTACTATTCCAGCTACATACGATGCTATGCTAAAACATTGAACGTTGAATCTTTTCTTTTTGCCACTCATTGCTATTTTTTGTTGGACGGTCGTGATCTGAATTGAACTATGACGACAAAGTGGTCGGAGTCGACGTTTACTGGTCCAAAAGTGTGCACATTTTAGCATCTCTGTACATATTCTACCCATGCCTTCTATGTACATATCTATTAGCACGTGATTGAAGAAATTGGCGATTCGACCATCTAAAGAAAGCTTGATTGATACTTAAATTTTTTATTTCTTAAGGCTTCTTAAGGCTTAACAATTTTTATACTTTTCCGCGAAGCCTCAATGGCTTTTCTGCAGAAGATTGCGTATCAAAAAGGTTTATTTTCAGGTAAACAAGTGTTCAAGTTTTTAGAGTTAAAATTACAATTTAAACATGGTTACATTTTGCTATATAAAATACAAATCGGAAACATTTCAATAAACTTATTTTAAATTAAATATTATAAATTTATAAATTTAGAAAGAAATTTTTAATCACTTTATTTCTACTGGATAGGTTCGTTATATTCCTTAGACTTTCAGGTAATTCATTTAAAATTGAAGGAACGGTATATATAAGTTGCCTTTTACCATAATTGTTATAATTTCGAGGCACTTGGAACATACCTTGAGCACGTCTTCTAGTGTTAATATCATGGTCGATTGGTTTTCTAAAACGTAGGTCGTCATAATACTCAAGAATAACGGCCATCTTGTATATATGTTGAACTGTCATCGCTTTGAAGTGTCTTTCTTCGGAGATCGCATTTTGGTTGATTATCCTCAGCGCCATATTTTGCAGCTTTTGAAGTTTCATTATATGCGAGGAAGATGAGCTTCCCCAAGCAAGTATGCCATACCTTATCTTGGACTCAATCAGGGCATAATAAATTTGCTTCTGAATTTGCTGTGTTGCTAGGTATCGCAAATGTACAAGTGCGAATAAAGCTTTCTTTATATCTGTTCGGGTTTTGTCAATGTGTTTACTCCAGGTAAGATGGCTGTCAATAATTACTCCAAGATATTTATAGGATTCTACTACTTCGATAAGCTGTTTTGGTGTCGAAGCACATGAGTCATTTTCGAACCGTATTTTCTGCTGTGTAACGTTATGATGTGGGCTTCGAATATGCATCATTTTAGTTTTTGCTGCGTTGATTACAAGGCCATTGTCATGACACCACCTTACAGCATTACTGAACTCTTCCTGCATTATTTCAGTCGCTGTTTGAAGAGACCTGTGACGAACTACTATCGCCGTGTCATCTGCATAAGCAAATGGTATACTTCTTTTAAAAGTACGTAGAAGTTCATTTGAATATAAAATGAAAAGAATAGGGCCTAATTTCGATCCTTGGGGGACGCCGTAATGCACTTGTTCCATAGAGCTATACACGTTCTTAATTTTTACGCAGAACTGGCGGTTGTTTAAATAGTCCCTAATCCAATCAGCCATTACACCCCGAATGCCTATACGTTCGAGGGCTTCTAAGAGTTTTGTGTGGTTTAGGGTATCAAACGCCTTACTAAAGTCCATAAACAGTACCAGTATATGGTGGCTTTTATTTAAGCTCTCATTGATACAATTTGAGAATTCCCCTAGCAGTGTTCCCGTGCTTTTGCTTTTCTGGAAGCCGTATTGACGTTGGTGAATGAGTGAATATTTATCAATAAAACTATAAAGGCGATTAACCATTATTTCTTCCATGCATTTGTCCATCACTGGCAAAATGGATATAGGTCGATAGTTACTTATTTCAGATTTTCTACCACCTTTGTAAATTGGTCTTACTACTGCAGTTTTAAAGGTTTTGGGAATTTTTCCTTCCGCCAGACTTAAATTTATCAATTTGCACAGTAAGGGGGCAAAAATATCAGCGTGTTGTTTAATATCTCCTGCTCGGATACCATCGGCCCCTGCGGATTTTCGTTCGTTCAAGCGTCTTATTGTATTATAGACCTCGTTGATATTGGTTTCAGTTGGAAATATTGTATTGCTGATGGTTATGTTGTGGTGATTCGATGTTATCTGCTGACAATGATGTAGTATTTTGTATACTTGTTGGGAAAAGTGTTGTGCAAATTTGTTTGATATGGTGGTTATACATTTTTCTGACGAAAAGTTCTTCACAATTACTTCATCAACGGTGAGCTTATGCCTTCCCAATATCTCATTAATTAAACCCCATGTTTTGCGCGGATCTGCTCTAACCTCGACAAACTTGTTTTTATAGAATGTTGATTTCTGTGTTTTTATTTCCTTATTAAATCTGTAGTTTCTGATACAAAGTGCTACTTATCATCGTATGACGGACCCTGGTTAACGCGTCTCAGTTTCCACCATATTTCTACAATAACCTGCCATCATTGACAAAGTTCAGCTGTCAAGTAACAGACATTGGAATTCTTCAAACACTAGTACGTTGCACTTGTTGCCGATTATTCTTTTGTTTACTCAGCGCATTACTATGTGTTTGCCAATGCCTTTCACATTTACAATGCTAAGCACATCAGCTCAAGAGTTGCTGAGTATCTGTGGATAGTGGTTGGATTCCAATCGATCGCCTGACTGCTTTTTTTAGCTGAATTCACGTTTGTCCATGTATGGGTTGTGATTTCCCCTAATATACAGTACAAGTGGATGCAGTAATATAGTCACTCTGCTCGCGCCAGCTCTCTTATCAACCCACATGAATAAAATCCCGTCCAACCAGAAAAATAACTTTGTGCACCAAGCATACGTCGCGCCACAGCCGGCTGGTAGCTTCCTATTCTACTATAGATAATTAAGTCCAATCAACGATCGCTTCGAGTTATCTTGTCAGTCTGTCAGAACAATCCGAACGGAACAAAGTATTTTAGAATTTGATTCAGTGCGGGTTCCTCAAGCAAGTCAAAATGGAAAAGAAAATCATCAATTTCGGCGCTGGACCAGCGAAACTTCCGGAAGAGGTGAGTTGCTTTCGGGGATCTTGTTTTCGTCGATCGCACTTTCAGTCGATTGGTTCATTCACTTTGTAGTCGTATCGACTTGTGATTGTTTCCTGTTTTCTTGTTTGATTTGGCTAGGTGCTGAAGGAGGTGCAGAAAAATCTTATAGACTATGAGGGCTCTGGGTTGAGTGTCATGGAAATGTCCCATCGATCGGCTGGTTACTTTAAGATAAACGAAGATGCGCAGAAAGATCTGCGAGAACTCATCGCAGTGCCACCGAATTATAAAATCCTCTTCATGCAAGGAGGTGGAACTGGAACGTTTGCTGCTGTTTGCCTCAATCTGATGGGTAGGACAGGTACGGCTGATTACATCGTAACTGGTTCCTGGTCAGCAAAAGCAGCGAAAGAAGCCACTCAATATGGCAAAGTGAATTTGGTCATTCCCAAAATGCAAAAGTATACCACAGTGCCGCCACAGAAGACCTGGAATTTGAACCCGAATGCTTCGTATTTGTACTATTGTGACAATGAGACGGTCGATGGAGTGGAATTTAATTTTGTTCCCGAGGTAAAGGACATACCACTGGTGTGTGACATGTCATCGAATTTCCTGTCGCGACCGATTGATGTCAGTAAATTTGGAGTGATCTTTGCTGGAGCTCAGAAGAACATTGGAACTGCGGGCATTACAGTGGTCATCGTTAGAGAGGATCTTATTGGACACTCCATGAAGATGACACCGTCTATATTGGACTTCTCCATCACAGATAAGAACAATTCCATTTACAATACACCGCCAACTTTCATGTAAGTATAAACAATTCACCAATGTGACGTTCATTACTTGTATTTAGGGCAGATTAATGCGTTATCTCGAGTATTTGTATTACATGCTCGGATATGTTTGTGCATCAAGTTACGGTCATGCTACAGATACAAATATTTTTCCTCAAGCACGAGATTAATTTAGTCACTATGGGAATCGATTGGGTTGTGATAACAATAAGCGTCGTCAAGTTGTTATTGTTGATGAGATACTTTTTATGAATTATTTTGAAGTAGGAAACAAATTATCAGGCGTTTTCATTAGTTTTGACACTCGGGGTGGATAATTAATTCGAAATACTAAATTAATCCGGTTGGAGGATTTTTTTTTATTTGGAACACCAGTTCATTGGCATATCCGGTTTTAAGAGCTCCCACCGAGTAAAACTATCAAACTTTGTCTTCCTATTTGTTCTTGGCAAATTAATGATTAAATTTTATGAACCATCTGCGCTTATTTTAGGTCAGCAACAGTGGTAGATGGAGAAGATATTTCGATTTCACAATACACAACACACTTTTTGAATATTAGCTTGCTTTTGTTTGTCAATCTATCATCTGATGTAGGGAGAATTGATTGTTGAAGATTCTTTTTTTTTTAAATATATGTAATACTTAGTGAACTTCAGACCTTTGCTCTAGAAAATAAATAAAGACACCTCAGATTTGTTTGTTGCTGTCAGAATGTATAGATTAATTGAACTCTTAAACGCTACTAGAAATTGCTTTTCATTCGGGACCTTGTTGGTTGTTTATATAACAGGTGGTTCGGAAAGTCCCGAGACGAACATATAAAAACATGTCTATACGTTTTTCATAGAACGATTTTTCCAATCGTTCAAAATGCGCCTCAGATTTGGCGATCACCTCTTCATTGTTTTCATTGGAGCCATATCCCTTTCCGGCGAGCATTTTTTGTTTAGTTTTGCGAACAGGTAATAGGTATACGATCCACGTTTCATATAGTGTCACATACCGCATGAAAAAATTATATTTATTTCGATTAAACAGCTCCAAACAGCGCTCTGAATCATCAAAACGTTGTTGTGTACTCGTACAACATACTTGTATAATGTAGGTACCTACACGGTCTATTGGTTGCTTTCGACGGAGCGGACTCCATATAATACTTTTCAAGCCATTTTTGAGTTTTAATGGTATTTTTTCTCATCAAATAACAGCGTTTTATCAACGCACGAAACTCGTCTTTTTCCATAGTTTTGAAAACATCAGAAGATGCGTCAGTAAAACTTCCATATCTCGATGACTAATAGTCGAAATGTCATCAATTTTTGACACGTACAGTCTGATTGTATGGATATGTCATTAGAGTCCCCATCTATGTGTCAAAAGTCGACACTTTTCGAACCAATAGTTAAATATTGCTACGAGTATAGCCGTGTTTTATTGGTAGCTGGGTACGCAGCTCAGCAACAAACCCCAATAAAACTCTTTACTCACTCAAACAGTCACTTTCCATCTATATTTCAAAGTGGGTACCAGTGTCATTAGTAGATGTCAAAATCAATCTAAAAAAACAGTTGTTGACATTTGAATATGCTTACGGATATGTCCGAAAAGTATGTCAAAATTAAGAATCTCCAAGTTGCGAGGATTCTCAAAGCTGCTGCCAGCTTTTGCTCTGGTGTTGTTGTCGCAAGGGTTGGCGGCAACTATCGACAAGCTGCGTGGTTGGCGGCGCGAGACAATTTGATAAAATCTCCGAATTTAGGTGATGTTTCAAAATTCCTTTATTTAAAAATTTATAAATTATTTACATAATTATTTACATTTGTGTAATTACAACTTACTGTCTCGGATGTCTTTTAAATCTCTTCAAGTGATCACAAGATTTTTAATATTTAACGACCACTATCTTGCAAGTCAAATTCAAGAATGTTACAAAGAAAAAAATATGGCGGGTTGTGCCCAAAAATTTCAAATAAAAAAAATATGGCCGACCCAAATAAAGATGATAGTTTCACAAGATGTGATTTCATAGTGCTGGAATGCAGGGGGCGCATCTACGTTAACTAGCTAAGGTCGAGTTTACATTAGCTACGCACAACAGGTGTAATTACGGATCTCATAATGGTGTTTTGACACGGATATGTCTAACCGCTTGTCTTTCTGAAAAATGTGTCCGTCAAAAAAGTGTCCCATTTTTTGTTTTCCTTCTACAACGAATCAACTGTACAAAGGAATGATAGGAGAACAATCTGTACATGGACACATGAATCGTCGTCGCTCTGTTTCTCGACGTTTTGAGTGTGTTACAAATATACGTTTCATCCTTTGTGCATATTTGTTTTCTTTTTTTGGTATAGTGCTTAGCATT